>JAVJIX010000052.1:5647500-6070000 GCA_036785185.1 Paratrypauchen microcephalus | reverse complement strand
ACAGAGAGCCCCAAAGTTTGTAATAACGTGGACGAATCTCAAAGCAGCACAACAGGAGAGGCTGGAACTGTGACCCCGAAGCCCGACTCAATACCACATCATAAAGAGTACGACGAGGAGGAATGGGCAAGTGTCACTGTCTTTTCACTTTGTTTTCTCTCTTTTTGTTTAAAAGTACACTGTGTAACTTTTTGGTTGCTAATTTCCGTGGAAAGGTCATTGTTCTGCCTGGAATGTTCCACAGTATGACATTAAACAGATCTACTTTACATTTATTTAATTACAGGTGGTTTTAGCTCAAAAATACATAGAAAAACAGGCATTCTGACCGTGAGCGGGGTCACCACTCCACAGATCTGACCCGTAACTTGGTCTGGTTTGGTCTCCATGAAGATAGAAAGGTTTAATGCCATACTGTGAAACATTCCAGACAAAGCAATAACATTTCCACAGAGAAAAGCATCTGACGGACCAGAAAAGCGAGCGCGAATTATGCGAATTTTTGAGATTTCGCGTTTTGTAACTTTTCTTAAATCGTAATTCGTAAATTTTCTTTCGTATTTAGAGACGAAAATTTTAAGTGAAGGCATTTCATAACTTGGATTATTCGTTAGTTGGGTCTTTCGTAAGGTGAGGTATTATTATGTAATAATAATACATTTTATTTATTAGGCGCCTTTCTGGACACTCAAGGTCGCCTTACAACAAGTATAATATACATTATAGGCAGTTAAAAGCAACAGTTAAAATACAAACAATTAAAAACAAACAGTTAAACATTTAAACAATAAAACTTTTAAAACAGTAAAACATTTAAAAGGACAGTGCAGTTATGGGTTGAAGTGAAAAGGCCAATCTGAAGAGATGAGTTTTGAGTTTGGTTTTGAAATTTAAACGCCACTATGAAGAGGTGGGGCCTGTCTGTACTGCAGTTTTGAACAAGAAGTCAGTGAATCTATTTCTCTTATTAAGCCGTTTTAGATTAATATTCATAGTTCATAGTTATTGTCGAATTCTGCCATATTTACACGACATACAGTGAATGGAAATGTTGTTGTTGTACATTTCGATTCACTGTATGTGGTGTAAATATGGCAGAGTTCGACAATAACTATGAACTATGAATATTCTAATAATAATCTAAAATCTAAAACGGCCGCAGCGCATGTGCGAGCCGCCAACTTGGAGAGAACTTGGAGATTTCGGGTTGCCCGGGCCTTTCTGTGTGGAGTTTGCATGTTCTCCCCGTGTCTGGGTGGGTTTCCTACGGACACTCCGGTTTCCCCCATCAACCCGAAAACATGCTCCACGTAAAATCCTCCAGCTGAGGTCCTGACCAAGCCTAAGCAATAAGAACATGGAGATGGGTCCCCTGGCGCAGTAATGTGCTGCCCACTGCTCCTAATAACAGGATGGGTCAAATGCAGGGGACAGTTTCTCCTGTGTGAGATCAATAAAGTCAATAAAATAAAATAAAAATTGCAGAGTAGAAAAAGATGCAGTACAATCAATAACAATATTCACAAACATTACGACAAAAACAATGGGACAGGTAACACGCGGCGTCTTTTTGTTTGGTAAACAAATGGGAGGTTGGGGAGGGGGAGCAGAACAGAATATTGATTAAATTGATTGAAAACTGAAGCTGAGGCGAACACTACGAAATAGGCAGGGCGGAGTGTTTACATTGCCCTTTACCATGAACAAAGTGTCAAATAATGACCTAAATATATCACGTTTTAATGCTAAATACCTGAAAAAGAATCGTACATCTTCTTTAAACCCACACTGACACTTCCAGAAGTTGTTTTTTGAAACATCAGTGCACCAACTACAGCAGGACTCCCACACTCCAACTCATTTCAGCTGTAGACAGTATAATACATGATTTAACTCTGATGCAAAAATATAAATGAAATAAAGTACATTTGTTATTGTAATGTTCTGGAGGTGAGCTCTGCAGCAGGCCCACAGTAGAGGGACCCCTGGTGGTTCACTGGCAGTCTAAGGATACATGGGAGCATTTCAGACTTATATCCTCCTGAGACCCGGCCCATTCATTTGTGTCCTTTATAGTGGACATTGAGTTAACCAGTCGATCTTTTAAGTGTTTTGAGATGCACTCTAGTTTGTGGCTGCGCTATGATAAATAAACTAGGACTAAACCAGAACTGAACCAGGTCTAAACTAGGACTAAACCAGGACTAAATCAGAACCAAATCAGGAATAAACCAGGGCAAAGCGGGACTAAACCAGAACTGAACTAGATCTAAACTAGGACTAATACAGGACTAAATCAGAACCAAATCAGGAATTAACCAAGACATAACAGGACTACACCAGGAGAAAATCAGGACTAAACCAGGTCTAAGTCAGGTCTAAACCATGTCTAAACCATGACTAAAAGAGGTCTAAATTAGATCTAAGCCAGGTCTAAACCAAGCCTAAACCAGGTCTAAACTTGCCTGGTTTACACCTGACCATATCACAAGTGAGATATGGTCTGTAAGCCACCTTCGAAATATCTCGTACCGGAGGTGTGGTTTACGATCACCAACGGCCGTTTATTGGGCGTTACGAATGTCTATCATTTGGCGTATACATAGCCCATAGCCAATCATGTCAGTTGTCAGTTCAAACTACAAGCTTCCGTTTGTCACGTAATACGCGTCACCGTCTCTCCTCCCCGCTCCCCGCTCTCCTCGGGCGAGCTCGCTTGCCATAGTTGCCAGGCTGTCTTTCAGATCGGAACCAACGAAAGCAGCCTGGGATTTCCCAGGTTAGGTCTAAACCAGATCTAAACCAGATCTAAACCAGGCCTAAACCAAGTCTGAACCAGATCAATACATAAATAATAAATAAATAAATAAAAAAAAATTGAAATACACTTTTTTCTTCGGGTTCCAGGAGGATATGGACTAGTATTAAAGGTGAGAACAGAACATTTTGATCGTTGGAGGCAGGATTATTCAAACATATGTGATCAGCCAGTCCCTTCTGCGTTCTGTTTGTATCGGACCACAGAGCAGGAAAATCTTTACCTGGCCAGCCAAATGATATCTCTCTGTATTTGCTATACAGCGCAATACCATTTGGACACCCTCGGACTCCGCGATTCTGATTCGTTCAAAGATGGTGACGTCAGTGCACCCGCCTTTGCCCGCAACGTCCCTTCCATTCAGCTGTAAAATTGGTCTTAAATGACCTAAAACACATCGATTCCTTAAAACCACAGCAGCTGACAGCTCTAGAGGCCTTTCTTTTCAAAAAAGATGTTTTTGCATTGCTTCCTACCGGCTTGGTTCACGCCGCTGTCCGTTAACTGTTCTCTGATTGGTTCACTTAGCTGTCTGTCTAAGCGCAACAGCAGCGCATTCTGGACCAAGCGTTACCAGACTCGCCGCTGGTACAGCGATGAGTCATGGATTCTTCCAGGCAAGGAAAATCTTCTGTCTACACTTGAAATGATCCAACCAGAGCTGCGAACAGTCTCTATTCACGCCTTAACGGAAGACGTTTGGAATCAAGCGGATGACGACTTCCGGTGGGAATGTGATAAAAACATGGATTGAGCAGCAGCGGTCTTCACAACCCGCCAAAGCTTTCCACGGGCGACGTGACCCTCTTATTTATTTTTTTTTATTAAGTTAGACAAATGATAATACACAAATTAATAGGCAATTTATTTTTTTTTAAAAAGAAAGAATACAGTGACATCTAGATGAAGAAACCCATGTAATTTTCTCAGTTTTGTATTTTAGTTTTGTAGTTTGAGTTACAACAGAGCCCGTCGGAAGTCGTCGTCATCCGCATGTTTCCAAATGTCCGGTTTTGTGACGTAAGCGTAAATAGAGCCCATTTGTAGCACGTTTCTCTCGAATACAGAAGACAACTCCTCTTGAAAGTTCTCGTAATATTCAAAACAAAATATATAACTTCTTTTCCCTGAGATAAATAAGAGTTTGGTGTTGATTCTGCAAAATCCACGCTGTTTCTCAGTCCTTTATGTGTTTTTTCCCCCATTTTGCATGTTCATTTATTTTTCATTTGCTTTCATTCATTTATTTATTCATTTGGAGCAGGTCTACACAAGGGAATAAATACATGTAACCAATATACAGACAAATACATTTGTTTTTTGCTCAAAAAGGAGTGGGAAGAAGAAAACTTACTGAATCCTACTCCTGTCTTCCAAAACATAACTTAAATTATTGATTTAGCTTCGCAGTTCAGTTCAGTTGAAAAACACAAAAACATAACAAAACAAAGGCAAATTCCATTCTTGTACAAAAAATAAATAAAACACTTTAGATTAGGGACAAAAAATTACACATAAGGTGTTTCTATCAGGAACATTTAAAGGGATAGTGCGTTTGTATTTTGTTTGTTTTTATGTTAATCTGTATGGGTTTCCTTCTAAAAGTTTCGTGCGGTAATACTGGCTTACCTCTGACAGTCTCCGCTCAGCCCGGTTCAGCTCGCCTTCTGGAGCTCACGTAAGTAGGTCCGGTAAGTTCGCCGGGTCATGTAATAAAGCTTGTTTTTCTTCCCAAAACAACATTTGTCCGAAAAGTGATATATTTGCGTCTCAAACAGTTGTCCATTTAAAATTCAGCAGCGTATTTTGCATTCCATATTTTCTCTCTCAATTCGTATCACTGCGCCCACATTAGCTCATCAGCCTGTTCACTTTTAGCGGATGTGTACGGCGGATGCGGTCCGCCGCAAGCGGAAGTTTACAAGTGAACAGGCTAATGAGCTAACGTGGGAGCAGTGATACGAATCGAGAGAGAAAATATGCGAATGCGAAATACGCTGCTGAATATTAAATGGACAACTGTTTGAGACGCAAATATATCACTTTTTGGACAAATGTTGATTTGGGAAGAACAACAAGCTTTATTACATGACCCGGCGAACTTACCGGACTTACTTACGTGAGCTCCAGAAGGCGAGCTGAACAGGGCTGAGCGGAGACTATCCCTTTAAAGACCGCAACAAGTAAACATACCAGCAATGGTAACACAACTACAATAACGCACAAACATAACACCAACGACGGTAAGACAGCAGATACCAAAGCACAAAACTGATGCAGAAAAGTGCTATTTGACAATTCATTCAAACTCGTCTCTCTGTATTCTTGTATTCTTATACGAGGGTCATTCAAAAAGTTCTAAGACAAATTAAAAAACAACTTCATTTTTGAAAGTAACAAAATTACTTTTCTACATAACAACCAAGTCAATACACTTCTGCAAACGATGTTTCCACCGAAAAATTCCTTCTTGATAGAATTCTGGAGCTCGTCTAGTCAACCAGGTCACAGCCTCCCTCTTCACTTCAAGTATGGACTGAAATCTTGTTCCTTTTAAATGTTCCTTCAACTTTGGAAATAGGAAAAAAACATCCATAAACATTGTGCAAATCTTCAATTGATGTGTGAAGAATCCCTCAGTCGTCCAGGTAGAATCCAGTTTGTCAGTTGCTTCGGAACTGACGAAGCAACTCGGATGAGCTGCGAAAGGTTTTCGATCAAATAAACTTTGTCCAGTTGACAAATTGAATTTCTCCTTTTACCAAATCTTCAATAATTTCTTTAGGTTTCCACTGAAGTTTTGTTAGAAATTTAATGTTTGCTCGGACTTCAGATTGGCTCATTTTGGAGGGTCAAAAAAGTGGGTTGTGCAATATGTAACGTAACCCTTTGAATAACAACGCTAGAATGCCGAAACTTGTCAAATGTGTTTATAAGTCATCAGTGGTACGATTCAAGGTCATTTTGTTGAACTAGTTCGACTCATTTTGAATTTATGGCATTTGTCTTAGAACTTTTTGAATGGCCCTCGTATAAAGACATGGTCTGGTCTGAATACAGAGAGACGAGTTTGAAACATGGCTGCATGTAAGCTGCCATGTTTGTTTATGAGGTGAACGGAGCATGCCTCACTCTCATTGGCTAATCCACCTGTCAATCCGCCTTGTAAAATTGGGAAAACAGGACACGGCTCCAGATCCATTCGTCTTTGTAAAGTTTTGTCAAAGCGCGTGGTTCTGGCTGCTCGGGTAAACCAAACACAACTCCGCATATACTTTTGCAGGGATGAAAGAGTTCCATTTTTTAGCGGATCTCCGCTTTTTTCTCAGCCACAGGTTTTTATTTTATTTTTTTATTTTTTTTTTACATCTGTGCAAATTCGTTGAGAAAGATTTTGGGTGTATATATATATGTATAGTTGTGTTTAGGGTCGCCAACCGTCCCTTGAAAAACAGAACCGTCCCGTATTCAGAACAAAAGTACATGTCTCGTATTAAACTTCGTATTAAACTGCGGGCCGCGCGAGCCCGTGTCTGGAGCCGTGGACCGACCGAGCGAGCGAGCGCAGCTCTCGCAACAGCGTGACCATTGCGTGTACACAGGTTAAACTTTATAAAACATCCTATACCTCATCCTACCTGCCCGTGCCTCACTTAACGCGTCGCTCCTCGCTTTTTCACCTGTGCCTTTTAGCGCGCATAAGCTCCTCCTCAATGCGCTCTGATTAGACGAAGTGCAAAGCAAAATATCCAATATAAACTACTAGTAGGCCTACCTGTTAATAAAATGTTTTTTGTACTTTTATGTACAGTTTTACTTTATTGCTAACATATAGCATATAGAAAATGACCGTGACTTTTTTCATGATTGGCCACTTTCATCCCTGCTTTTGACAAGGTTACAACTTTCTAACACGGCTTCAGGCAAGACACGCAAGAGTCAATTTTGCGTCATAGGGGACCTGTAACAATTTACTCCCAGTAATTAGATGTTATATTGCATGTTTTACTTTGAAGCCTGATGGAAGGCTGTGAAGTGCTCATGGTGGATTTGACTTTTGTAGGACAGAGTGTGGGCCAGTGTGGCCAAATGTCTCAACTGTGTGATTGCCATGGTGGACAAGCTCCAGGAAGAGGAGAAGAACAAGCAGGACTCAACCCCAGAGAAACAGCTCGCAGACGTCATCACCTCACACAACCCTGGTAAACACACACACACACACAAACACACACCATTCATTTTACTAAAACAGTCAAATTTTACTTCCTGGGTGGAAATCATGACATCACGCTTGGGAATTCCATTACCTAACAACCATAATGTTCACCAGGCCAAAACTCCTCTACTGTAAACAGAGAATTTATTATTTGAGAAATAAAAATACAAGAAAACACCTTTATTTTGTTGAGATCATGTTTAAAATACTGGAAAAAAAATGTTTCTTGGGTGTAAATGGGCTGAACTTTTGGACAGAACTCTCCCGAGCGTGACGTCAGACAGAACTCTCTACTTCCGGTAATTTTCAACAAGTTTTTTCAACTTTTCTTCACACATTGCTTCTTGATTAGTGACTTCTTTACAGCAGGGATTATAGCACCAACTCAAAACCTGAGAAAGTCATACACACTTCATGACAGATTTCTGATGAGGAGGAACCGCAGACTGTAGTGGTGGAACATAACGAAGTAAAAGTAGTGAAGTACTGTTCTTAACGTAGACTGTATATATAAATGGACGTAGCTAACGCACTAGCCACTGCGTTCCATACAGGAAGTTCACATGCGGCTCTTCCGGCTCCTCCTGACCCTGGCTCCCATTCACTTACACTGGAATACTGTCGTCCCTTTGATCCACAACGGAAATTATTTGGACACAGTATCTCACACATCACAATATAATCTAATAAAGAAATAAATGTAGGGCTGTCAGTTTAACGTGTTGATTAGATTAATTCATTACACTGCAAATTAACGCGTTATAAAAATGAACGCAATTAATTATGAGCGGTAATTCAGTGCGTGCGCATTTTAAATTTGGCGTGCGGTGAGCAAATCGCTGCCAGGGCCTTTGAACGGCAAGTTTATTTATAAAAAGAACGAAGATCAACAAGAACGCCATGATTTGGAGCTTTTGTCAAAAAGAATTTTCCGATCACCGAAGCTGCTCCAGCCTGATGGATCATTTGAACCAGGCATGTCCAAACTATGGCCCGTGGGCCAAATGCGGCTCTCAGACAATTTTTTTTTGGCCCCCAGGCTTCCAGGTGAATTGGCCCAAATTACCTTGAGCAGAAGTTTTGACTGCAAGTTTTTTGAAAATCTACCTTGATAAGACAATATTTAATTTTTATTGCATGGTTTTGAGGATTTTAGCATGAATAAAGGACTGATCGCTCATTCTAACGTGTTAAAAATGCAGATATTTCAATTATTCACTGTACTGAGCACCAGCAGTCTGTGTTTAGATATGTGACCCTTGATGAAAAAAAATTTGGACACCCCTGATTTGAACGATAAACACGTCCGGACAAGTTTCATTGTTACCGGTGATAGAGCGAGCGGTAGCACACTTCAACAAACCAACAAACCAACAAACCAACAAACCAACAAACCAACAAACCAACAAACCACCAAACCAACAAACCAACAAACCAACAAACCAACAAACCAACAAACCACCAAACCACCAAACCAACAAACCAACAAACCAACAAACCACCAAACCACCAAACCAACAAACCAACAAACCACCAAACCAACAAACCAACAAACCAACAAACCAACAAACCAACAAACCAACAAACCACCAAACCACACTCGCAGAATTTGGGAAGCGAATGAACAAAGTGACCAAAGAAAAACTGACAAACTCAATCGCAAATCTCTCTCAATCTCTTTCTCACGAGATTAAAATGCGATTAATTAGATTAATTGATTATAAATCTTGTAATTAATTCGATTTTTTTTAATTGCCTGACAGCACTAAATAAAAGAGCAAAATATACGGGTAATAATAGATTCAGAATAAGTAGCAAAAATAACCTGAGACTGGTGTCAAATAAGGCATAATTATATAAATGTAAAGTAAAAATAAAAATATAGAAATATAGTAAGACAAATAATTCTCATTTATATATAAGAGGTGGGTAATAATAATACATTTTATTTAAAAGCGCCTTTCAAGACACCCAAGGACACTGTACAAAACAAAGTTAAAACATAAAAATACTTAAAATACAAAGATAATAAAATACAAATACAAAAACTGGAAGATGGTGAAAGTGACTGTTATGTGGTAAGGGTAAGGAGAAACCGTGCAAAGATGAAATGGTATTTTGAAAACTCGTTTGTTTTATGCGTCCACCAAGTCCGAGGCTCCCTATTGTTTAAATATTAGCTAAGTACAATGAGGAGCCACTGCCAGAGAATTGGGTAAAAGCTGTATTTGATATGCAGAGCCGTCCACGTTGACCACTCCTGCCCAGTCATCCTTCACTTCCTGTGAAATGTGGCGTTCAGATCCAGGGAACTGTCCCACCTGCTCCAGCTGCCAACTGGCTCCGAGCAGCTGCATTAGTCTTCCCTTCACTGGCTGCCTGTGGGGAGGTTTGGGTTTTAACGGGCCAATATTACGCTATTTTCCTCATCTGTTGTTTCCTCGTCGTAAACATACCTGGAATTGTGTTTTTGTCTTTATTGATCCACAAGGGAAATTATTTGGACACAGTAGCTCACTCATCACAATATAATATAATGTCAGAGAGTAACAAAAATAGATGGTATAGCAAAAAAGAGACATAATTATAGAAATAAATAAATGTATATATACAAGTCAAAATAAAATAGAAAAATAAGTAATAAAATATAAAATAAATAGTGCTGACAGGCGATTAAAAAATCAAAATCAAATTAATTACTGGATTTGTAATTAATTAATCTAATTAATCGCATTTTAAGAGTGTGAGAGAGAGAGGGAGAGATTATGAGCGATCGAGTGAGCGAGCGAACGAACTGACAATTGAGTTTGTCCGTTTTTCTGTGGTCGCTTTGCTCATTCGTTTCCCAAATTCAGCAGCGTGGATTGTTGAAATGCGCTCACGCTCGCTCTATCACTGGTAACAATGGAACTTGTCGTTCAAATGATCCGTCAGGCTGGAGCAGCTTCGGTGATCGGAAAATTCTTTTTGACAAAAGCTACAAATCGCCGCGTTCTTGTTGATTGTCCCGTCTTCGTTCTTTTTATAAATAAACTTGCCGTTTTGGCAGCGATTTGCTCGGCGCACGCCAAATTTAAAATGCGCGCGCATTGAATTGCCACTCATAATTAATTGCATTAATTTTTATAACGCGTTAATTTGCAGTGTAATGAATTAATCTAATTAACATGTTAAACTGACAGCCCTAAAAATAAAATATAAAATCACAGCTATAAACAGGAGACAAGAATGGCAGTGCAATAATGTACTGACTGACAGCACAAGGTTATCCGTTACACAAGGGTGAGTTGTTGCACAGTTGTAGGGAGTATTATCTCCTCTGTCCCTCTATGGTCTGGTGCAGTGGGTGAGCAGGAGTGTCCATGATGGAGAGCAGTTTGTCCAGTGTCCTCCTGTCCCTCACTGTGACAAATGTCTCCAGCTCACAGCCGATCACGTGACCAGCTTTACGGGTCAGGTTGTAACACACAAACCTGCACATTTCGGTTACTTTTTACATTTTTTTTATTTAGCGCTTTTCCACCTTAAAGGCATTCAAAGCACTTTATGACAAGGAACCACTCACACAAATTCACACACCGGTGTACATAGACACTGGGAGCGAGGTTAAAGGAAAAGTAACGTTTTTTACAATTTGAGCCTTATTTCGGTAATAAAACAAGTTGTTTTACTCACCCATAGCACTTTGGTGTCATATGGAGTACTTCCAGAGATGTTTTAGATTTGCGTTAGCCTAGCGCGACTTCTAGCCATAGCTCGGGGCATATAATATATTCCCCGCGCATATAATATGCCCCGTGCGGGCTCCAAATAACAAACTTGAGCACTTTTCAAATCATAGAAGCTCGATGTCTTAGTCTACGATTTCGTTTGAGTCAAAAGTGGCCTGGAATCCAAGATTTAGCCATAGTTTACAGCTTTGCGTTTCATGTTTGGGTCCCGGGAGCTGAGAGCACACTCCGCACATGCGCACTGGCGTCCTCATCTACTCGAAACTATGGCTAAATCTCGGATTACAGGCCACTTTTGACCAAACGAAATCATAGACTAATACATTGAGCTTCTATGATTTGAAAAGTGCTAAAGTTTGTGTTATTTGGAGACCGCAAACATGTGCCCCGAGAACTCACATTACGGAGATCGCAAATCTAAAACATCTCCGGAAGTGCTCCATATGACACCAAAGTGCTATGGGTGAGTAAAACAACTTGTTTTATTACCAAAATAAGGCTCAGATTGTAAAAAACTTTACTTTTCTTTAAGTGTCTTGCCCAAGGACACAACGACATCAATTATCTGTGGGAGCTGGAATCGCAGCGCCAACCTGTGGATGAATGGATCTGAGCGCTCAACCAATGATGTTTTTTTTTTTTTTTAACATGTCGAGAGCGGGATTCGAACAGTCACGTGACGTCACAGTCCCTCAGTCCTCGTCTTTATACAGTCTGTGGGTAAAATCGACCCCACAGCCTCTTGGTTAGGTGTTAGGGCATACAGCTCTGGAAAATAATAAAAGACCACTGCAAAATGATCAGTTTTTCTGATTTTACTACTTATAGGTATGTGTTTGAGCAAAAGGAACATTTTTATTTGAGTTCCCCAAATTCCAAATAAAAATATTATCGTTTAGAGCATTTATTTGCAGAAAATGACAAATGGTCAAAATAACAAAAAAGATACATGTTTTCCGACCTCAAACAATGCAAAGAAACAAGATCAAATTCATTTTAAAACAACATAATACTAATGTTTACACTTAAGAAGAGTTCAGAAATCAATATTTGGTGCAATAACCCTTATTTTTAATCACAGCTTTCATGCGTCTTGGCATGCTCAATTGGAGGAGTTCAAGTATCTCGGGGTCTTGTTCACGAGTGAGGGGAGGATGGAGCGTGAGATTGACAGGCGGATCGGTGCAGCGTCGGCAGTGATGCGGTCGCTGTACCGAACCATTGTGGTGAAGAGGGAGCTGAGTCGAAAGGCGAAGCTCTTAATTTACCGTCAATCTACATTCCTAACCTCACTTATGGTCATGAGCTCTGGGTAATGACCGAAAGGACGAGATCGCAGATACAAGCGGCCGAAATGAGTTTCCTCTGCAGAGTGGCTGGGCGCTCCCTTAGAGATAGGGTGAGGAGCTCAGTCACACGAGAGGAGCTCGGAGTAGAGCCGCTGCTTCTCCACGTCGAGCAGCTGAGGTCGCTCGGGCATCTGTTCTGGATGCTTCCTGAACGCCTCCCGCGGTGTTCCGGGCATGTCCCACCGGGAGGAGGCCCCGGGGAAGACCCAGGACACGCTGGAGGGACTATGTCTCCCGGTTGGCCTGGGATCGCCTTGGGGTCCCCCCGGAGGAGCTGGAGGAAGTGTCCGGGGTGAAGGAGGTCTGGGCGTCCCTGCTTAGACTGGTTCCCCCGCGACCCGGCCCCGGAAAATGGATGGATGGATGGCATGCTCTCCACAAGTCTTTCACATTGTTCTTGGGCGACTTTATTCCACTCCTGGTGCAAGAACTGAAGTAGCTCAGCTTTGTGTTTGTGTTGGAATTCAACAGACGGAATGGAATGGCTGTAATACATGTAGAGATGCTGATTTCAGAAAAAAAAAATGCAGTGGTCTCTTATTTTTCTCCAGAGCTGTAGTGTGTTCCTCACAATTTGCTCATGGACACAATGGCAGTCAGTCTTTTTTACTACAATTACATCAACATTATTTAGTGTGTGTGTGTCTGTGTGTGTCTGTGTGTGTGTGTGTGTGTGTGTGTGTGTGTGTGTGTGTGTGTGTGTTTGAATTAGCTGATGCCGAGTGCACAGATAAGTCGACCCCTGTGGCTCCCTTATTAAGATGCATCGTCAGAGGAAGCGCTCATCTGCTTGTCTAAATACAAACATGGCAGCCCGTAATGACATTGGCTTTATCTCCTGGAGGGACCACCAGCTTTTGATGACAATGCATCGTGGGTATTGGTCTGTTTGGACAGGTGCGGCGCTGGACTGGTGCTGCTGCCTGTGTGTGCCGCTCTGCTGTTTGCACACGGAGATAAGAGCTGATTTCAGTGACAGGGCGTCCTATATATTCTCCATACTATAGTTCTTTCTCACATTTATGAAGACATTGTGGTGACAGTGTTTTGACTTTCAGCTACATGTGGATGCTGAGCTGGAAACGTTGTCAAGTAAATCGTAAAGCAACACTGCCTCCTGTTGGCGCCTCAGGGTATTGCAAAATTCTTTTTGAAGTCTGAGAAACGCCTAGAAAAGTGTACATTTTTGAGGACTTTTTCATATACTTTAATCATACTTAAAAGGTGAATTGTGTAACTTCTCTGGTTTAATAAAGGTAAAAGGTTATTGTCCCAAACTAGGATCACTGTGAACATTTACAGCTCTGGAAAAAATTAAGAGACCACTGCATTTTTTTTCCCTGAAATCAGCATCTCTACATGTATTACAGCCATTCTATTCCAGCGTCTGTTGAATTCCAACACAAACACAAAGCTGAGCTACTTCAGTTCTTGCACCAGGAGTGGAATAAAGTCACCCAAGAACAATGTGAAAGACCTGTGGAGAGCATGCCAAGACGCATGAAAGCTGTGATTAAAAATACGTTGTTGTTTTTTTGTTTGTTTTGTTTTTTTCATATATTTTTATTTGTGTGTTAACAATTATAGATATGTCATTCAGACAACACATGTACACATCTTTTTCATTTTTATGCAAAGAGATCATAACCCACAAAACCAACAAAACCAACAAACAAAAACAAATCACTCAAACCCTGACGAAATATATAATATATACACAATAAATATACACATACTCATACACATATACATATATACACACATATATATAACAATAATGATAAAAATTAAATAAAACTAATAATAATAAAGTAAATAGATAAATAAAAAAGAGGGGGTTGCTTAGACTGTTTCAAAAAGGTCAATAAATGGTTGCCACATTCTAAAAAATGTGCAGTGCAAAAGGAGATGGCATCTTGCAATCAAAGAAGTAAATGCCAAAATCTGTAGCTGGGCAGTTGAATCCAAATACTGATTTCTGAACTATTTCTGAAAGTATTATGTTGTTTTAAAATGAATTTGATCTTGTTTCTTTGCATTGTTTGAGCTCTGAAAACATGTATCCTTTTTGTTATTTTGACCATTTTTCATTTTCGGCAAATAAATGCTCTAAACGATTATATTTTATTTGGAATTTGGGGGAAATGTTGTCAGTAGTTTATAGACTCAAACAAAAATGTTCCTTTTGCCCAAACACATACCTATAAGTAGTAAAATCAGAAAAACTGATCATTTGGTCTCTTATTTTTTTCCGAGCTGTATTTTTAGTCTCTGCAATTTTTGGTGACTTTTCCCTCGTTTCAAATCTGCCTAATGCACTGAAACGGGCAATAGCATTTACCACCCGACTGGCCCGAACGCTGATTTTACTTAATTGGAAACTCGTCCATCCGCCTTCACATGTCCGCTGGGCTCAGACACATGTACACAGTCAGAGTCATAAAATCTCTCTCTGAACAACTCATTCTGGGCCTTGTTGCTTGAATGCAAATGAGAAGGACAGAGATAGGTTAGAGGAGCGGGTGGGGGGCAAATGCGCCGCTGGTTCCTTGTTACTGTGCGCTGTCTCCCAGGAAAAAAGGAGAGGAATTTCAATGAAAAAAACACATTTTCACAGAAAATAAAATTAAACCACTGCTGTTTCAGAGGTCCAGAGGCTCAGATAAAGGACTTCCGAGCCTAGAAACACTCGCACGTGCCTCCAGGCAAATTAAAAAAACCGCATTTCGCATTGCGTAGCTCATTCGCGGTCCAAACTCTCTGGATGTGATTTCCAGAGACAGGGGGTGGACATCCAGATGGCGGTGGAACTGCATTTGCATTTCTTTTTTCGATGTGACGTCACATAGTTGCCTTGTTCAGAATCGCCCGTTTGAGCTGTGTTTTTTTCTAACGCAGAAAAGGACCGCAAATGCTCAGTTTAGACATTTCGCAACTTTTAGTCATGGGGGGGGGGGGCCCTAAACAGGGAAGGGGAGCTCACATTAACGTTCAGAAACCTCAGAAAGTGAAAATTTCATGCCATGGGACCTTTAAGCTTGAAAAACTGAGGCTCTGTTAAATGATTTGATGGTACCTGGGACCTTTTTACATCACATCGACTCTTGAACCCTTTCTCAGGATCTGCAGGATGATTAACTCTTTTTTCTTATCCCATGTAACTTTTCATCTGTATGAGCTCTTTTCATTCTTTCTCATCCCTACTTCTATCTCTCTACTTCTATATTTTCTTTTTTATTATCAAGGAATTTATATTATCGGCCTATAGTTATTAAATACATCTATTACTCCTACTATTATTTTTATGTTTTATTTACTTCCTGCATTTTAAATTGTTAATTTTATTTAATTTTATTTATTTTTGGTATGTTCGGCCCGTGGGTGGAGGTGGGGTGTCCTTTTGTACAACTGCCACACCTGTAATACCACGATCCAGTACAATGCACGCTTTGTCTGGTAATGTTTAAAACTGTCCAATAAACAAATAAATAAAGATAAAAAATATGAATATGATTATGACTAATAATAATAATAATTCATTCATTTTTTGCTGCTTTTTCCAAGTGAATATAATAATAATAATAATAATAATAATAATAATAATAATAATAATAATAATAATAATAAAGACTATACACACATTTATTAGAATATAAAAAACAAACTATAGAACTATACATCTTCTAAAAACTACTAAATGCCACTAAATACTCCTAAATAACTAAACTATAGATACTACCTATAGATATATCTAAATACCTACTAAGTACTACTAAATATCTAAATGATAGAATCTAAATACCATATTATTTCTCTGTCCAAACACTGTACAAACCAACACGTGTGAATCAGGCGTTCAGGTATGTTCACTAAGCTCGTTCATTTCTCATTTCCAGTAACTGTTGGACGAACAGGTTTTGACGATACGTGTTGTTTTTGGCATCCTCGGCGGAGACAGAGTGTGACAGTGGAAGCGTCTGCCTGCACATAGTCGTTCTATAACTTCTTTCCAGTTATAGAACGACTATACGCTTTTAGAAATGCCCTTTTAGACTTAGATCAACTTTATTGATCCACAAGGGAAATGACTTTACTTGGACACAGTAGCTCATAATAACAAACAGCAAAAAAAAAAAGCATAAAAACAAATGTGTGTGTGTGTGTGTGTGTGTGTGTGTGTGTGTGTGTGTGTGTGTGTGTGTGTGTGTGTGTGTGTGTGTGTGTGTGTGTGTGTGTGTGTGTGTGTGTGTGTGGTTAAATCTGTATTTTGTTTTTGCACTGTATTTCTCTGTGTCCCTGCTATCTCTGTTCGCTTGGTGAACTGTTGAATACTGATTTATCTGAAGATTATTTCTCTTCATAAACAAAGGTCAAACATCTCGTTTCCACATCTCGGTCAAACTTCACTGTTTCCAGGCGACTGGAGGGAGCAGCTGAGTCCACTGGTCGGCCGCCTGCAGGACTGCGTGAAGGAGGTGGTGGACCAGGCCAAAAGAGCCATGACTTTTGTCCTTCTACAGGAAGCCGCCTGCAGCGTTCCACAGGGTTTCCTCCTCCAGACCCGCAGGGATGTGGTCTTCAGTCAGGCGGTGGGTGTCTAATTTATTACTTCCTCAAAACCATCAAATGAAACAGATAACGCACACCAAAGTTCTTGTAGAGGTGCAAATGCAAGGAGCAGCTATTCCTATGCATTTTTTCCACTTTTAAACCTCCTGAAAAACATACCTGGAGTTGTGTTTTGTTTCATTCACACATGTTTGAGTAATGCTTTTTTGTCTGTTTATATCTCCAAAGCTCAAAATGCTCTGTTCCACCTTGTGATGTCATGAAGCGGTACTTTTAACAGCTCCTTTTACCTTTGGTTCAGTGGAGATCGGTAATTCCAGGTCTGAAATCATCCAAATGATTCTAGTGAAGATGCATGGAGTTTAAAAACACAGTGGAGAACGTCCTGTATTACCACATGACATCACAAGTTGAGAGAAGAACTCGGCCTAAACGTGCAGCGTTGTGTGAAATAAAACACAACTCCAGGTCTTTTTGTGATGAGAAAACATAACATAGATCAGAAAATTGATTGATTGATTCGTATTTATTTCAAGTTTGTGCCAAGACAGAAACAATATTCATATACATATTATATACACATTATAAACAACAGAAAAGCACATTTCTCGAAAAGGAGTGGGAAGAAAAACTTGTATCAACTCACCCCCTGTTCATTACACAGTTCCAAAATGAGGTGGTTTAATACTGTAATATAGGCCCTTTCATTATTATTAATGATTGTAAGTTACATGTTTTCTTAAATTATTACTTATAAAAATATTACTATGTGGTCTAGTGCTTAAAGGAGAAGTAACGTTTTTTTTACAATCTGAGCCTTATTTCGGTAATAAAACAAGTTGTTTTACTCACCCATAGCACTTTGGTGTCATATGGAGCATTTCTAGAGATGTTTTAGATTTGCAATCTCCATAATGTGAGTTTTCGGGGCACATGTTTGCGGTCTCCAAATAACACAAACTTTAGCACTTTTCAAATCATAGAAGCTCGATGTCTTAGTCTACGATTTCGTTTGGTCAAAAGTGGCCTGTAATCCAAGATTTAGCCATAGTTTCAAGTAGATGAGGACGCCAGTGCGCATGTGTGGAGTGTGCTCTCAGCTCCCGGGACCCAAACATGAAACGCAAATCTGTAAATTATGGATAAATCTTGGATTACAGGCCACTTTTGACTCATACGAAAGTGTAGACTAAGACCTTGAGCTTCTATGATTTGAAAAGTGCTAAAGTTTGTGTTATTTGGAGACCGCACGGGGCATATTACATGCTCGGGGAATATATTATATGCCCCGAGCTACGGCTAGAAGTCGCGCTAGGCTAACGCAAATCTAAAACATCAATGGAAATGCTCCATATGACACCAAAGTGCTATGGGTGAGTAAAACAACTTGTTTTATTACCGAAATAAGGCTCAAATTGTAAAAAAACGTTACTTCTCCTTTAATGAGGAGTGTGTATTTGCCCCAGTGCTCTCTGTATCGGCCTATGTCCTGGTCAAAAGCTGTTGGTGAATTACACAACTCTGATTTCAGAAATAATATGGCTGCTTCAAACACACCATGAGCCTGGCAGAGTTCTCATCTTAAAGCTGCACTGTGTAACTTCTGGATTGGGGGTCCGTCACTTTCCTGTTTCTGTGGATATGTCATTTTTCTGCCTGCCAGGTGGTTTTAGAGCTGAAAAATCCCTAGAAAAACAGGCATTCTGACTGTGAGCCGGGTTGCCTCTCCATAGATCTGATCCGTAACTTGGTCTCCATGACGACAGCAAAGGCGTATATGCATGCCCATGACATTCACACACATACAGCTCTGGAAAAAAATAAGAGACCACTGCAAAATGATCAGTTTTTCTGATTTTACTGCTTATAGGTATGTGTTTGGGCAAAAGGAACATTTTAGTTTGAGTCTATAAATTACTGACAACATTTCCCCCAAATTCCAAATTAAAATATTATCGTTTAGAGCATTTATTCGCCCCCAGTGTCTGCGTACACTGGTGTGTGAATGTGTGTGTGAATGGGTGATTGGTTCCTTGTTGTAAAACGCTTTGGGTGCCTTGAAGGTGGAAAAGCGCTATATAAAGATGTGACCATTTACCATTTACCATAATGTTTACACTTAAGAAGAGTTCAAGCATCAATATTTGGTGCAATCACAGCTTTCACATTGTTCTTGGGCAGTGCTTCTCAATTATTTTCTGTGACGCCCCCCCTAGGAAGAAGAAAAAATTTCACGCCCCCCTTCCTGCGCGCGACTATAAATAGTAGTATTTGTCTAGAAAATTGTTATTCGAACACCATTGTATCCTTTTATTAACATTATAAACAAAAAAAAAGAAATAAACTTACAACAAAGACTGCACTGAGGACTCAAATATTAATGTGTTTTTAATGCAGCTTTGCGCACATTTGTTTACGTTTTAAAGAAATGAAACTTAAAACCACCTCATTTGCATAAGCTGAAAAAAAACGCTCTCTCCTTGTGCCACTGATGCGTCAGCTTCTGTCGGACTAAAGGACACGACTCAGTGGAATATACGTGTTTTTTCTGTGACAGAGGATGTTCTGTTAATGGTGAGACTGTGCGTAAATCGCATGTGAGAACGCCACTGCCAACTACTGTTGTTGATGTGCAATTACACTTAGTTCTAGTACAGTACAGCAAAAAAACATGTTTCCCAGGGTCATACGCGCCCCCCCTGGCATCACGCCACGCCCCCCCAGGGGGGCCCGCCCCACTATTTGAGAAGCACTGTTCTTGGGTGACTTTATTCCACTCCTGGTGCAAGAACTGAAGTAGTTCAGCTTTGTGTTTGTGTTGGAATTCAACAGACGCTGGAATGGAATGGCTGTAATACATGTAGAGATGCTGATTTCAGAAAAAAAATGCAGTGGTCTCTTATTTTTTTCCAGAGCTGTATCTTACTGCTGTACCACATGGTCTCATACACCAGAGGCCATCCTGAAGCCCCTAAAGTCCCTCTTCAAAAAAACATTGAAAACACTTGACAAAAAGCCTCTACAGTATCACTAATGTCATATCTTAAGTAAGTATAATATTATGGATCTTGAAAGTTCTCAGGTATTTGTGGATGCTCGCCTTATTTTTAAAGTTTTAAATGGACTCGCTCCTCCACCATTAATGGATTTTATAAGTAAAAAACCTATAAACCGAGTTAACACGAGAGCACTGACCAGAGGAGACTGTAAGGTACAGAGACGCAGGACGTTTATCAGAGGATCACAGTCATGGAACACATGACCTGCTCATGTCAGGAACTGTGGGTCCTTTCCAACCTTCAAAAACATGAAGAACATTTTTTTTTTTTTTTTTTTTGCATGTTTTCCCCGTGTCTGGGTGGGTTTCCTCCGGGCACTTCGGTTTCCCCCACCAACCCAAACATGCACCATAGGTAAAATCCTCCAGCTTGGGTCCTGAACAAACCTAAATAACAAAATCATGGGGATGCTAGAAACAACTTCTCCTGTGTGAGATCAATAAAAGTCAATCTTCTAATCCTTAACCACTGTAAGGCGCTTTGTGTTACATTTTTGTATGAAAAGCGCTTTATAAATATTATATAATACAATAGAACATTTAAGATAAGAAAAGATAAGATAATCCTTTATTTGTCCCACAATGGGGAAATTGCAGACATTTGCAGAAATTTCAAACATTGGTTGAAAAGTCATCAAACATGCTCACACAGGTAGATGTTCTTCTTAAACTTAGGTCGTTTTCACACCTGCCTTGTTTGGTTTGTTTAAAACGCACCAGAGTTTGTTTGTTCCTTTGATTCGGACCTTTTGGGCTGGTGTGAATAAAAACCAAAAATCTCGATCTGGAGCAAACAAGCGAACCGAGACCACCTAAAAAGCTCGGTCTCGACACGGTTCCATTCGAACTCTGGTGCGGTTCGTTTGAGGTGAGAATGCAGACCGGACTCGATCCGACACAAGTTGGCTTTTTGTACTTAACGAGCTCCCGTCGTATGTCGAGCATTATGGGAAACCGATGCTGACGAAACGAAACTTACGAGGCTTACTTACGTTTTGTGTGAAGAGCAAGAGTCAGAACTTGATCTGCACATGAGCGCTGTCCTCCGTAGTCGTCTCGCCCTGCAACTTCGCCGTTTGGTTGATTGATTGTAAAATAGTGTAAACCTCACGATGCTGCTCAAACATTTGTGCGAACTGTAAAAACTGAGCAAACCATATCGCTAAGGCTTGATTGAAAACGGCACGTAACACCGTTATTCTCCTCCTTCCGGGTTTTGACACGACTCATTTCTGTCAAAACTGGTTGAGTGACCTCAGCACATGTGCTTTTGTTTATAGATGTTGGTTCGCTTGGAGAAAAACTGCAGTGTGAAAGCGAACAGCACCAAAATAAAATTAAAAAAAATTAAAATTTGGTCCGGACCAAAGCAAGTGAACTATCGGACTTTCTTGGTGTGAAAACGACCTCAGAGAATGGTCTGTTGTGGTGAACTTGCCGTCATGTCTGTGTGCACTTCTGTCTCTTCTGCGTGTTCCTCTAAATGTTCTTCTGTTCTGACCTGCCTTAGGACAACGGATGTAAAGTAGCTGTTGTGCTAATTCCGACATATTTACATTGATGCTGTTTGTTGTCATGTTAATTAATATGCATCGTCTTAATTAAAGGAAAATTAACGTTTTTTTTACAATCTGAACCTTCTTTCGGCAATAAAACAAGTAGTTTTACTCACCCATAGCAGTTTGCTGTCAATTGGAGTGGTATCGCAGAACTTATGTTGAGCCGTTCTGTTCTACCAATGATCCCGTATCCGTTAGCGTGAGTGCTCGGGGCATTACTTTGCAGTGTCCAAATAACACAAACTTTAGCACTTTTCAAATCACAGAAGATCGCTGTGTCAGGGTAGACTTTTAGTGGATTCCAAAACGGCCTGAAACCCGATATCCAGCTATAGTTTCATTTGATGACGTCATCAGAGAGGACAGTGCGCATGCGTGAACTCAGCTGTTTTGTAAACACAGCTAGTCCGAAAGAAGCTAACACCGCTCTGAACTTTACTTTTCTGTTGCGATATCGGGTTTCAGGCCGTTTTGGAATCTACTAAAAGTCTACCCTGACACAGCGATCTTCTGTGATTTGAAATGTGCTAAAGTTTGTGTTATTTGGACACCGCAAAGTAATGCCCCGAGCACTCACGCTAACGGATACGGGATCGTTGGTAGAACAGAACGGCTCAACATAACTTCTGCGATACCGCTCCAATTGACACCAAAGTGCTATGGGTGAGTAAAACTATTTGTTTTATTGCCGAAAGAAGGCTCAGATTGTAAAAAAACGTTAATTTTCCTTTAAAATAATAATAAATAAAACATTTTAAAATGATAGTCAGTTCTAATAACGTTCCAGACAAAGCAATACCGTGTCCTTGAAGAAAGACATTTGACGGGCCCTTCACCAAAAAAGTTATGCAATGCAGTGGAAGTGGAAGTGAAAGTGAAAGTTACAAATGTTTTTCGGGAAACATTCATAAACAGGGCCCATTATGTGAAGTTCAATTCAGTTCATATGAAACCGTGAACAAAGACACACACACAGCCTTTGGACCGAATGCCCTTTCTGTAACACTCCTCTCCCACACTGCTCAGCTCTGAAACTCAAACTCACGAGACCATCCGTTAGAAAACTTTTTAACATTTCCTTGAGTTGTATTCACCTTTGTTTGTTTTTGTATTTGTTGCCTGTTTTGGGACTGCGGATTTAAATGATCTTGGAAGCTATAATCCAGAATATTTACCTTTATATATACAGATGTTTATTAAACTTGTGCTTTTTGGTTGAGGGGGTCCGTCACCTGCTTTTTTCTCTGTAGCTGCCATCGCTCTGCTTGGAATGTTCCACAGTATGACATTAAACAGGTCTACCTTAAATTTATTAGATTACAGGTGGTTTTATTGCTCAAAAATACCTAGAAAAACAGGCATTCTGACTGTGAGCAGGGTCGCCTCTCCACAGATCTGATGTGTTTAAGTTTAAAGGGATAGTCCGTTTTTAAAAAAAATGTT
The DNA here is from genome assembly GCA_036785185.1 of Paratrypauchen microcephalus. Lineage (NCBI taxonomy): Eukaryota > Metazoa > Chordata > Actinopteri > Gobiiformes > Gobiidae > Paratrypauchen > Paratrypauchen microcephalus. Next base: position 6,047,257 of record JAVJIX010000052.1, on the reverse strand, counting down.
AATCCGTATGGGTTCCCTTCTAAAAGTGTCGTGCGTTAACACCAGATTACCGCTGACAGTCTCTGCTTGGGTTCTGGAGCTCACGTAAGTAGGTCCGTTAAGTTTGCGGGGACAGGTAATAAAGCTTGTTTTTCTTCGCAAGACAACATTTGTCCAAAAAGTGATATATATTTCCATCACAAACAGTTGTCTAAGAAAATCCAGCAGCCTATTTTCCCTAATTCGCATGATGCCCTTTTCTCTCAGAGTTGTATCATGGCGTGCATAGCCTAGCCTACAGTATAGCCTGTTCGCTTGTAAACATCCGCTTACGCCGTACCGCATCTGCCGTAACCATCCGCTTACAAGTGAACAGGCTAATAGAGCTAACGTGGGCGGAGTGATACGAATCTAGACGAAATATGCAAATGCGAATTAGGCTTGCTGGATTATTTGTGACGGAAACAAATGTTTATTACCTGTCCCCGCTTATTACCTGTCCCCGCGAACTTACCGGATCTACTTATGTGAGCTCCAGAACCCGAGCAGAACCGGGCTGAGACGAGACTGCCAGAGGTAAGCCAGTGTTACCGCACGACACTGTTAGAAGGAAACCCATACAGATTAACATTAAAAAAAAAAACACACACACTATCCATTTAAGACCATACTGTGAAACATTCCAGACAAAGCAGTAAAAGGAGAATTAACATTTTTTACAATCAGCCTTATTTCGGTAATAAGTTGTTTTACTCACCCATAGCACTTTGGTGTCATATGGAGCATTTCCGGAGATGTTTTAGTTTAGCGATCTCCGTAACGTGAGTTCTCAGGGCACATGTTTGCGGTTTCCAAATAACACAAACTTTAGCACTTTTCAAATCATAGAAGCTCAATGTCTTAGTCTACGCTTTCGTTTGAGTCAAAAGTGGTCTGTAATCCGAGATTTATCCATAATTTACAGCTTTGCGTTTCATTTTTGGGTCCCGAGAGCTGAGAGCGAAATAAGCTGTGACTCCGCACATGCGCACTGGCCTCCTCATCTACTTGAAATTATGGATAAATCTCGGATTAGAGGCCACTTTTGACTCAAACGAAAGTGTAGACTAAGACATTGAGCTTCTATGATTTGAAAAGTGCTAAAGTTTGTGTTATTTGGAGACCGCAAACCTGTGCCCCGAGAACTCACGTTACGGAGATTGCTAATCTAAAACATCTCCGGAAATGCTCCAAATGACACCAAAGTGCTATGGGTGAGTAAAACAACTTGTTTTATTACAGAAATAAGGTACAGATTGTAAAAAACGTTAATTCTCCTTTGCGGTCTCCACAGAGAAAAGCGTTTGACGGACCCTCCACCAGGAAAGTTACACATAAACAAACAAACAAACCCTGCCGTCGGCGTGTCTGTCAGACTGAGTGTAACGTTGCGTGTCCGTCTAACGTTGTGTGTTGCAGCTGGCCGCTCTGGTGTGTGGTTTCGTCATGAAGCTGTACGCAGCAGCTCAGGACAAAGGCTTCCTGCAGCAGCTGGAGCTCGTCGGACTCGTGGCCCAGTTTGAGAGTCTCCTCAGCACTTACAGTGAGTCACATGGCACCCCTGACTGTCGGATATGACCTGATGTGTTGGTTTCAGTTTACGCCACAACATTCTGAACGCCACTGATATTTAAAGGTCTTAAATTACTCAGGACTGACTTTTGTGAACTTTAAGACGTGTTAGAATGTTGTTATCCCTTCAAAAACACACCTGGAGTTAGGGCTGGGCGAAAAAAAAGGAATCACGACCCCCCTTCCCCTATTGATTGATCTCGACTTTTGATTTTTCATTCGATCTTCCTTCATCTGATTGAACACAAACGTGTGGCTTTAACGGCAGAGTTTTTATTTCATCAAAAGTTCAAGACTTCATGTAACAGCAGGAACATTCAAGTTTGGAATGAGTTTGCCCAAACCTATATGCATGAGCGCGTTACCGTTAGCAACAGAAACATGTGCTAACATGTGCGTCCGTGGGCTAAATCAGGGTTTACGTTTCACTCAAAAACTCTGAGAAAATAGTCGTTTACTTTCCATAACTTGGATTATAAAGATGAGAAGCAGAAGAAGGAGAAAACACACACAGACGCACACACAGAGACAGAGGAAGCTGGGCGGTATGACCAAAAATTTATACAGTCATACCTCACCTTACGAAAGACCCAACTAACGAATAATCCAAGTTACGAAACGCGTTTACGTAAAATTTTCGTCTCTGAATACGAAAGAAAATTCAACTTACGAAACGCGAAATCTCAAAAATTCAAATAATACGAGCTCGGATGCGCACTCGGCTTCGCAGCAGCCTGAATCCCCCATTGCGACTCTACTTACGAAAAAATCACGTTACAAAACCACTTCTGGAACGAATTAATTTCGTAAGGTGAGGTATGACTGTATCACGGTATTCGGTATTCGGTTTTCAAAATGATATCGGTGTCAAGATATTTGACAGTATGTTTTTTGTTTTTTCCTGCATAACTCGGTGTTAACCCTAGCCTGGGAATTCCCAGGCCGCTTCCGTTCGTTTCGAACTGGCAGCTCGTCCAAGCGAGAGTCCCAGATTTAGGGCCCCAATCAGAGAGCGGGGGAGGGATGGCAAGACGGTGACGCGTACTACGTGACAAACGGAAGCTTGTAGTTTGAACTGACAACTGACATGATTGGCTATGGGCTACGTATACGCTCAATGATAGACATTCATAACGCCCAATAAACGGCCGTTGGCAATCGCTAACCACACCTCCGCTACGGGATTTTTCGAAGCGAGCTCCCAGACCCATATCTCACTTGTGATATGGTCAGGTGTTAACCAGACTATGTTAACCCCATTTCCTAATAATTTAGAGAATAATTACTGCAGTAAATTTGACATATCTGGGTCCAGTGCTTTAATCGACGTTCCGCCGCTCTGTGTTCCCGACGTTTTGTACGCACACACTCACAGGCATTGGGATATATGAAAAATTCATATAATTTAAAAAAACACCGGTATTCGGTATGAAGCAGTTAACCACCCAGCCTTAGGAAGTTTTAAGTCAAAATTTCTGAACACGTGAGGCTCAGGCGACTTTTTTCTAAACAAGAGCGTAAGTCCTCCATTATTTAAAAAATAAAAATATAACAAAACACCTTTATTTTGTTGAAATCATGTTTAAAGTATCAGAAAAATGTGTTTTGTAGGTGTAAATTGCACCTACATTTTGGACAGAATTCTCCCTAGTGCAATGTCATTATTGTGGGAAAATTCAACTCTCTACTTCCTGTAATTTTCAACTTAATTTTCAGCTTTTTGTCACAAATTGCTTCTAGGCTGGTGTAAACCGATATTATAGCACCAAAATTAAGTAGAAATTTAAGAATCGTCAAAACCTGTCTTAGGTTCTATATTTCACTCACATGTTGTCTGCAGGTGAGGAGATCGGGATGCTTGAGGACATGGAAGTCGGAATATCAGATTTACGGAAAGTCGTCTTCAAGATCACTGAGGCCAAGTCTGAGGAGCTCAGTGATCTCCAGCCCTCAGTATGTGGCAGACGGTAGGACTGCAGTATATCTACTCTTTATTATTGGATTATTTGTACTTTTTATTGGTGGTGGGTGATATGAGCTCCCTCCATTATGACCCTTTGTACTCTGATGTTATTAGTGTTTATTAGTGGTTTGTAATCTGTAATGTTCATTATATTAGCGTTTGATTGTGTTTACAAGGCTTTAAGTGTCTCCGTTATCAATGGTGGAAGAAGATCAAAGTATTCAGTTTTGTTACTTAAAGGTGCATTGTGTAACTTTTTTGGTACTGTCAAATGCTTTTCTCCATGGAACTTTTATAACTTTGTCTGGAATGTTTCACAGTATGACATTAAACCTTTCTATCCTTATGGAGGTTCTGTGCACATGGACTAGGTTGTCGAGGCCTCTGACCTCAACTGCCGCCTGTGGGTAGTGAGCCCACAGGAAGGCAGACTCACGTCGCCCTTTCGGGCTGAGCCTGGCCAGGCCCCGTGGACCTCGACCACCAAACGCTCGCTTTCGAGCCACAACTCAGGTCTGGCTCCAGGGTGGGCCCTGGCTGCGCCATACCGGCGATGTCCCGATCCGTGGTATTTGACTGGTCATAGGGTTCATGAACTGCTCTAAGTCCGACCTGTCACCTAGGACCTTAATGCCCCTGGTAGGGGGTGGCCTATGGGCTGAACAACTCACACCTCCAGAAGAGCTTCTCCCACATCCCGGGAGAGACTGGGGACATGGAATTGGAGTGGACCATGTTCTCCACCTCCATTGTCAGTGCGGCTGCTCATAACTGTGGTCGCAAAGTCGTCAATCCCCGAACCCGGTGGTGGACGCTGGAAGTATGGGATGTCGTCAGGCTGAAGAAGGACTCCTATCGAGCCTTGATGACTTGTGGGACTCCTGAGGCAGTGGCACAGGCAAAAACTTGGGGCTGGGAGGAGTTTGGAGAGGCATGGAGGAGGACTATCTGTCGACCGCAAATAAATTCTTGCAAACTTTCTGAGGACGAGGAAGCAGTACTTCACCAACACTGTTTACAGTGCAGGTAAACAGTGTTGGTGTTTACCTGCTGTTGATCTCGACTGGGGATGTTGTCGGAAGGTGGAAGGAATACTTTGAGGATCTCTTCAATCCCGCCGTCACGTCTTCTGAGGAGGAAGCAGAGGCCAAGGACTCGGAGGCAGACTTATCCATCACCCTGGCTGAAGTCACTGAGGTGGTTGGAAAGCTCCTCAGTGGCAAGGCTCCGGGGGTGGATGAGATCCGTCCTGAGTATCTTAAGTCTCTGGATGTTATGGGGCTGTCTTGGCTGACACGTCTCTGCAACATCGCGTGGCAGTCAGGGACAGTACCTCTGGACTGGCAGACCGGGGTGGTGGCCCCTCTGTTTAAGAAGGGGGACCGGAGGGTGTGTTCCAACTATCGGGGAATTACACTCCTCAGCCTCCCCAGTAAGGTCTATTCTAGGGTACTGGAGAGGAGAATACGAGTGACTTTGGATTCAGGAGGAGCAGTGTGGTTTTCGTCCCGGTTGCGGAACACAGGACCAGCTCTATACTCTCGTGCTCGAGGGTTCATGGGAGTTTGCCCAACCCGTCCACATGTGTTTTATGGATCTGGAGAAATCATCCCTCGTGGTGTCCTGTGGGGGTGCTCTGGGACTATGGGGTCCAGGGCTCTTTGCTCAGGGCTGTGCGGTCCCTGTATGACCAGAGCAGGAGCTGTGTTCACATTGCCGCCGGTAAGTCAGACCTGTTCCCAGTGCATGTTGGACTCCGCCAGGGATAAATCGGAAGAAAATGGATGGATGGATTTTTATAGAGACCGAATCAGACTAAGTTACAGATCAGCAATAATATCTCCATGGAAACAAGTATCTGACGGACCCTCCAGCAGAAACATTACACAATGCTCCTTGAATTTTTCTTGTTCTGTTTTATGCAAGGATAAATTATCTTCAAAGTTTTAGCAGACTTGTTTCAGATCCAAGCCTCTCTACGTCTGTTCTGACCCTCTCATCCTCCCTCCTCTTTGTGTGGCGTTTTACTGGGGTCATATCAGGACATTAAATCATAAAAGTTTGAGTGGCTCAGTGTTCAGCACTTCCGTACACACACTGGTGGCTCACACAGCACTCACGAGTCCATTATGCAACTTCCTGAAGAGATCAAATCAACACATTCTCTGAACCACATATTGATTTTCCACATAACTGCAGAAGGGGCCTCATTTATGACGCCTTCTTCTCAACACTAACAAGTATTTATTTACAAAAAGTTTTCTCCTGTTCTTCTGGAAGAACAGCCAGGAGGACTCACAGGCATCACAATTCTGCTGTTTTAAATTATTATTACTCAACAAAATGCAACAAAATAATTCTAATTCCTCCATGATTTTGAAGCCGCTGCGCTCCTCGTGTGTGTGTGTGTGTGTGTGTGTGTGTGTGTGTGTGTGTGTGTGTGTGTGTGTGTGTGTACGTTTGTGCGCTCCTCGTGTGTGGTGTCAGTGGCCACGTTTGGATGATGTCTTTTAATTCCGAATTAATTCCAAATTAAATAGTTCTGACTTAAAATATTCTCCTTCGGGTTTTTTTGTTCTTTTACCCTCTGTTTTATATTGTATGTTATATTTGATGAGTGAGCTACCGTACCCGAAACAATTTCCCTAGTGGATCAATAAAGTTTGTCTAAGTCTAAGTCTAAATCTAACTTAATTTGGAATTAAGTTTAATTCTGAATAATCCTTTTCAGTAGGAATTAAAGTAGAATTAACGTTTTTTACAATCTGAGCCTTATTTTGGTAATAAAACAAGTTGTTTTACTCACCCATTTACTCTGGTGTCATTTGGAGCATTTCCGGAGATTAGTTTAGCGATATCCATAACGTGAGTTCTCGGGGCATATGTTTGCAGTCTCCAAATAACACAAACTTTAGCACTTTTCAAATCATAGAAGACAAATGTCTTAGTCTACACTTTTGTTTGAGTCAAAAGTGGCCTGTAATCCAAGATTTAGCCATAGTTTCGAGTAGATGAGGACGCCAGTGCACATGTGCGGAGTCACAGCTTATTTCGCTCTCAGCTCCCGGGACCCAAACATGAAACGCAAAGCTGTAAATTATGGCTAAATCTCTCAGCCACACACATTATACGCTTTTCTCAGACTGGATTTAAACTTTTCTCATATTTGTCTCTCGTTTAAACACTCAAACTTTCATAGATTTTCAACAAAATGTATTAATAGTGAAGCGTGGGGGGAAGGGGGAGGGCGGACACGTGTGATAGCGCAGCATGACCCGGCGCGGGGCTGCGAGCACGAGACCCGTGCTCAAACCGTGCCTCCTCTAGACCAGGTCTAAACCAGGTCTAAACCAGGATTAAACCACCGCGGCTCTTGCATGCGTTCGTTCATGCACTCGGACTGCGTGCGGTCCCGAGGGGAGGCACATCCCCTCCCCTCCTCGCTGCTCGCCTCAGCCATGACTCGTGAGGTACACCGGCAGAGCTAGCACGAAACCAGGAAATAGACCCACATGCGGCGCTTTAATCCTGGTGTCCAGTCCTGGTTTAGTTCAGGTTTAGTCCTGGTCCAGTCCAGGTATAGACCTTGTTTAGACCTGGTTTAATCCACGTTTAGTCCTGGGTCTACAGTCTCTTAGCCAATCAGATCAGGCTTTTTCCATTGAAATAGCTACTCAACTTACGAAAGATTCACGTTACGAAACCACTTCTGGAACGAATTAATTTCGTAAGGTGAGGTACCACTGTATATAATGTGTTAATGTGTTAATGTGTTGGTCAAATGAGTAGTCTAAATTGTCAGCAGCACTTTAAAAAAATGCTTGTTGCCTGTTTGTTTCTGTGGATATGTCATTACTCTACCTGAAATGTTCCACAGTATGACATTAAACAGCTCTACTTTACATTTATTCAATTACAGGTGGTTTTATAGCTCCAAAATACCTAGAAAAACTGCACTCTGGCTGTGAGTGGGGTCGCCTCTCCACAGATCTGACCTGTAACTTGGTCTGGTTTGGTCTCCACAAAGTTAGAGAGGTTTAATGCCATACTGTGAAACATTCCAGACAAAGCAATAACATCTCCATGGAGAAAAGCATTCGACGAACGCTTAAGACAGAATTTGGCTGCTTAAAAATGAATCTGAGGCCCAATCTTCCTGTTGTTGTTTCAGAGACCACTTTACCGTTGAAGTGCCGTTACCGTGCCAACTGTTCCAGACGCTGCCAGTGGAGCTGAGAGATGGCAGGCCTGTACAGGTTTACCCACTTCTGTTCAACGTGGGCATCAATGAACAACAGACAATAGCAGAGAGGTAAAGTCCCTGTCAGCACGCCCACAACATAACTGTAAACTGTGAATAAGGAGAATTAAAGGGGATATACTGTGTAAAAATTGACTTTTATTAGCTTTTAATTGTCCTATATTGTGCAAAATTGACTCTTGTGAGCTTTAAGACGTGTTATAATGCTGTTACCTCATCAAAAACACACCTGGAGTTGTGTTTTTTTCCACACATGTTTGCGTAATCCTTTATTAAAGGGATAGTGCGGTTTTTTATGTTAATCTGTATGGGTTTCCTTCTAAAAGTTACATGTGTTGACACCGGCTTACCTCTGACACTCTCAGCTGATCCCGGTTCTGCTCGCTTTCTGGAGCTCAGGTAATTAGGTCCGGTAGCTTCTCTAGAACATTAAATAAAGCTTGCTTTTCTTCTCAAAACAAAACATTTGTCCGAAAGGTGATATAGTTGCGTCCCAAACAGTTGTCAACGAAACATCCAGCAGCGAACTAAGCGATCGCGTATTGTGTCTGACGACTTGTATCACAGCGCGCATATTAGCTGTATTAGCCTGTTCACCTTTAGCGGAAGTGTACGGCAGATGCGGTCCGCCACAAGGGGAAGTTTACAAGTGAACAATAATGGCAAAGAAACATGTCTGCGGCGCCATTTGCCCACTAAAATAACAGCAAAAGACCGGGCGAAACAGTTCCCCTCCTAGTAGTAATTTATTTTTGATATTGGTAAGGTTGTTTTAGGACCATATCTGTGATCTCTGTGTCTTTGTATTATTCTTTGTCAGTAATAACTCAGTATTCAAAATATTACTCAATTTTAATTACAAAACGCGATAATCGCAACTATTTATCGTAACTTTCACTTCCTCCCGCAACAAAATCGCAACAAAAACCTTAAAAGCACCGCAAATTTCATCGCAACTTTTTGGAAAAGCTCCCGCAAATTCAGGCATTTTAGCCCACAAAAAATGCCCGCGAAATCCTGGGGGGTCTGATAAATATACAAAAACATGATACGCCGATTGTGTTGTGATAGCGCTCTGAAGGGGGAGCGACTACCTGCGTGAAGTTGGCCCCCCGTCAAATGCACACCTACACAAAAACTATGTCAATCGTTTGTGCTTCGTTTGTGCTGTTTTGTGCTGCAAAAAGTTTCGTTTGTGCTGCTTTAGTTTTTGAGATATTAACAATTCTTTTATAGGTCAAATTGGGGTCAGCCAGCCCCCCACGAAGCTTAAAAATGCTTTAAGATTACCCAAAATGGTGTCAATTGTTTGTGCTTCGTTTGTGCTGTTTTGTGCTGCAAAAAGTTTCGTTTGTGCTGCTTTAGTTTTTGGGGGGGTGCTGGCTGACCCCAATTTGACCTATAAAAGAATCATTAATATCTCAAAAACTAAAGCAGCACAAACGAAACTTTTTGCAGCACAAAACAGCACAAACGAAGCACAAACGACTGACATAGTTTTTCTGTAGGTGTGCATTTGATGGGGGGCAGACTTCACGCAGGTGAAGGCGAGGCTCGGAGCGTCAAAAACTAAAGCAAATACAGCATTTTCAAAACAATAAAAGGTCCAAAAATGAGAACTTCGCACTTCAATCTCTTCAGACGGGTGCGTTGGAGGCGAGGGAGCAGACCCAGAACACACAAGGAGAAAAGAATCCCGCACTCCGTCTTACTTGCAAAATGAGAAGTTTATTAAGACATGCAACGTTTCGGCCCTAGGCCTTCATCAGGCAAAATCATCAAATTGCCTGATGAAGGCCTAGGGCCGAAACGTTGCATGTCTTAATAAACTTCTCATTTTGCAAGTAAGATGGAGTGCGGGATTCTTTTCTCCTTGTGAAAACAATAAAAGGTAACATGGTGATAGAAGTAAAATTCCACCTCTAATTTGGTAACTAAGCTCCATAAAAGTCCCCCTCTCCTTCTTCATTTTTGTACTTCTGTTTTTACTTCACACAATGTCCAGATGTAAAATAGTTTAATAATAATAATAATAATAATACAGTAATTAATAATAAAGGATTTTAATTTCTTGTATTTTTTTTCTTACAGATTTGGAGACATTTCTTTGCAAGAACGAATAAACCAGAAGAACTTTGAGATTTTAGAAGCCTATTATAAATTATTAAGCGAAACGGTGCCGTTAGAATGTAAGTGAAAGTCTTAAAACTTTTTTTGCTGGGGTTCTGCCACTCACCTGTCTCCCTGGAGATGCTTTTCCTTTGCCTGAAATGTTCCGCAATAGGACATTAAGCTGATCTATTCCAATACAGGCGTCGTTAAAGCTCCAAATGACCTCGGAAATACATGCATGCATTGTTTGCAGATCTGACCCGTGAATTGGCTTGGTGTTGTCGTCTGCTTGTCTACATGGAGACTGATAAGTTACAGTCACACAGTGCTCCTTTAAACTTTGCTTCTTATAATGTTGTATCCTCAAACCAATGTTGGGAAGTAACTGAAAAGATGTACTGAAAATACACATTCTGAATACTAATTGTACATTTTTATTTAAATTTTACAGTACAGTTAGGTTTAGGTTTAGTTTATTTAAAAGGGGACAGTGCAATTTCATAAAACACATGATTACACATGGTTAAAAAAGCCAGAATTAACCAGAAGGTGAGTTTTCACCTGTAGTCCCCTGGTCATGTAAAAAAGAGCAAAGAGCACACACATATATAATATAACACAAAATACATATACACACTTACTATAAAATTAAGAATGTGAATATGAAGAATACGACATCACAACATCACAACATTTGGTCCACCCATTCCTGGGACATGTGAGACTTCCCTGGTGAAGCACACGAACAGTTGCAGGAAAGAGGAACAAAAAATATATATTTTTCAGTGGGTAAAAATGACCAGTTGTTTTCACCATAAAAATTCCCTTTAAAATCAGCACTTTGTGATATTTATTCATAACCACTGCACTAAATAAGGATAGATACACACTCCAGGACCACTCTTACTTACCTATTCCTTACATCCTCTTACATTAAATTCATTACATTCTTACATTCCTCTTTCACTATCGCCGGGTGAAAATCACCCGAAAGCCTATAGGAAAAGGTGGGCTTTTTGGTAGGGAAACACCTTCAAAGACGTAAAAAAACAATGGTGAAGCTCCCCAGGGACCCATGACACTCAGAAAAATGCAACATATTGAAAATAATGTAAATACTTTTGTTCGGATGAAAATCACCCGGAGATAGTGATCTAGGGTTAATGCTCGGAGTAGAATAGAGGGACTATCTTAATTTAAAACATTAAAATAAATAATATTTGAGACATTTACAGACAGAGAACAGGCTTTTCAGATTCACAGGTGACACATTTCAGTTTGTAGCTGTGGTATAAGCTCATTAAACAGTTTAAACTCAAAGCCGCGTAATGCACGGCTCCTCATTGTTTAATTCTTACTTAAAGGAAAAGTAACGTTTTTTACAATTTGAGACTTATTTCGGTAATAAAACAAGTTGTTTTACTCACCCATAGCACTTCGGTGTCATATGGAGCACTTCCAGAGATGTTTTAGATTTGCGTTAGCCTAGCGCGACTTCTAGCCATAGCTCGGGGCATATAATATATTCCCCGAGCATGTAATATGCCCCGTGCGGTCTGCAAATAACACAAACTTTAGCACTTTTCAAATCATAGAAGCTCGATGTCTTAGTCTACAATTTCGTTTGAGTCAAAACTGGCCTGTAATCCGAGATTTAGCCATAGTTTACAGCTTTGCGTTCCATGTTTGGGTCCCGGGAGCTGAGAGCACACTCCGCACATGCGCACTGGCGTCCTCATCTACTCGAAACTATGGCTAAATCTCAGATTACAGGCCACTTTTGACCAAACGAAATCGTAGACTAAGACATCGAGCTTCTATGATTTGAAAAGTGCTAAAGTTTGTGTTATTTGGAGACCGCAAGCATGTGCCCTGAGAACTCACATTATGGAGATCGCAAATCTAAAACATCTCCGGAAGTGCTCCATATGACACCAAAGTGCTATGGGTGAGTAAAACAACTTGTTTTATTACCGAAATAAGGCTCAGATTGTAAAAAAAAACGTTACTTTTCCTTTAAATAGAGCTTTTCACAGACATAGATCACATCATTCTTCACACACAAAAGATACAGAACAGGATAAGATGCATAAGTCAAAGATAAATTAATGGATAACAACAAAAATGAAGTTTTTTTTCAAATTATATGTTGTATGTCACTGTGATATAATGCAATTTGTATTCCAAGTAATCAGAATACAGTACCCTGATTGGACCGTGTATAAGAAAATGTTCCAAAATATGTTTTAAAGCAGGTCTCCAGTAATTTGCAACTAAATCCATTTTCAAAGTGTTCTTCCCGTCACTGCCAAAGACATGCCTGGAGTTGTGTTTTCACGCATGCTTTCCTCAAACCCACATTTAAAACATCTCCTTTTGCAATACACGAAATATGACACTCCTGACACTACACGTTCGTCTCCATGGAGATGTCATTGCTTCGTCCAGAATGTTCCACGGTATAGATTAAAGCTATCTATCACGAGGGAGACAGCGGGTTACAGCACTACGCCACATTACAGGTCAGATCTGTGGAGAGTCGCGGCTAATCACAGAAAGAATTATGAGCAATAGAAACACCCGTAATGAATAAATGCCAGAGGGAAATGTTTAATGCCATACCGGGGAACATTCCAGGGAAAGCAATAACATCTCCATGGAGACGAGCAGGTACCGGACCGTCCACTAGAAAAGTTACACAATGCACCTTTAAGGAATGGGCTTCATACTCACTACCAATTTTGACATGACAATGTTAGTTAAAAATGTAATTTTTTTTAGACACTGGACATGTTTGTTTTGTTTCAATACTAAAACTAGTGTCTGATTTTCGATACTTTTTGACAATTATGCCAACAAATTCACTTTTTAATGCTCCAGAAGTCCAGTCCAGATTTTGTGTGGATATAAGTTTGGACACACCCTCTTCTCCAGTGTTTGTGTTTTTTACTAACGGCCTGTTTACATGAGAACACTTACGGCTAAAAACAACAAAATATTTTATCAGAAGTGCCTTTCGTTTAGACGGTGACGGCGTTTTGGGGGCTTAAAAATACAAAAAACTGAAACCGCCCTCCAAAGTGGAAAACTTGAATACGCTCCGCCGTAACGTTTTCGTCTACACTGCCCAAGACGCAAAACTCTGGTCAAATCTGCTGACGTCGCGTACGCGTTTACGTCACATCGGTCCTTTGTAGTCTAACGTGGTCTGAAGCAACAGTTGAACTTCTTCGTCTGACCACACAATTTTTTTTTTGCTACCGGTAGCCATGTTTTGTTTTGCTTTTGAAGGAAGATTCTACGCATGCATAGTGATAAATTATCACTACATAGTGATAATTTATCACAGCGCCGCCTAGCGGCCTGGCATGCATACCCAATCAAATTCCACACACTTTTGCGTCACCGTATGCACGCAGATTTCCTCCCGAAAACGCTCGTCTAAAAGCGGAATAAAAAGTGAAGACGCGACGCCACTTTTGCATCATCATATAAGCGTAGCCCAATTTGTAAATTTTTTTACATACAGACAACATCAAATATATTAAACATATGGAATTACATAGCAAAGAAAAAACAGTAAACAGCTCCACAATTGTGTAGTTTCACTGTAGTTTTCTCTGAGAAAGTAGTGAAAATAAAGAAAAAAATAATACAGTATACACTACAAGTCAAAACTTTGGGCACACCACCTCATTCAGTGTTTTTATTTTAATTTGTTTTTATTTAAATACATACTGACATCGAATATACAAAATTATAGATATATGGAATTATGCAGCAAAGAAAAAAGTTATATAACTCTACTCAATATTTTTTGACAAAGCAAAGGGTGGCTGTATTGAGGATTTGAATATAAAATAATATATAAAACAAAGCTCTTTGCGATATAATTCCAAATATCTTACTGCATACATTTCCTGTCTTTTGTATGTTTACAAAATGTAGAAAGTAGTAAAAATAAAGAAAAAATAAACATTGAATGAGATGGTGTGTCCAAACTTTTGACATGTATACATTTTTATACAACAAAACTCCATACATACATGCAGTAAAGCTTTAATAATACTTTTTTATGACTTTATATTTCCTGTGACCTCCGCCTGCTTGTTTTTGTGTTGTTTTTCTGCAGGTCTACCGTGTTTTCAGACCCACAGAGATATAAAGGAACTACTTGAAACCCTGGGCCAGAATGTAGTGACAAAGAAGAGGAAGAATGTGGAGATCCTCTGGTTGGCAGGAGCGGTGTGTATTTGGATTTTTTTTTATGAAAGACAACTGAATAAAACATGAAACAATACAATAATAATAAACATGAAAACAGGACACAAACACAGGGGAGTCGACCCGGGGGTGGGCAAAGGGGTTTGTTGTCCCGGGCCCCAGAGTCTTAGAGGCCCAGAATTGGACTTTTATTAATTTATATTAGAGGGGGGTCCATTTGATGCTTCTTGCCCCGGGGCCCCCAAATGCCTGTCTGCGAAAAACATAAAAGAAACTAAAACAACAAAGCTCACAACCCCCTAACCAACAGAAACCCTAAACATGGTGTAAGAAAGACAACATAAAACAAATATATTGCACTTTTGATTGGTGTCGTGGGTTCTTTTTTTGACGAAAAAGAAGAAATACAGTCATACCTCACCTTACGAAATTAATTCGTTCCAGAAGTGGTTTCGTAATGTGAATTTTTCGTAAGTTGAGTCGCTATGGGGGATTCGGGCTGCCGCGAAGCCGAGCGCGCATTCGAGCGCGAATTACGTGAATTTTTGAGATTTCGCGTTTCGTAACTTGAATTTTCTTTCGTATTTAGAGATGAAAATTTTAAGTGAAGGCGTTTCGTAACTTGGATTATTCATTAGTTGGGTCTTTCGTAAGGTGAGGTATGACGTAGTCAAAATAACGTTGGTGATTTTATTTACAGAAGTGCGCAAAATAGTGGAAATGGGAAGTATATTTACAGTCTTGCGGTGCACACAGCTCACAGTTCAGATGGGAGGTCCTTTTTAAAGTACAAGGCTCTGTGAGTTTTCAGAAAGGGATCATAAAAAGGGTATAGACTCAAGATTGAGGTTATTAGCATTAAATGTTGAATTAGGCAGATACAAACGTAATGATGGCATTAGACATCTCTTCATGTTGTCACATCGTCCACACACAACATCGTGTCTCCTCGGCCCCACCACACAGAGAACTGACCACTGTGGCCCACCTATATATAGTGTAGCTATGCTATGTCTAAATTTACTGCCCATAGTCCCCATCCTTGTAAGGAGACCTGTGGAGGAGCTCCCAGAAGTTAACCAATGACAGACGAGTTAGCCAATAGTTGAAGTCAGCCAATAAGAGTTTACCAATAGTTTGACGTATGGGAGCAGGTGGATATCCCATTACACCAGCAAACCTATAGGAAACCGTATCCTTATAAATAGGTTGTTTACCACCGTCCAGGTTAAGCAACACAGTCTTCACAGAATACTTAAACACAGAATATGAGTATACAAATGTATTTTGCAGAATTAATGCTCACAGCTCCTCTCCCAAACCAATTAACAACGAAAAACGACTTTTTCTCCACATATAGAAACAGATACATCCCCCCTTTAATACTGAAAAATCATTACCACAAACAAAAGTACTCTAATAATAATCTTCAAGCACAAATAGGGAAAAAATATATACATTATTCATCACGAAACGGAAAAGTCACCTGACGTCACATTCCCGACTTACAGCATCATCTTACAGTTGGCCGACTGACACGTGCACTGAGGGGTGGCGTAGAGCTGGGCGGCATGACCAAAAATCAAAATTATATCGGTGTCACGGTATTTGACTGTATTTTCTTTTTTCATGTACTAAGTGGCCCCATGTCTTTGGCGAAGTGGACAGTAATAGTGTTGGTAATATCGTTCGACAGTTTTCTTTTCTTGTCGTAGTCGGTCCCCTTAGCAAACGCGTCTTTGAGTGACGTCTGAGTGGCGTTTTGTGTCGCGACGTCAACTTGAACATTCCCTGCAGACGTGGAAGATCTTAGTTTCGTGTATTCTTCGTATTCCAGGATATGTTTGTGACGGAGGTGGTGAAGCAGATCGCTCGTGTCGCCTCCTGCAGCTACAACTTTAGCCCGACAGCATTTACAGAATACGGTTGTTTGATCAGCGTCAGATTTTTTTTAAAGCCGAAGTACGGCTCCTCTTTTCGGTATAAGTTCCTCTGTGTCTGTAACATTTTCTCCGTCCATGTTGTTCGTGAGAGCTTCCACCGCTCTCACGCCACTGCAAAACAGTCCCCCTCTCAAACAATGTCCCGCGGCGCCACGTTCCGGGATTGGGATATATGAAAAATCCATATCTTTAAAAAAACAAAAAAACATCAGTATTCGGTATGAACCGGTATAAGAAAGAAAGAAGAAAGAAAGCTATGCCTTTATTCCGCCCAGCCCTAGGTTGGCGGAGATGGAGGAAAGTTTGGGGATGAAACGATGGCTATGGCAAGAGGAAGGTTTCTGCAGCAGTCAAGTGTGCACAATGGTTATGTGAGGAGACTCTGGGATAACGGAAAACGGTGTGCATGTGCATGGTCATGGATATCGGCATCATGGCCTCCCCGTGCCTGCTGACGGGACTACTCCGTCACAGTTGGATGCAAAGGCTTCAGAGAGCGTTTTAACTTCCATTTAATGCTGTATTCACTGAAACACAAGAGACACATCTAAGATAAGATAAGATAAGACTTAATTGATCTCACACAGGAGAAATTCACTTGCCACATTAGCTCAAGGGCAGTTTAGTGCAAAGAAGTTAGAATAAAAATGTACATACAAACAAGATAAGTAATAATAATAATAGGTAAATAAGTAAATAATCTAGGACCAGGCGACACTCTGCAGTTAGGGCATACAACAGAGGATGCTTCTAAATTATTACAAAATTATAATTATCAGAAAGAAATGTTCACTTAAATCGTAATTTCTCACCTGAAACACAAGAGACAAATCTATGACCACGCCCTCTGAGTTGTCTTCACCTGACTGCGTACATCCTCAGTGTATATCCTGAATAAAGTCGGATTTGTTTCTTGTGCAAATTCAATCTTTAAAAAAAAAAAAATGCCCGTTATACAACTCATATATAAAATATTGAAAAATATGAGGTGGGTGGTGCTTTCTCATCTATTACTATTCTATTACAGCATTATTAACTGTGCCTGCTTATTACTATTGGTCCCACAAATACATAAAACTATTAAAAAAGAGAGAATTCAGCCTTTTTGTTGCTTTTTTGTGCAACAGGTGAAAACCACAGAGAAAACAAAACACAATTTTCAACTTTTCTTCGCAAATTGTTTCTTGATTTGTGTAAAACTGTCATTCATATTTACAACAGGTAAATGAAGTAGAAATCTGAGAATCACCAGAATCTGTCAGAGGCACTTTCCCTTTCTCACCTTAGTGAAAGACGAGCTCTCCCTTGGGCCATGCTTCACTGTCACTGGTAAACGCTCGGCTGTAGTTTCACACGTTGCGGTTAAATGGAGTAGAACAGCAGTGTTGAAGTGAATAAACGGTAACTTGAGTGGGGTTTGGCCACTTGGAAACATTTTGCTAACACTGATGCCGCCCTCTCATCTCTAATGCAGTACTTCTTGACATGACTGCGTGTTTTTGTACTAAGGCTGCGTCCCATTACTCTGCCTTACCCCTTCCCCTTTATCTACATCTTTGTCTTGTCCCTCGATACCGAGCTGAGAGGACTTGGGGTACGAATGTTCCCCTAAGAAAATGGGACATCACTCGATTACTGTTTGCGTCATCATCCCTTGCCATGTCAAGGATTATCAGGTACCTCAGCTCGACAAAAAAACTAGCTTGTTTTTATGTGAACTGACGAAGTACGAAGTACGACGAAGAAACGTCTTCGACCAAATAAACTTTGTCCAGTTGAAATTGAATTTCTCCCTTCACCATAGCTTGTTTATACATGAAAGTTCGATGAAAACGATAACGTCGGCTAAACAGACATCACTACAATTAAAACCGCGACAACAGTTCACTAAAAGTAACGTAGAACATAAGCGTCATAATTGTAAACCTGCTAAACTGTTCATCGATAATTACAACTGCTGAAAATACATTTATGAGACTCCTTGGCTGGTCGATGTGACGCTGCCATCCTGATCCCAAAACCTGCCTGAGCTTGTAGGCGTACCCCTTCGTTTCAAGTCTGGTCGAGAGCTTACTTCGTTTCAAGGGGTATGTAGCCCGAGGTCGTGGCCCGATCCCTTGATCAAAATTAGAATCGGGACACCCCTTGCCCTCACATGAACGAGAAAAACTAAGAGGTAGGGGTAAGACGAAGGGGTAAGACAGAGAAATGGTAGTGTATCTCTGTGATGGATTGATTGATTTTTGCTTTGAACTCCCAGCATTTTTAAGCTTATCATATTTTATGATTGTAAACACAAGAATTTTTGAAACTTGGGTCTTCAAAATGTTGAAAATTCCAAAAAATAAGACTCTTGTGAGGTTTAAGCCATGTTATAATGTTGTTACCTCCTCAAAAACAGACCTGGAGTGGTGTTTTGTTTCTTTCACGCATGTTTGAATAATGCTGTATTATTAGTTATGATATATTATTCCATCTTGTGACATCATGAAGTTGTAGTTTTCAAGTTAATAGCTCCTTTGGATTGGCAATTCCAGGTCTGAAATCATCCAAATGATTCAGGTGAAGGTGTATGGACTTTAAAAATGTGTGAATGAATGAAACAAAACACAACTCCATCACCTTACCTGTTGTTGCCCCATCCACGTCGGTTCTTTAGGTTTAGTCCAAGTTTAGTCCAGGTTCAGTCAAGGTTTAGTCCAGGTTCAGTCCAGGTTCAGTCTAGGTTTAGTCCAGGTTTAGTCCAGGTTTAGTCCAGGTTCAGTCTAGGTTTAGTCCAGGTTAAGTCCAGGTTTAGTCCAGGTTAAGTCCAGGTTTAGACCAGGTTTAGTCCAGGTTTAGTCCAGGTTTAGTCCAGGTTTGGTCTAGGTTTAGTCCAGGTTTAGTCCAGGTTCAGTCTAGGTTTAGTCCAGGTTTAGTCCAGGTTCCGTCTAGGTTTAGTCCAGGTTTAGTTCAGGTTTAGTCTCATATTAGTCCTGATTTAGTCCAGGTTCAGTCCCGGTTCAGTCAAGGTTTAGTCCAGGTTAAGTCCAGGTTTGGTCTAGGTTTAGTCCAGGTTTAGTCCAGGTTCAGTCAAGGTTTAGTCCAGGTTAAGTCCAGGTTTAGTCCAGGTTCGGTCTAGGTTTAGTCCAGGTTCGGTCTAGGTTTAGTCCAGGTTCAGTCTAGGTTTAGTCCAGGTTTAGTCCAGGTTCAGTCTAGGTTTAGTCCAGGTTTAGTCCAGGTTCAGTCCAGGTTTAGTCCAGGTTTAGTCCAGGTTAAGTCCAGGTTTGGTCTAGGTTTAGTCCTGGTTTAGTCCAGGTTTAGTCCAGGTTTAGTCCAGGTTAAGTCCAGGTTTGGTCTAGGTTTAGTCCTGGTTTAGTCCAGGTTCAGTCAAGGTTTAGTCCAGGTTAAGTCCAGGTTTAGTCTTTCTGGTCAGATTGTATTAAAAGTATCAAAATCAATCAATATCAATAACATTTTGAGGCATTTTCTGGTAATTTAAGTATTGGATCAGTATCAGAAGATAGGGAATCGCTGTTTCACTTTTTGCTGTGCAGTTTTTAGTTCATCTTTGGCTCTTAAACACGACTCCGCTCACCTTAAATGATATCTCATACACATTACACTCTTGTCTCACTCGTGTTCTCTTTGTGCGCTCAGATCTGCCGGAGGTTGAATGGCATCAGGTTTACCAGCTGTAAAAGTGCCAAAGATCGGACGTCCATGTCTGTGACTCTAGAGCAGTGTGCCATACTGCGAGACGAACACCAGCTCAACAAGGACTTTTTCACCCCTGCTCTCAACTGTATGCGAAGGTGAGAACAATAATAATGCAAAAAATATATACAATAAACATACCATCCATACACACATAACTGCTGCTGTAGATTGGGTGCAAGTTATCCAGCTGAATCATTACATTTTACTCCCAAAGTTACCAAAAATTAGCATTTATAAGAAGAATTTACTTGTGTACTTATTAATTATATAAGGACACTATCCATGGGTTTCTACCAGTCAAAAGTTTGGACACACTTTCTCATTCTTTCATGTTTGTTCTTTAATATTTAGAGAAAAAACTAGGGCAATCACAGGGTTCCTCACTATTCAATACGATACAAGATACATGGCTCACAATACGATATTATCACGATACGGCGATACCTGTGATAATCCATAAATTGAACATGATATAGTCTGTGATATATTGTTGTTTTTTAAGAACTAAATACATTTTAGCAATTATATTTCTTTGTTAAACCACTGCTTGTGCAAAGTTAAAGGTACATTGTGTAACTTTTCTGGTGGAGGGTCCATCACCTGCTTGTTTCTATGGATGAGTCATTGCTTTACCTGGAATGTTCCACAGTGTGACATTAAACAGCTCTACTTTACATTTATTCAATTACAGGTGGTTTTGTAGCTCAAAAATACTTCGAAAAGCAGACATTCTGGCTGTGAGCGGGGTCGGCTCTCCACAGATCTGACCTGTAACTTGGTTTAGTTTGGTCTCCATGACGATAGAAAGGTTTAATACCGTGAAACATTCCAGACAAAGCAACAACATCTCCATGGAGAAAAAACACTGAATGAGAAAGTGTGTCCAAACCTGAGTGGAAGTGTAGATTGGGCAGTTGAATCATTACATGTTACACACAAAGTTACCAAGAATAAGGATTAATAAGAAGGAAAAATTAGAAATTAAATGTATCAACTGGGCAAAAGTTTATTTGGTTGAATACGGTTAACAGCTCATCCAAACTGCTTCATTTCTCAGAACTGAAGAAGCAGAACTGCTTTTTCTTCAGTTCTCAGGACTGAAGAAGCAGAACTGCTTTTTCTTCGGTTCTCAGTTCAGCATTAGGTGCGTTGCCATAGTGATTATCAAAATATGATATCTTTTGAATGGGAAAAAAGTCTTCAAAATGTTGCATAAAAAAGGAAACAAGCCAAAATAGGTTGTGTTCACGTTTGAGATTTCAGACTGAGAGACAGAGCCTATCCAGTATAACTGTAAACTAAGAGTAAATTAAGAGTTTTTGGAAGAAATATCCAAATTTAAGATCCACAAAAGTTTAAAAAAACAAATTTAAAAATTAAAGGGCCCATATTACACTATTTTCTCATCTGTTATAATGTTGTTGCCTCATCAAAAACAGTCCTGGAGTTTTGAGCTTTGGAGATGTAGACAAATTAATAATAAAGAGTTACTCAAACATGTGAATGAAAAAACATTCGGTCTGTTTTTGATGAGATAACAGCATTATAACATGGCTTAAAGCTCACAAGAGTCAATTTTGCGTAATATAGAACCTTTTCCGTCATTTCAACTGACGGGTCTTTATGGTTAACTAATGGCACCACTTCCCGAAGTCATTGTGAAACACTTATGACACTTTTGTTTCATACAGACAGTGGAGACATTGAACTTTGTATTAATTTTAACATTAACAGACCCAGTTATTATAGTTATATAGACCATAAAACAGGTCTATATAACTATAATAGACTCTGCAGTGTGGCGGTTAAACAGTAAAATCTGACCTGTCCTCCATTTGAAAGGTCCTATATTGTACAAAGGTAACTTTTGTGAGCTCATCAAAAACATACCTGGAGTTGTGTTTTATTTCATTCACACATGTTTGAGTAATCGTTGAGTATAGGTCTGTTTACATCTCCAAAGCTCAAAATGCTCTGTTCCACCTTGTGATGTCATGTAGTCTGTAGTTTTCATGTTACCAGCTACCTTTGACATTTTGTGTAGTAGAGATTGGCTGAAATCATCAAAATAATTCTAGTGAAGGTGTTCGGAGTGGAGTGGACACAGTGGAGTGGAGTTTTTTCAGAACTAAATCCCCTAAATCTGAAGGTTTGTGTGTTAAACATGTGTGAATGAAACAAAACACAACTCCAGGTGTGTTTGTGGTGAGGAAACAACATACAGTAGATCTGAAAATAGTGTAAGATGAACCCTTTAATGTATTTTAATGGATTTTAGAATGTTCTGATTTCGCATGGACACAGCCTATTGCAAACCGACGTGCAAACCTGCTTTAAACTATGTCAAACACGACGTCTATCTTTCTATAGATCTGTCTTCTTTAATAGAAATAACTTGCACCTGCTACTTACAGATTCAAGCTCAGCCCATTTCCTCCATCTTATCATGACTTTACGTGCCTCTGTAAACGTCCCATGCATGGGCCCATCAGAACGTCCTCACCACTGCACTATTCTGCCCTACAAAAGAAAAACACAACAACTACTGGACGTACTTTGAGTTAAGACCAAAAGCCACCTTCTTAACACCGGTTTTATTCTGTGACAGTTTTATGCCTCAGCTCTGTCTCGTTTTTGGGAAATCTCGAGGTGAAATTTGCAGGAACTCCAGCTTTTTCAGTGATACAAAGGAAAAGTGCAGTAACGACAGCGACAAATGTTGAATTGAAACACAGACACGGCACAACGCACAGATGCAGCTACATGTTTTAAGGTATTGCATCCCCTTAAACCAGGAGTGTCCAAACTTTTTCCACCCAGGGCCACATATACAAACATATTCATGTGGAGGCTGCAGAGCTGGAGACAGTGACACTTTCAGTTAGATGCATTTTATGAGTTTAACGGAGACGCAACACCTTTAAAAGTCCTAGAATGCAAATTTTAGTCCCGGTTTAGTCCTGGTTTAGTCCCAGTTTAGTCCTGATTTAGTCCAGGTTTGGTCTAGGTTTAGTTCAGGTTTAGTCCAGGTTCAGTCAAGGTTTAGTCCAGGTTTAGTCCAGGTTCAGTCAAGGTTTAGTCCAGGTTTAGTCCAAGTTCAGTCTAGGTTTAGTCCAGGTTTAGTCCAGGTTTAGTCTTATATTAGTCCTGATTTAGTCCAAGTTTAGTCCAGGTTTAGTCCATGTTTAGTCCAGGTTTAGTCCAGGTTTGGTCTAGGTTTAGTCCAGGTTTGGTCCAGGTTCAGTCTAGGTTTAGTCCAGGTTTAGTCCAGGTTTAGTTCAGGTTTAGTCCAGGTTTAGTCTCATATTAGTACTGATTTAGTCCAGGTTTAGTCCAGATTCAGTCTAGGTTTAGTCCAGGTTTAGTCCATGTTTAGTCCAGGTTTAGTTCAGTCTAGGTTTAGTCCAGGTTCAGTCTAGGTTTAGTCCAGGTTTAGTCCATGTTTAGTCCATGTTTAGTCCAGGTTTAGTCCTGATTTAGTCCAGGTTTAGTCCAGGTTCAGTCTAGGTTTAGTCCAGGTTTAGTCCAGGTTTAGTCCAGGTTTAGTCCAGGTTTGGTCTAGGTTTAGTCCAGGTTTAGTCCAGGTTTAGTCCAGGTTTGGTCTAGGTTTAGTCCAGGTTTAGTCCAGGTTCAGTCCAGGTTTAGTCCAGGTTTAGTCCAGGTTTGGTCTAGGTTTAGTCCAGGTTTAGTCCAGGTTTAGTCTCATATTAGTCCTGATTTAGTCCAGGTTTAGTCCAGGTTCAGTCTAGGTTTAGTCCAGCTTTAATCCAGGTTTAGTCCAGGTTTAGCCCAGGTTTGGTCTAGGTTTAATCCAGGTTTAGTCCAGGTTCAGTCCAGGTTTAGTCCAGGTTCAGTCAAGGTTTAGTCCTGGTTTAGTCCAGATTCAGTCAAGGTTTAGTCCATGTTAAGTCCAGGTTCGATCTAGGTTTAGTCCAGGTTCGGTCTAGGTTTAGTCCAGGTTTAGTCCAGGTTCAGTCTAGGTTTAGTCCAGGTTTAGTCCAGGTTTAGTCCAGGTTCAGTCAAGGTTTAGTCCAGGTTCAGTCAAGGTTTAGTCCAGGTTCAGTCCAGGTTCAGTCCAGGTTCAGTCTAGGTTTAGTCCAGGTTTGGTCTAGGTTTAGTCCTGGTTTAGTCCAGGTTCAGTCAAGGTTTAGTTCAGGTTAAGTCCAGGTTTAGTCCAGGTTTAGTCCAGGTTCAGTCAAGGTTTAGTCCAGGTTTAGTCCAGGTTCAGTCAAGGTTTAGTCCAGGTTTAGTCCAAGTTCAGTCTAGGTTTAGTCCAGGTTTAGTCCAGGTTTAGTCTTATATTAGTCCTGATTTAGTCCAAGTTTAGTCCAGGTTTAGTCCATGTTTAGTCCAGGTTTAGTCCAGGTTTGGTCTAGGTTTAGTCCAGGTTTGGTCCAGGTTCAGTCTAGGTTTAGTCCAGGTTTAGTCCAGGTTTAGTTCAGGTTTAGTCCAGGTTTAGTCTCATATTAGTCCTGATTTAGTCCAGGTTTAGTCCAGATTCAGTCTAGGTTTAGTCCAGGTTTAGTCCAGGTTTAGTCCATGTTTAGTCCAGGTTTAGTTCAGTCTAGGTTTAGTCCAGGTTCAGTCTAGGTTTAGTCCAGGTTTAGTCCATGTTTAGTCCATGTTTAGTCCAGGTTTAGTCCTGATTTAGTCCAGGTTTAGTCCAGGTTCAGTCTAGGTTTAGTCCAGGTTTAGTCCAGGTTTAGTCCAGGTTTAGTCCAGGTTTGGTCTAGGTTTAGTCCAGGTTTAGTCCAGGTTTAGTCCAGGTTTGGTCTAGGTTTAGTCCAGGTTTAGTCCAGGTTCAGTCCAGGTTTAGTCCAGGTTTAGTCCAGGTTTGGTCTAGGTTTAGTCCAGGTTTAGTCCAGGTTTAGTCTCATATTAGTCCTGATTTAGTCCAGGTTTAGTCCAGGTTCAGTCTAGGTTTAGTCCAGCTTTAATCCAGGTTTAGTCCAGGTTTAGTCCAGGTTTGGTCTAGGCTTAATCCAGGTTTAGTCCAGGTTCAGTCCAGGTTTAGTCCAGGTTCAGTCAAGGTTTAGTCCATGTTAAGTCCAGGTTCGGTCTAGGTTTAGTCCAGGTTCGGTCTAGGTTTAGTCCAGGTTTAGTCCAGGTTCAGTCTAGGTTTAGTCCAGGTTTAGTCCAGGTTTAGTCCAGGTTCAGTCAAGGTTTAGTCCAGGTTCAGTCAAGGTTTAGTCCAGGTTCAGTCCAGGTTCAGTCTAAGTTTAGTCCAGGTTTGGTCTAGGTTTAGTCCTGGTTTAGTCCAGGTTCAGTCAAGGTTTAGTCCAGGTTAAGTCCAGGTTTAGTCCAGGTTTAGTCCAGGTTGAGTCAAGGTTTAGTCCAGGTTTAGTCAAGGTTTAGTCCAGGTTAAGTCCAGGTTTAGTCCAGGTTTAGTCCTGGTTTAGTCCAGGTTCAGTCAAGGTTTAGTCCAGGTTTAGTCCAGGTTCAGTCAAGGTTTAGTCCAGGTTTAGTCAAGGTTTAGTCCAGGTTAAGTCCAGGTTTAGTCCAGGTTTAGTCCTGGTTTAGTCCAGGTTCAGTCAAGGTTTAGTCCAGGTTAAGTCCAGGTTTAGTCCAGGTTAAGTCCAGGTTTAGTCCAGGCTTAGTCCATGTTTAGTCCAGGTTAAGTCCAGGTTTGGTCTAGGTTTAGTCCAGAACTGGGCCCAGACGAGACTGTCAGGGGTAAGCCTGTGTTAATGCACGACACTGTTTAAGGGGACGCCATACAGATTCACATAAAAAAAAATATATATATATATATATATATATATATATATATATATAAAATGCACTATCCCTTTAAGGTTTAAGGTTTTCTCAGACCACCTCATTTCCTATGCGTTCACTGTACATTCAGAGGTCAAAAGTCAAAGTTGTGATAAATATTCACTCTATATTATATCTATTATATGGTAACACATACAGCAAACACGCTCATTACTGGACCTCTCGCATAAACAAGAGGGCCAGCGTCTAAAACTTTAAAGCCATGTTTTCCCAGTCCTTCATAGAGCAGTATTTTCTGAGCCACTTAGTTTGTGGACCAGTAAAACTATTAAACTACTGTATAGTGGACCGTACAGATCTGATTTTACAGGGGCTCTATGTCTGTAGCTCAGACCACATCATTAATTTGGATTTTCTGGTAGTGTCAAGCTCTTTTGCCACACTGAAAATGAGTGATTTCTAAAGGTTAAACATCATCAGCTGCTGTACGTTAATACAACTGTACATATCATACAAGTATCCAATCCAATCCACCTTTATTTCTATTGCACATTTTATAAACAGAAACAGTTTCCAAAGTGCTGCACATAAAATCAATAAAACTTAATAAAAACATTACTAAAATAGCAATAAATAAAGTGATAATAATAAAATTACCTTCGCTCCAGCTGTTAAAAAAGCAAAAATTTCCATATTTCAGACAAAAAGCGAATAATCCAGCCCGTTTACGTGAAATCCAGTGCGACAAAAACTCGTATGATTATTATTAGTCCATAAACACTTGTGTGCCAGTCTGATCTAATCATTTTTTATGACACAAATCAAGTTTTATCAGAGTTTAGTGGATTTAGTCCGGCAACAGCCAAATCACTGTTCTGTATCACTGCTCCCCCGCCATCGCCATCAGGTAAACACATATATAATATAATATAGACCACAATGCATTGCGAGAGTCGGGAAAATAACGGTGTACAGCAAGATGTGTTTAACTGGACACAACCCGACTGAATGAAGCAGATAAAAGCGCTGGTTTATGGAACTGTAAATCTGTTATTATGAATAAAATATGACTAAATAAACCGTTATGGTGTAAAGGTGCTAGTGTTAGCCATTTACCTTCGCTCCAGCTGTTAAAAGAGCAAAAATGTCCACATTTCAGACAAAAAGCAAATAATCCAGTCCGTTTTCGTGAAATCCAGTGCGACAAAAACGGATTATTATTAGTCCATAAATACTTGTGTGCCAGTCTGATCTGATCATTTTTTATGACAGAAATCAAGTTTTATCAGAGTTTAGTGGACTTTCACCCAGACGCCAGAGTCACGTGACCTGAATGTAGTGAGCTGCGTGTTCGAATCGTGCACTGTAGAGGGCGCTAAAGAGTAAAGGGTTAAGGTGGACATTCGGACACACAGCCGATCGCTCATTTAAAGGGATATGCCACCCCCAGGTCAAACTTGGGCATCTCCCCACAGTCCAGAGACTAAAATAAGTGGTGGAAAGCGTTTTCCTGCTCACCCAGCCATTGTCCGAGTCTGTCAGCACTGATCGCCGCGCTATCTGCAGCTACTCCGCGTTAGACTGGAGTCTAACGGCGCCAGAGAAAGATTTCGGCCAAAAGGAATTCATTTGCTCGATGCGTTTCCCAATTACTTTGTGTGTAGTGCGCATTCATATCGAGTGCAAATAAATGTGCAAATCAACATGGAGAGCTTGACTTGGTCATTTTGGGTGGGAACTATTTTTCAGTGCGGAAAAAGAAAGGCGAAGCACACACCACGTTGCGCAACAGGTGAACTCCCTTCCTGGTGCGTAACAGGGATTCTTCTGGCGACGTTAGCCTCCAGTCTAACGCGGAGTAGCTGCAGATACCGCGGCGGTCAGTGCTGACAGACTCGGACAATGGCTGCGTCACCAGAAAAACGCTTTCCACCACTTATTTTAGTCTCTGGACTGTGGGGAGATGCCCAAGTTTGACCTGGGGGTGGCATATCCCTTTAAAACACTGAAATAACTGATATTTGAGACATTTACAAACAGGGAACAGGCTTTTCGCATTCACAGTTTGTAGCCGTGGTTACAGCGCTTTAAACGAACGACTCGGAGCCGTGCGTTCTGCAGTTTTAACACACTCTTTGTCGTTTAATCAGCTCATACCGAGGTCTTACAAGCTGAAAATATTTCTCTTTTAAATCTGATAACATTTTGGCTGTCTGTAGATAATCAAAGCGTTAGTTGTTTCGGTTTTAGTTGAATCTAGTCCCTTCTAACAGTAGTTCATTTGTTTGTTGCTACAGTGATGCTCACAGCGTAGTGATGTGGAACAGAGATTAACCTTTGCCAGAACTCCCTATGCGGGTATACAAAAAAAAAAGAAAGTATTTTCTTAAACAAAGTTAATGCAGATGGTGATTTTGGCCAGTGTAAAAATATGATGCAAGTGTATTTTTTATTATTTATTTAAACGTACTATTAAAACATATCACTTTCGTCCAAATAACTGTGTATGAAAAAACTAATATAATTTAATTCTGAATAATATTAAAGGTGCTTTGTGTAACTTTTCGAGTAGAGGGTCCGTCATCTTGTGTCCAGGAAGAAGTTATAATTTTGCCTGGAATATTCCACAGTATGGCATTAGTTATCTCTTGCATAGAAGTTATCTCTTGCATTTATTAAATCACAGTTGTTTTACTGCTGAAAATACTTTAAAACATGTAAGCGAGGTCTCTCCTCCGCTGATCTAACCTGTAACTTGGCCTTTTGGTGCTGGTTTCCACGGAGATGGACACAATGCACCTTTAAAATAAGAAACATATTATTGTTGCTTGATCTAAGAAAATATGTATTGTTCCATTGGTAGATTAAACCGGTCTACAAACAAAATGCTTCCGGAACAAAAGTAGTGACATTCTTCTTGGTTTAGGTCACTAATAAAGAAAAAGTAAGTCAGAAGTGCTGATTGGCTCTAGTTTCCAAGATATAGTATTGGGTCAAAATAGGAAATTTATTCAAAATAAGGCAAAAACGGTAGTTTATCAGAAGGTACAGTGTGTCTACAGGCAACAGTTCTATCTGAAAGCCTGTCTGCACATTCACATACATTCATTTTAATATGTCTAGAGTTTTAACATCAAATATTTTTTTGATTTCACATAAGAGAGATGCCTCGAAATTGTGTGCACCTGATGTCTTAAGATATTTCTTGTTTATTTCTTGATGGATAAAGAAGTGCAAGTTAAATATTTTGAAAATATAAATATTATTTTTAAGCAAAAATGCCTAAATCTATTGTGTAAACAGATGCGATTTTGATGTAAAATTAAAAAAATATATATCATTAAATATCTTGAATACATTAGCTAACCAGCACAGTTATCAATTGATTTTCAGTTCATCTTATCAATATAAATGAGATTTAGCCACTTTTGTCTAAGAAGCAGATCGAGTGTAATTTTACTTGTCAGTCAAAACTACTCAAACCAAGATAATATGTTCTTAATTAAAGTCATCTTAAAGCTGCACTATGTAACTTTTTGGTTGGGGGTCCGTCACCTGCTTGTTTCCATGGATATGTCACTGCCTGGAATGTTCCACAGTATAACATTAAACAGCTCTACTTTACATTTATTCACTTACAGGTGGTTTTATTGCTCAAGAATCTCTAGAAAAACAGACATTCTGATCGCCTCTCCACAGATCTGAGCTGTAACTTGGTCTGGTTCAGTCTCCATGAAGATAGAAAGGTTTAATGCCACACTGTGAAACATTCCAGACAAAGCAATAACATCTCCATGAAGAAAAGCGTTTGATGAACCCTCCACAAGAGAAGTTACACAATGCACCTTTAAACTGTCCACAGTATGATATTATCTGTCCAAATACAGGTTTTATTTATTGCTCAAAAATATCTTAAAAACTTTAGTTCTTACTGTGAGCGAGGTCGCCTCTCCACAAATCTAAACTGTAATTGGGCTTGCAAGTCTCCAGAGAGATTTTTAAGTTTATGGCCATACTGTGGAACATTCTAGGCAAATCTCCATGGAGACAAGCAGGTGACTGACCCTTCACCGGACAGGTTACACAGTGCACCTTTAAATCTGACGTTCTTTTGACTGGCCATGGAGGTTCGAGGCATTAGTTACTGTATTTTTGAAGTTTTGTTGAAGCTAGTCCCTCCTAACAGTAGCTCATTTGTTTACCCGTTGCTATGGCGATGCTCACAGCGTAGTGATAAGGAACAGTGATTAATTGTTGCCGGAACATTGGAACTCTCGCTAACCAATGACCATGGCAATAAATCTGGTTAATTAGTAATAAAAATGTATTTTCCTATCTAAAGTAAATCCAGATAGTGATAGCATAAAGATAACGTGATACACTATTTAAAAGCTAGATATAAGATCTGTAAGTAGTAGGTACATTTGTTTAGATCTCTAGTGGGAAGTCATGAGATAGTTGCCCGAGGGTTTGCAAAAGTGCATTTTTAAATCATTAAAATATACAAAGATTGACTCTTGTGAGGTTTACGCCGTGTTATAATGTTGTTACCGTGGTGAGTTTGGAACAATCATAGCGATAGGCTAGGCGAAGTCTTACAAAGCTAACTTTTAGGTGCTTTGAGGATTTAAAAATCATTTAAAAAAATTTTAAAAAACAGAAAAGAAACCTACAAAATCCGACCTTTGTGAAAGCTGTTGATGCCAAACACGGGAAATTTGAATTCACAAATAATGTAGGGCTACAGTTTTGGAAAAAAAAATAAGAGACCACTGCAAAATGATCAGTTTTTCTGATTTTACTACTTATAGGCAAAAGGAACATTTTTGTTTGAGTCTATAAACTACTGACAACATTTCCCCCAAATTCCAAATAAAAATATTCTCGTTTAGAGCATTTATTTGCAGAAAATGACAAATTGTCAAAATAACAAAATGATAATGATACATGTTTTCAGACCTCAAACAATGCAAAGAAACGAGATCAAATTCATTTTCAAACAACATCATACTAATTCCAGAAAAGAAGAAGTTTACCGCACACTCTGTAGAAGCGAAACACATTGTTCGCTCTAAGCTCAATAAAGGAATAAGAGTAAAGTCAAGCGAGTGTGCTGTAAACTTCTTCTTTTCTGGAATTATTCAGTGTTCCTGTTGTTACCAGCACCTGGAAGCTGTGCATGGAGTTTTGAACTTTTAACATAATACTATATATGTTTACACTGAAGAAGAGTTCAGAAATCAATATTTGGTGCAATAACCCTTATTTTTAATCACAGCTTTCATGCGTCTTGGCATGCTCTCCACAAGTCTTTCACATTGTTCTCCTGTTCCACCTGGAGCAAGAACTGAAGTACAGTAGCTCAGCTTTGTGTTTGTGTTGGAATTCAACAGACGCTGGAATGGAATGGCTGTAATACATGTAGAGATGCTGATTTTAGAAAAAAATGCAGTGGTTTATCTTATTTTTTTCCAGAGCTGTATTGTGCTCTATGGGAGAATTCTTGCTCCCGGCAGCTGCAGTACCCGGAGCGGCCACTAGTTGGTCTCGAGAGGGAATGCCTTATCCAGTTTTTATTAGATCCGTGAGTTTTACCTACTCTGCATCATGGCTGCTCTGTAACAGTTATGGAATGCCGTAGTCATGATTTCCAGCCAGAAAGTACAAATTGAAACCTTAAAAAATAGCCAGACAGGACCATAATGATGTTAACTGAGTTTTAGTAAAATATGTAGTCCAACCTGTCGTAAACACATTATCTCTTCATCTCTTCAAAGTTATTCCTCACTCACCCTATGCACTCTATCTTAATAATTCATTGTGATGAGTTTGTAAGTGCTTTTCACTATTCGCAGAGACAAGTGCGGAGATTTGCGGTGACATTGAAGCTATCAACAACTCGCATCCTGATTATCGAACAATAAAAGGTTTTATTATCAGATGCAGACAGTACACAAAGAACATAAAGCCTGTTTGTTCCTCAAGAGCTCTTTATAGATTATATATGTACTGTGGTACAGTTTGTTCAGATACATGGGGAAAAATCATAGGTCTTTTAACTACTTTGATTCGACGGCTTTTGTCACTTTTAACATGACTAAACTTGATGTAAACATAATGTCACTAATAAATATATTTTCTATTTGTGGTGAATCAAACTGACCAATGTCCAGACTATGGCCCTATTACCTTAAAGGGATAGTGGTTTTTTTTTATATGTTAGTCTGTATGGATTCCCCTTCAACAGTGTCGTGAAATTAACACAGACTTACCCATGACAGCGTGATCTGGTCCCGGTTCTCCTCCGTTAACGTAGCTCGTAAACGTAGTTCCGGTAAGTTCACGGGGACAATTTAATAAAGCTTGTTTTTCTTCTCAAAAGAACATTTGTCCGAAAAGTGATATATTTGCGTCACAAACAGTTGTCCGCTAAAAATTCAGCAGCGTATTTCGCATTCGCATATTTTCTCTCTAGATTCGTATCAATGCGCTCACGTTAGCTCTATTAGCCTGTTCACTTGTAAACATCCGTTTATGGGGGATGTCGCCGTACCGCATCCGCCGTACACATCCGCCGTACACATCCGCTAAAAGTTAACAGGCTAATACAGCTAATATGTGCGCAGTGATGCAAATCTAAAGGAAATATGCAAATGCGAAATACGCTGCTGAATTTTTAGCGGACAACTGTTTGTGACGCAAATATATCACTTTTCGGACAAACGTTGTTTTGAGAAGAAAAACAAGCTTTATTAAATTGTCCCCGCGAACTTACCGGAACTATGTTCACAAGCTACGTTACCGGAGGATAACCGGGATCACGTCGCGCTGTCATGGGTGAGTCTGTGTTGATCTCACGACACTGTTGAAGGGGAAGCCATACAGATTAACATAAAAAACAATTACAAAAAAACGCACTATCCCTTTAAGCACTTTTTCCTGAAATGTTTTAAAAACTGACCTTGTTAAACCATGACCACAGTGAGGATCTAAGCATAAATAAAGGTCCAGGGGCTCATTCTAACCTGTTATAAATGCACATATGTGAATTACTGGTAACAGCTTAATTACTTTCAAAAGTTCAAGAGTCCATGCACAGCTTCCAGGAGCTGGTAACAGCAGGAATATTCAACGATTCCAAAAAAATAAGTTTTACCGCACACTTGTTTGACTTTATTCTATAGAGTGAAGTCTTTATTCTGTAGAATAAAGTCAAAGAAGTGTGCGGGAAACCTTCTTTTTTTGGCTTAATTACTTTGTTAGTATTTCAATCCAGTCTTCCTTATTTATACAGCACATTTCAAGAAAACAGCTTAATACAAGGAAATATAATGGAAATAAGAGCAAAAATAAATAAAAAGGTATTATATAAAGTACTTTCAATGCATTTTTGTCTAAGGCTGTATTTTGCAAGCATTAAGCCATTTTCTTCTCATTAAAGTGGTGGGAATTATAATAGATAATTTTGTACATACACTGAAATCTTTATGAGTATTAATAAGTTTTCAGTAAATAGCTCATGAGCATGATAGTTACCACTTACTTAGCGATTTATATGTGGTCCCTAGACTAAAGGGACCACAGTAATTCAAATATGTATCATAAGTTTCTTCGTCTGTGTTGTGGTCAGGGGCGGTGCCAGAGGGAGGGCTTGAGGGGGCACTAAGCCTCCCCTAGAATGTCCAGTGCACCCCCATAGCTCCCCCAAAGATTTTTTGCCACATTTCCAAAGGATTTTCAATATCTGTTAAAACGTTTCAAATGGCAACCACAGAGCGTTCAAAATGAGACTAAAATAACACAATAATTCCATGTTAAGTTTTATAAATCACTACAGGGGGCTAACTATATTTAAACTTGCGTAAAACAAAGAAGTGGTGAGTGTGGGGGTTGTGCTCACATCCACATAAGGCTCTAAGTGTTAAGTGAAAGTTTTCTTTATTTTATTTTCTATAAAACCACACACTAACACACAATGGGGTTTATGTATACAAAAAGTAGAGTATAAATGAACACAGTTATATAATATGACAACATTGTTATATTCTTTTTCGGGGGTCCAGTACAAATTCAAATGCTCTAGAACGGGTTTCCATACTTTCTGAAATTTGTGAGGACTGGCCGACACCTCATACCTCAATCTCTCAATATGCAGCGCTCCCATTAATTCCCTGAGCCAGGCTTCAAATTGAGGTGGAGAATCCGATTTCCACAATTTCAAAATGCATTTTTTTAGCCTTCACCATGCCGTAAGTCATTACTGTAGTGACATCATGATCCATATTTTCCAAAGTGCTAGAGAAGCCAAAAAGAGCGGTTTCAGGATCAGGGCACGGGCACGGGAATATCATTTAAATATTGAACTAGAGCTGGGCGGTATGACCAAAAATTGATATCACGGTATTTTTCAAAATTTTACCGGTATCACGGTATTTGACGGTATTTTTTTTTCACGCGTGACTCGGTGTTAACCCCATTTCCTAATAATTTAGAGAATAATTACTGCAGTAAATTGGACTTGGTAAAACATATCTGGGTCCAGTGCTTTAATCATCTCCTTGAAGCTCCTTTCTCAACAGGACTAAGTGGTCCCATGTGTTTGGCGAAGTAGACAGTAACAGCGTTGGTAATATCGTTCCATCGTTTGCTTTTCTTGTCGAAGGCGGTCCTTAGCAAACGTGTCTTTGAGTGACGTCTGAGCCGCTACATCTTTAGACTGACAACATTACAGAATGTTTGTTTGATCAGCGTCAGATTTTTTAAAGCCGAAGTTCTTCCACACAACTGACATAGCTCCTCTTTTCAGTATAAGTTCCTCTGTTTCTACGCTCACTCTAACCATGTTATTGATCCGTATGGATCATTTGCATGGTGCGCGTTGTTAGCATTAGCGTTAGCAGTGTGTCTGGGCGCTACAAGGACCTGTCCCATGTCCCTTGCGGTCCGCGGAGGCTTTTGCAGCCTTCGGAGTGGCCGAAAAAGCGGCGGAAAAAGCATTGCAGGCTGCAGCCCTCGAATTGGGGCACAGCTTACGCTTCCACCGCTCTTGTGCCACTGCAAAACAGTTTCCCGGCGCAGTGTTCTGCCGCTCTGTGCTCCTGACATTTTGTACACACACACTCACCGGTATTGCAGTAAATGAAAAATTCATATCATTATAAAAAATAAAAAAAAACACCGTTATTCGGTATGAACCGGTATACCGCCCAGCCCTATATTGAACACCAAAAACCTTGAAGCTTTGGGCATCACCAGAATTGATGTGCGAGCGTACTATTCATTGTCTTCCATCTATCACAGAGAGGTGATGTTTGTGGGGAAAAAAATTATTTACCTTACTTTTGAATAGTGTAGCCTTTGTACAACTTTAAATTGTATCAGCTGCAGTCTGGCATTAACAGAACCGGTATGTAAACCACTTAATATTAAGATCCTCCTCCCATTTTTGTTTAATCGTCATTGCGGGTTGAGCAATATTATGTAAAAAATATTTAAATAATGAGATTATATTCTTAGATTCTGGCGGGCTCAATAAAATCTTGAACAGAGGGGTTTCTGCAGGAAGGGAGTCGAAGAAGAATCTAAAAAAAAAAGTGTTTTAGGCAGTCTATACTTCATTTGTAATTGATCAAATGAACAGAATTGTTTATATCCTCCTGGGACCCGAAGAAAAAAAGTTTTTTCTGTTTGTTTGTTTTTTGTGATTTTCTATTTGGAGGTAAATGAACACCTTAGCATTTACATTTTGTTCATTTTATTTTTATTTTATTTATGTTGCAACATGTCCTCTGTAATGGAGTGTAATAGTGTTAAATCCACGTGAAATTAGCAACCTAACAAAAACTTTTTTTTTTTGATGACCATCATTTCTGACAAGCTTCTACAGTCACCTCAAAAAATTTAGACTCCCTTTTAATTTCTAATTTGTATTAATTTATTTATTATTTTACTGACTTTTTTATTTTTTACTTAATTTTATTTTTATTTTTTTAATTAAGTTTTTTTTACTTTATTTTTTGTATTTTATTAGGCTACTTTTTTACTTTTTATTTGATTTACTTATTTATTATTATATTTATTGAATTATTTAGCCACAAACTCTTCAAAACTACAAAACTATCTCAAAACACTTAAAAAACAGACAGGAGGATATACAAATCTTTTATGGATTTCACACGACTTTACGATTTTACGACTTCATTTCCAGAAAGCTCCGTCTGTAAGTGAGGGCTGGCGAGCATGATTATGTCATATAGGAGTGTGTACTGAGGTGTCTGGAAGTCCACAAAACCCTCGTATCTGTGACCAGATTTTCTGCGAGTTTCATTGGATAAAATGTTTTCCTCTTCAGTGCGTCCCCATTGAAGAATTTAAAGGAATATTAACGTTTTTTTTACAATCTGAACCTTATTTTGGTCATAAAACAAGTTGTTTTACTCACCCATAGCACTTTGGTGTCATTTGGAGCAGTTGCGTAGATGTTGCAGTTTAGCGATATCCGTTAACGTGAGTGCTTTGGGGCTAAATCTCGGATTAGAGGCCACTTTTGATTCAAACAAAAGTGTAGACTAAGACATTGAGATTCTGTCATTTGAAAAGTGATAAAGTTTGTGTTATTTGGTGACTGCAATCGCCTGCCCCAAGCACTGACGTTAACGGATATCTATGAAACTGCTCCAAATGACACCAAAGTGCTATGGGTGAGTAAAACAACTTGTTTTATTACCGAAATAAGGTTCAGATTGTAAAAAACGTTAATATTCCTTTAACTCCTCCCCCCATAGTTCCTACAACCAAAAATGTCTGGCGCCGCCCCTGGTTTTGGTTTGCACAACTTGATTTAAAAAAAAATAAAAAATTAAAAAGACATACCCTTGAAACAAACTGACTGAATTCACTCATTTGCTCCAACACTGCATGCCTCCCGTTTCACCTTTCACCCCGTCGCCTTCACCTTCCGTCCCTGCTTGCTTGTGCGTACACAGCTCCATCCCGCCATCGCCGTTAACGCTTACCGCTGATGCTAACCGGGCAGTGTGTTGTGCTCTGTGTGTCCGTGTGCAGCCGGCCGACCCTTGGAGACATTGGGCAGTGGCAGGACCCCGAGGCTGGCTCCGGGACGGGCCACAAACCAGCGTCGCGCCACTTTTACCCCATTGCCCTGCTGCTCGTTAGCTCACACTTACTGGTGGTGTGGCTCATTTTAAGTCTTGTTTTTCTGCTTGCAAAATATCAATAAACTGCTGAGAACGCGACCTCTTCTCGCTCTGCTTTATTCTCTGTGTACTTTTGATGGATGGAGACGCTGCTTTGTAAAGTGAGGTAATTATAAGACAGGACAGCAAGTGTGGGCAGCATAACAGGCAATTAGACAGAACAGCGTCCTAACGAATCTGGCATCTACTCTGCAAATCTTTTAATCAAGCTGACAGGGACAAACTATCACTGCTTTACTTTACGTCTACATAACCTTCCTGACCAGCCCAGTCTCCTCTACACTGTTTGAATCAAGAAGAGTCTGGAACTGGAGCATAGAGCGTGAAAATCCTCTGTCCAAACCATAAACTGTGGAGTTACTTTTGTCTTTTTCACAAATGTACAGAGGAGCTACATTGGTTTGTACATGTGTTTTGATATCCACAAATCCAAATGTAATATTTGTAACTTGTATTTTGGGCTTTGTAAATATATCTTTTTTTCATTTGCAAAAAAACATATAAATAAATAAATAAAAATGTAGAACAGAAAATTCTGTTTGTAAAATGTGACTTGTATTTGTGGATCACCAATTACAGAAATTCGCGGATTTCCTCTATGGTGTATTTTTGAGACACTCTTTTTGAGAAATCTATAGTCGTGTCTCAATTCTCAGTGTGCACAGTTTGGAGTGTGGTTTTAAGGGTGCATACGTTCCGGCGCGACGACTGCTGTCCCATTTCTTTTTTGTCCCATGCACACTTAAAATGCACCCTGAAAACTGCAGTCGTTTCCGTGGAAATCGGGGCGTGGACCAACTGTGCGTCCATGCACACTTCGCACAGTCATATATCCCAGCATGCACCGCGCGCTACTTCTTCTACGGGAGAAAATGGAGTCGTCGGCTGCATCTGGTAGTTGCGGGACCTGTCCCATTTCGCCGACGCCCATGCGGTCCGCGGAGTGCAATCCAGTGTGCGCAAGTATGCACAGTCGGGAGTGCCCTTAAAACTACACTCCAAACTGTGCACACTGCGAATTGAGACACGGCTTGAAAACACAGATGCTCAAATAGCCAATTCACATCCATATCCACTAGATGGCAGTGTTAAGTTAATTTGGCAAGAGACTATGAGCTTTATCGAATTAGTTTTTTTTAAATACAATAACGTGTAGTTACCATGGTGACATGTTTCTGCTGCTGCTGCTGCATCTTCAGAACTGTCACCGGTGTTGGTGGTGACGTGTCGTGTATCAGCTGTTGTTACTTCCTGTAGTTGTGGTCAGCCTGATGGACCTGGCAGGTCGCTCAGACTGACCACGCCTCCCCTCGCCCAGTGCTCTCTGGAGGCGGGTGTCCCGAGAACACCGTCCATGCCTCGTTTCCTGAGTTCACCGTCCTTCCTGATCCAGTGTTTGAATGTCTTGGGTTCCGATCCAACGACCCGCGTCCCGTCCCAATCCATAATGTGGTTATTTCTTTTACAGTGATCCGATATGGCAGATTTTAGATTTTCCTGCTCTGCTTTGCCCTTTTGTGTTCTGGTGAGTCTCGCAGATGTTTCCTTTTCACATTCCTTTCTTTGGATGTGAAAAGCCCGGCCTGTTTCCCCTATGTATGATTTATTGCGTTGGATTTCGTACATGGCGTGGTCAGTCTGAGCGACCTGCCAGGTCCATCAGGCTGACCACGCCTACAGGAAGTAAAAACAGCTGATACACGACACGTCACTACCAACACCGGGGACAGTTCTGAAGCCGCAGCAGAAACATGTCAACAAGGTAAATACACGTTACTGTTGTGTCTTTAAAAAAGAACCGAGGAAGATGAAGTACATAAGAAGACAAAATGAACATCTTTGGTTTAAGAGAGTATGAGGTATGCTGACACATGTAATAACTCCGTAACAACATACGACTAATAATCAATAACGAATTGGCGTCGTAGACAATTCATTAATGTTACATATCTCATAAAATACATACCTATGTAACATTAATGAATTGTCTAAAAGGCTAATTTAATTCATGTAAATGGTGATCCACAAATGCGAATCACATTTTACAAACTGAATTTTCAGTTTTACAAATGTTTCTTTTTGTTTGTTTGTTTGTTTGTTTGTTTTGGCAAATGAAAAAAATATATATATATCTACAAATACATGTCTATTTGTAAAGAATAAAATACAAGTTACAAATATTAACTTTGGATTTGTGGATATCAAAACCTCTGTACATTTGTGAATATTAAAGAGACAAAATGAACCCCATAACAGACTGTGTATATAAATGGACAGAGTTAATACACTCGCTGCCACGTTGCAAATAGTCTATGGTCCATTTGTCAAAACATTTCTCAAAAATTTTCATAACATCAAAAGAAAAATGTATAACTTCTTTTTAATAATAGTTTGGTGTTTTGATTCTTGATTCTGTAAAAGTCCACAGTGTTTCTCAGTCCTTTATGTAGATTTTTCTCATTTTTTGTTTTTTTTACGTGTAAGCAGCCAAGTTTATTTTTGACGCAAACAGCACATGTTTTTCTCTTGGTTAATGCACCTGTCAATCACACCCTCTGAACTCAGGGAGACAGGCCACAGCTCCAGATTGACTCGTCTTTGTAAAGTTTTGGTTCTGCTCAGGTAACTACACAACAATGCACTTTTTGTTATGCTGTCTTAAAGGTGCATTGCGGAACATTTCTAGTTGAGGGTCCACCACCTGCTTGTCTGTATGAAGATGTTTTTGCTTTGGGATACGTCTTAAAGGAGAATTAAGGTTTTTTTACAATCTGAGCCTTATTTTGGTAATAAAACAAGTTGTTTTACTCACCCAGAGCACTTTGGTGTCATATGGAGCACTTCCGGAGATGTTTTAGATTTGCAATAGCCGTAGCGCGAGTTCTAGCCGTAGTTCGGGGCATATAATATACAGGGCTCTCAAGGCTCACGCATTGAGAGTGTGACACACGCAATTCGACGTATTCACACGCGCACACGCCACACATGGCATTTCTCACGCTGATTAGTGTTTTTTTTTATTTTTTATTTTTTTTTGTGCCCAGAAAATCGGTCTGTGTGGCTTAGTTTATGCAGGCTCCGCGCGTTTTCAGCACCGCCCCCTCCCCCTGCTCCCCCGAGCAGGGGGAGCAGGGGGAGGTTTAAGCCCTGTTTAGACAAACAGGGCTCTCAACACGCAATTCGACGTGTTCACACGCTCACACGGCATTTCTCACGCAATTCAAGCGCCAAAAATTGTTCACTCGCACCCCCCCCCCCGGTCCTCGGAAATTACAGTCACACGCACGACCCCGCTCAAAACTTGAGAGCCCTGATATATGCACTTTTCTAATGATAGAAGCTCGATGTCTTAGTCTACGGTTTCGTTTGGTCAAATTTATCCATAGTTTCGAGTAGATGAGGACGCCAGTGCGCATGTGCGGCGTGTGCTCTCAGCTCCCGGGACCCAAACATGAAACCCAAAGCTGTAAATTATGGCTAAATCTCGGATTACAGGCCACTTTTGACTCAAACGAAAGCGTAGACTAAGACATCGAGCTTCTATGATTTGAAAAGTGCTAAAGTTTGTGTTATTTGGAGACCGCACGGGGCATATTACATGCTCGGGGAATATATTATATGCCCCGAGCTACGGCTAGAACTCGCGCTAGGCTAACCACAAATCTAAAACATCTCTGGAAGTGCTCCATATGACACCAAAGTGCTATGGGTGAGTAAAACAACTTGTTTTATTACCGATATAAGGCTCAGATTGTAAACAACGTTAATTCTCCTTTAATAACCCATATCCGTTAAGTACAGGTAAGTGCGTAAATGATGAGAAGAAACGTCTCAGACTTCAGTAGTTGGACATCCACTCATGCCTGATCAATACACCTATCCCCGCCCCCGGGAGAGCCCGAAATCTGCTGAAATCCTACGAGACACTGACATGATACCAGAGAGGACAGCGGCTCTTTCTGCAGGAGACATGCGCAGTAGAGCCCGAAGTGAAGATGTCTGATAATCCCTCTGTACGTTACATTACAGGTCAGATCTGTGGAGAGTCCCCCCTGTTCACAGAGAAAATGATTGTATTTTTGAACAACAGAAACACCCATAATGAATAAATGGGAGATAGATGTGTTTAATGTCCACCATGGAACATTCCAGACAAGCAGGTAATGGCCCCTCCATCAGAAAAGTTACCCAGGGTACCTTTAAACAACCTGCAGTCTTTACTTACTGTATAGTAGCTCTGTCACGATAACTAATTTTGAAGTGACACATACAGCTCTGGAAAAAAAAAAAAAAGAGACCACTGCAAAAATGATCAGTTTTTCTGATTTTACTACTATGTGTTTGGGCAAAAGGAACATTTTTGTTTGAGTCTATAAACTACTGACAACATTTCCCCCAAATTCCAAATAAAAATATTATCGTTTAGAGCATTTATTTGCAGAAAATGACAAAATAACAAAAAAAACAAAAAAGATACATGTTTTCAGAGCTCAAACAATGCAAAGAAACAAGATCAAATTCATTTTAAAACAACATAATACTAATGTTTACACATAAAGGGATATGCCACCCCGAGGTAAAATTTGGGCATCTCCCCACAGTCCAGAGACTAAAATAAGTGGTGGAAAGCGCTTTCCTGCTCACCCAGCCATTGTCCGAGTCTGTCAGCACTGACCGCCGCGCGAGCTGCAGCTCCTCCGCGTTAGACTGGAGTCTAACGTCGCCAGAGAAAGATTTCGGCCAAAAGGAATTAATTTGCTCGATGCGTTTCCCAATTACTTTCTGTGTAGTGCGCATTCATATCGAGTGCAAATAAATGTGCAAATCAACACGGAGAGCTTGACTTGGTCATTTTGGGTGGGAACTATTTTTCAGTGCGGAAGAATAAAGCCGAATCACGCACCACGTTGTGCAACAGGGGAACTCCCTTCCCGGTGCGTAACTGGGATTCCCCTGGCAGCGTGCTGCGTGATTCGGCTGTATTCTTCCGCACTGGAAAATAGTTCCCACCCAAAATGACCAAGTCAAGCTCTCTGTGTTGATTTGCACATTTATTTGCACTCGATATGAATGCGCACTACACAGAAAGTAATTGGGAAACGCATCGAGCAAATTAATTCCTTTTGGCCGAAATCTTTCTCTGGCGACGTTAGACTCCAGTCTAACGCGGAGGAGCTGCAGATACAGCGGCGGTCAGTGGCGACAGACTCGGACAATGGCTGGGTGAGCAGGAAAACGCTTTCCACCACTTATTTTAGTCTCTGGACTGTGGGGAGATGCCCAAGAAGAGTTCACAAATCAATATTTGGTGCAATAACCCTTATTATTTTGGTTCCTTGTTGTAAAGCGCTTTGGGTGCCTTCAAGGTGGAAAAGCGCTATATAAAGATGTGACCATTTTTAATCACAGCTTTCATGCAGTGGTCTCTTATTTTTTTCCAGAGCTGTTGTGTTGATGTCAATATAAATGAGAATATAGAAACTACAGTAGCTCATTCCACTGACACAATAAACCTGAAGCAGGAGTATCCCCCAAAAACTATTATGAGCTGCAGTAAATAAATACTCCAAGTACTCAAAATAATTCATTTGAATAACTTCTATGTCTGTAATGAGTCATAGACTTTATTCATTCAACCCTCTGCAGCTCAAATTTCATTGTATTGAAAAAAAAATGACCAAAGAATTTTCACTAATGCAAAGAAAAGTATTCACGATAAAAACCTAAACTCTGCCCACAATCACATTTCAAACAGAACTGTGCTGTTCTCCATGCAGATCCTTCCATGCACCAAATATTCACAACTGACAATAATCAATTTAAGTTTCACTCAAGTAATCATTTAGAGTCAAGCAAATAATCAATAAAGAGATATTAAATAAAATCTTGTGAGTGGAGTCAAACGTCACAACTGCTGCAGGAATATAAGAAAGTGAGGGAGCGTGATCAGACAGAAGTCGGATTATTTATGTGTTTGAATGTCATTTTAATTTAGTTAAACATCTGATAATTATCAGTTTAGAGTGTACAGGGAACCGCGCTCGCTGTGATTGGTCTGACACGAATCTCGACTTCAGACTCCGCCCCTGCACCAGGAGTTTGTGACAGGAGTGTTTAAGACGAGAGAGGCTGAGGTGGAGGTGACGGCCCCACCGCTGCAGAGGCATCTGTAAGATCATGAGGACAGGGCGGGTGAAGGTGGGTGAAGACTTCTGGCAGGGCGGGTGAAGGCGGCTGCGGGCGCCGGGCAGGGCAGGTGAAGGCATCTGGCAGGGCAGGTGAAAGTGGCTGCAGGTGCCTGGCAGGGCGGGTGAAGGCGTCTGGCAGGGCGGGTGAAGGCAGGTGAAGGCGTCTAGCAGGGCGGGTGAAGGCGTCTGGCAGGACGGGTGAAGGCGTTTGGCAGGGCGGCCGAAGGCGGGTGAAGGCGTCTGGCAGGGCGGGTGAAGGTGGGTGAAGGCGTCTGGCAGGGCGGGTGAAGGCGTATGGCAGGGCGGGTGAAGGCGTCTGGCAGGGCAGGTAAAAGTGGCTGCAGGTGTCTGGCAGGGTGGGTGAAGGCAGGTGAAGGCGTCTGGCAGGGCGGGTGAAGGTGGGTGAAGGCGTCTGGCAGGGCGGGTGAAGGCGGGTGAAGGCGGGTGAAGGCGGGTGAAGGCGGGTGAAGGCGTCTGGCAGGGCGGGTGAAGGTGTCTGGCAGGGCGGGCGAAGGGAGGTGAAGGTGTCTGGCGGGGCGGGTGAAGGTGTCTGGCAGGGTGGGTGAAGGCAGGTGAAGGCGTCTGGCAGGGCGGGTGAAGGTGGTTGAAGGCGTCTGGCGGGGCGGGTGAAGGCGTCTGGCAGGGCGGGCGAAGGGAGGTGAAGGCGTCTGGCGGGGCGGGTGAAGGTGTCTGGCAGGGCGGGTGAAGGTGGGTGAAGGCGTCTGGCAGGGCGGGCGAAGGCGGGTGAAGGCGTCTGGCAGGGCGGGCGAAAGCGGGTGAAGACAAAGGCGAAAAAAGGCAACTGCAGCTGCCTTCAGTCGCTTTCATGGACTGCAAAGCCTAAAGGCATGATGGGAAATGCAGTGCTGTCCAACACTGACAGCTGATTGGACCTGATCT
This sequence comes from Paratrypauchen microcephalus, assembly GCA_036785185.1. Taxonomy (NCBI): domain Eukaryota; kingdom Metazoa; phylum Chordata; class Actinopteri; order Gobiiformes; family Gobiidae; genus Paratrypauchen; species Paratrypauchen microcephalus. The sequence goes on along the minus strand of JAVJIX010000052.1, from coordinate 6,003,443 downwards.
GCAGGTCAGGAGCACTCTTCCCTCCTCACCTCACATCGGCCGACTTTTATATCAACACACCTGCTTCAGATGAGGCACAAGAGGTCCCACACAGACACAATACAGACACATGATTGATGTACCATCGTAATGAGCTAAAGGTCATTTTCACCACAGATCAGGCCAAAGCGTGTCAACTTTACACTGAGCTCTGTGTTCTTTGCTGGGATGTGGTGACAGTCTGACAGTGTCTGTGTGTGGAAACAGGAGAATGGATTCACACAGTTGGATGTAGTTTTATTCAGTGCAGCTCTGCCAATGAGACGTGTCCTGTCACAGACTGATTTGACCTTTTCCTCGTCCGTTCACCTGCAGCCGTCTGCTCTCACCGACGATTCAGGCCGGGATTTCACCATCTTACACACACCGAATCAGAAACACCTGGCTGTAATCAGGGCAATCTTTTGTGATGTCACCAACAGTGTTGGGCAAGTTACTTTGAAAAAGTAATTAGTTACAGTTACTAGTTACTAACCCAAAAAAGTAACTGAGTTAGTAACTGAGTTACTACACTATAAAAGTAACTAGTTACCTAGGAAAGTAACTAATGCGTTACTTTTTTTTAGTTAAAAAATGTCAAATAATTTGGATTTTTTTTGACAGTGCATTATACAGCTTTTGCTGCTTGGCTGGCGTGGCTCTGTCACCGTGGACTTCATTGCTAACGGCACCTAGCATACGATTATCATCATGGGGCCTGCTTCTTCTGCCCCTTCCTCTCCTCCTCCTCTCCTTTCCTCTTCCTCCTCTCCTCCTCCTCCTCCTCCTCCTCTCTCCTTCATTGTTAACGACACCTAGCATGCGATTATCATCATGCGGCCTGCTGGTGGCCACTAGTTTAACAGAAGCGCGCGCCGTCCAGAGATGCTTCATTAAATTCGAGTTGCTTATATTGGACGTGGACAAAGTCTTTGGTCTTTGACACAATGTGCTTGCCTGGAAGAATCCATGACTCATCGCTGTACCAGCGGTATCGCGCTGTATAGGAAATACAGAGAGATATCATTTGGCTGGCCAGGTAAACAATGTGCACGTAACATGTAGGTTTTTACCTTTTACCTCGACGATGTTAAAATACTGCCTATACTTCTGTCTTCGACTCGGGACTCGCCATCTGACACGGGGTGTGTGGATTGTGTGTGCGCTACTACTGTGTGCTGGGATTGTGTGTAGAACCCGCCCACCGCCCACTGGGTGTCTCTGATTGGCTCAACATGAAATCTTACTCTGCTTTAGCCAATCATCATTACTTATCCCGCCCTCACCAAAGGGAGAAAAAAACTTCCCCTGTGCCTGTGCGAGTCGCGCACATGATGCCAGTTTCAAAATGAGCAGGTTCAGTAACGCGGTAACGCGCCGTTTAGTAACGGTAATTGAGTTCCTTTATTTTAAAAGTAACGCGTTACAGTATTAGTTACTGTCAATAGTAACGGCGTTACAGTAACGCGTTATTAGTAACGCGTTACTGCACAACACTGGTCACCAACTACTGTAAATTACAGAGACCACTGAAGGCAACACAGGCATTGAACTTTGAGACTCAGTCACATGTGACCCATTCTTGAACCTCCAACCAGCGAAGAGCTCTGAACCACAAAGGAGCAGCAAGCGTCTTTGAGCCAGAGGCAGAGTTCAGAGGCTTAGGTCAGTGTTGTTCCAATAATAACATTAACATAATAAGAAAAAGGCTTGACGCTAAATACACCAGATGAACATTTTGTCAGTTAAAAGCACCACTTTGGTCACTTGCACTACCAGACAAAACTTTGGACACACTGTTTACTTAGTTTTTTCTTTATTTTTGCAACTTTGTAGATTCTCACAGAAAGCATCAAAGTTCTGAATAACCTCAAAATAATTCAAACTTAACTAGCCCACAGATTTTTATTCCTACTTGAGTAATATTTTTATTGAAGTAACAAGTAAAGTCTTCAAGTGTCAAAATCTTTATGTTGACAATATAATAATAATAATAATAATAATAATAATCGCTTGCACTCACGGGGGCTAACGCGCCATTTTCCTCCCCTTTTTTCTAGCTGGATGCATGTGTGAGTTTGTGTGTTATCTGGATGCATGTGTGTGCTGAATGCCTGGGCGTGAGGTGAGGAGGGGTTGTTTGTTTCGCCTTTTAATTTCATTTATTTTAGAGGAGGGTCACTCATAAGCCTTTCCTGCACTGTTCTGTTATTTTTGATTAAAGTTTATTTTCGATTAAAGTTTGAGTGAAATCAGCCAAAGTATGCACGGATTATCACTCATCGAAATTGGATGGCGAGCTGCAAAAACAAACCTGAAATTTGTGGCGTTGTCACGGAAACACTGTTCAGTCTTTTAGACGCTTTTAATAACTTTTAATGTCTCACTTGTCTAGATGATACAGCACGACAGGAAAATTTGCCTTCGGCGCCGGGTCACGTGCTTGGTCCAATATGGCTGACTTCCTGTTGGTCGCCTAGCAACGGTGTAATATATTTTTTGTTCCTCTTCCCATGATGCATCTGTGTACCAAATTTGGTTTGGCTCTGACAAAGTTTTTGCCAGGCGTCCCATTGGCGAGGACAGATGTTTGGCCTGTTGCCATGGCAACACGGGTATAGCCATAGGCGCAATGTATTTTGATTTTCCAGGGGGCGCTGTGGAACCATTTTTTAAGATTTTTAAATACAGATTATTTGTAATTAACTTTTTTGGCGTTCTTGAATTTTGTGCAAAATTTCGTGAGTTTTCGTCGGTGAGAAGTACCCGAACCTTGCAAAAAGGGGGGGGGGGTAAGAAGAATAACAAGAAAAAAACAGAACAATAACAATAGGCCCTACGCTTTAGTGCTCGGCCCTAATAATAATAATAATAATAATAATAATAATAATAATAATAATAGTAAGACATTGGTTTTATGTAACATTTTTCACCGTAACACAAAGACGCTTCACAATAAAATGTGTGTAGAATCCCTCAGTCGTCCAGGTAGGGTTTGCTTCACAATAAAGTAATAAACTTCACAATAAAGTGAAGTTTAATAGTTTATTGTGAAGTAATAAACTTGACAATAAAGTAACACTAAAACAAGGACAGGACAAAACAGTAATGAGCAGCAGTGTGGGGCTGAAGTCTGTGAGGAAGAGGTTTGTTTTGGGCAGTTTTTTGAAGGTGTTAATGAGTCTGAGTTTCTGATGTGAAGGGGGAGCGAGGTCCAGAGGGTGGGGACAGCCGTGGAAAAGGCTCGGTCCCCCAAGGTCCAGTGAATGAGGAATATGAAATGATTTGAACATTTTTGCACCGCTCCTTCAGATATGATTTAGTTTGTCTCATTTTTATGCCTGTCCTTTGGAAAAAAGAGGGATTTTGTGCATTATTTAATGTTTTGTCCTTCCAGTAACATCCAGACAGTGACTCTTTAAGTTACTCTTACTTGAATCGTAGTTTTCTCACTTTCAACGTCTTTCTTTTTCGTTTCATTTATTTGCACAAACTGATACACAGTATAACACGAGAACATTTTTTAAAGTACGTCTAACCAGACCCCCCAGGATTTCGCGGGCATTTTTTGTGATTGTTGCGGGCTAAAATGCCTGAATTTGCGGGAGCTTTTCCAAAAAGTTGCGATGAAAGTTGCGGTGCTTTTAAGGTTTTTGTTGCGATTTTGTTGCGGGAGGAAGTGAAAGTTGTGATAAATAGTTGTGATTTTCCCTTTTTGTAATTAAAATTGAGTACTATTTTGAATACTGAGTTATTACTGACAAAGAATTACTGACAAAGACACAGAGATCACAGATATGGTCCTAAAACAACATATATATATGGTCCTATAACAGATATGGTCCTTACCAACATCGAAAATAAATTACTACTAGGAGGGGAACTGTTTCGCACGGTCTTTTGCTGTTATTTTTCTGGGCAAATGGCGCCGCAGACATGTTTCTTTGCCATTAGAAGTCGTGTCCCAATTCCCAGAGTGCACAGTTCGGAGCGTGGTTTGAAGGGCACCATTTCTTTTTTGTCCCATGCGCAGTTAACACGCGTTCGCAGACCGCAGTCGTTTCCATGGAAATCGGGGCGTGGACCAAGCGCGTGAAAAAGCACGCTTCGCACACTCATATATCCCAGCATGCACCGCGCGCTACTTCTTCTACGGGAGAAAATGGAGTCGGCGGCTGCTTCCCGTAGTTGCGAGACCTCGCATTTTGCAGACGGCCATGCGGTCTGCGGAGTGCACTCAGGTATGAGCAAGTGTGCACCGCCTTGACTGCAGTCTGAGCCCCCTTCAAACCACGCTCCGAACTGGGGACACGGCCGCAGTTTCGTTTCGTCACACGGAAGTAAGGCAGAAGGAAGTTGGTCGACGTGAGTTCAATACGTCGCCGATGATTGGTCAAAATTGGTAAAAATTGCGGGAAAGTTGCGGTTATTGGTCAAAATTGTGGGAAAGTTGCGGCGATTGGTCAAAATTGCAACACCGCCCTGAATTCACGGGGATTGGCTGAAGTTGCGTTGAAGTTGCAAATCGCAATATCGCGAATTCCTGGAGGGTCTGTCTAACAGAATTTCTTGGACCACTACTTTCTACTTCTACTTCTAAGATTATTTTGAAGTAACATTGCTCTTACTTGAGTTTTTACTCTTGCACCTCTGATCTATGCTTTCATAACAGGAATGTGTCCTCAGGTATGTCACTGTTTTGACTCGTACAAAGTCAGCAGCTTCGGCTCATGTTCCAAACGCTGCTTTTGGCTTTCAATTAAAAACATAGGTTTGATTTATGGTCTGAGAATTAAGCTGCGGTTTAATGCAGTGTCAAGACAAGATAAAGTACTTCTACTACAAAAAAAATACGCTATAAGATACTGAATAATGGCTCTGGCTAAAAGGAAGCTTTTAACACGGACATTTGAGATCCTTATGTTTATCAAATATACCATGATGTGTGTTACAAAGTTCAGCTCAGAACAAGGTAAAAGATCTGGCTTATATTCATATCTAGACTACGGAAACCGCCAGAGGCCATGTTCGTAATTATTATTTTCCACCTTAATAATGAGAAAATTAACTTGAGATCTCGAGAAAATGACACAATTAATTTGAGATTTCAAGAAAACAAAACTGTTATTTCAAGATCTGGAGAAAACACTGCATCTCCTTCAGTAAAGACGAAGCCGGGCCAGTCTTCTGCGGAGGTGCCGCAGACTAATCTTGAAATTATCCCGAATTAAAGGAGAATTAACGTTTTTTACAATCTGAGCCTTATTTCGGTAATAAAACAATTTGTTTTACTCACCCATAGCACTTTGGTGTCATATAGAGCACTTCCAGAGATGTTTTAGTTTAGCGATCTCCGTAACGTGAGTTCTCGGGGCACATGTTTGCGGTCTCCAAATAACACAAACTTTAGCACTTTTCAAATCATAGAAGCTCAATGTCTTAGTCTACACTTTCGTTTGAGTCAAAAGTGGCCTGTAATCCGAGATTTATCCATAATTTACAGCTTTGCGTTTCATGTTTGAGCTGGATAAATCTCGGATTACAGGCCACTTTTGACTCAAACGAAAGTGTAGACTAAAACATTGAGCTTCTATGATTTGAAAAGTGCTAAAGTTTGTGTTATTTGGAGACCGCAAACATATGCCCCGAGAACTCACGTTACGGAGATCGCTAATCTAAAACATCTCTGGAAATGCTCTATATGACACCAAAGTGCTATGGGTGAGTAAAACAACTTGTTTTATTACCGAAATAAGGCTCAGATGGTAAAAAAACGTTAATTCTCCTTTAAAAGACGTAATGCAATCTCCCCCTGTGTCAACCCCTGATCAGTGTTGCCAACTCCCCAGCATCGGAAGTAGCTATTGGGCCGCCCAGAAGTAGCTAAAAGTAGCTAGACGAGCGAGCGGTCCAATCCAAATGTTACCCCGTGACACTGACCTTTTATTGGTGTTGTTATTACATATACTTGTTTGTTTTTTATTTGTTTTTTTTAATTTTTTAGATTTTTTTATTTATTTTTTTTGGAGCTGTAGTCCAAGATCTGTAGCTTGCTTTTTTTTATTTTTTGTGCTGTAGTTTAACTAAAGCTTTTTATTTCTTTTTTATTTTGTTGTGCTATAGTGGGCAAACTATAGCTTTTTATTTTTTGTTTTTGGTGCTAAAGAACTAGCTTTTTTAAACTTTTATGTGCTGTACAACTAGCTTTTAAGCAGTGCTACTTGTGACTTTGTGTCGCCAAAAAGAAAAAGAAAACAAATCAGAGCGCATAGGCATACACTTATTGAGAATCAGAGCCTATGGCAGAGGAATGACCAGACTCCGAGGCGATCTGACGAGATTGGAGGGAGCAGAGGAGAGACTGGTGAGTGTGTCTGTGCCTGTGAGTGAGTGAGGAAAAAAAAACAAGTAAGCGACTGTCCACGCCGCCCCTCTCTGCCTGTGTCTCTCTTCCACTGCCCCTCTCTGTCTCTTTCTCTGAACGGGGAAAGAGAGAAAACGGCGCAATTTTTTTTTTCCCCTCCCGCGATCTTGGAGCCTCTGATCACCAAAAAAAGTCGCTAGATTTGTCGCTAGTCGCTTTTGTCTAATTTTCTCGCTAGGGGGGTCCAGAAAGTAGCTAAAAATAGCGACAAAGTCGCTAAGTTGGCAACACTGCCCCTGATCAAAATATTGCCTTATCAGCTAATCGATTATTATTCCAGACATTCTAATGACCAAAAACGCGTCTATTCAGAATGAGAACTATCCCCGAAGTCAGACAGTCACAACATGGCGGTAGACGTTTCAGTTGTTTTCTCGAGATCACGGAATAATTGTTTTGTTTTCTCGAGATCTCGAATTAACGATAGATAACGAGATAATTATCTCGTTATCTCGGGATAACAAGGAAGAAAAAAATATTGCTTATGAATATGGCCTCTGTCGACTTCCGTACTAAACTGATATTAAACATGCACTTGTACTTTGTGGCATTAACGCCGGTTTTGTTAAAGGGTTAAAGATATTACGCTATTTTCTGATCTATGTTATAATGTTTTCCTCATCACAAACACACCCGGAGTTGTGTTTCGTTTCATTCACACAAGTTTAACACACAAATCTACATATTTAGACTGAGTTCTTCTCTCAAACTCTGATGTCATGTGGTAATGCAGGAAATTCTCCACACACCTTCATTAAATCATTAGTGATTTCAGCCCTGAAATTGCCAATCTCTGAACAAAAGGCTAAAAAGTTAACTTGAAAACTACTACTACATGACATCACAAGGTGGGACAGAGCTTTGGAGATGTAGATTAATAATAAAGAGTTACTCAAACATGTGGGAATGAAACAAAACACAACTCCAGGCTTGTTTTGGATGAGGTAACAACATTACAACATGACTTAAAGCTCAAAAGAGTCATTTAAACGTATTATAGACCCTTTAATAGTAAAGGTCATGTTGACACTGTGTAATTACTGCTTTGATTGTTTGACTTCGTGACTGAACCACATCCTGTTCCTGTGTTTGGATGTCCCCAGAGAAGGATGTCGGATGGAGAACGTCCAAAAGAACATCCGGAGTCGGAAATACGCCTTTAACATTCTGCAGCTCATGGCCTTCCCCAAAGTCTACAGACCTCCAGAGGGCACCTACGGCAAAGTGGACTCCTAAAGCTTCTGCTGTTGTAAATACTGTAGGTGCTTTTCAGATTGTAGAATGTCGTGCTCTCAGACGGGAGGCAAGGGCCAGTTTTTTCCCTCTTGATTACGTTGTACTTTGCCATGAAATATTCAAAAGGTAAATTCACAAATGTTTGAAGCTGATCATTTGTTATTGACTAGAACTCACTGTATTTCAACACAAATCTGCATTTTAACTGTGTTTATTTTAGCCGACTCACATCTGTGTTAAATATAAGACTACAGAACACTGTTACGTCATCTGTGTCAACGCACCCTTTGCAGTGACGTCGTGCTGGTGGTTTTCTACATGTACACTGCCTGACAAAAGTATTAGGACGATTGTGATAACAAGACGTATTGGTAATGACAATAAATCCATTTATTGATTTATTAAAGCAAATTTCATCATGTGTAAAGGTATATTATTGCAAAAATGTAACAATATCAAGTTAAATAGCTTTTTCATCAAAATAACCACCTTTGGCCTTAATCACAGCTTTACAAATTCTGTCTGTTCTTTCACTCATGCATATGGGGGGATTCGAGAACTCTATGGTATGAGTTGATTTTAAAATATTATTAATTGAGTGTTCAAACTACAGTGGTCCCTCGTTCTATCGCGGTTCACTGTTCACTGTTCTTTTTTTTCAATTTTTTTTATAGTGTAACATTGTGTTCTGCGTCCTGATTGGCTAAGAGACTGTAGACCCAGGACTAAACGTGGACTAAACCAGGTCTAGACCAGAACTAAACCAGGTCTAGACCAGGTCTAAACCTGGACTGGTCCTGGACTAAACCAGGACTGGACCAGGTCTAGACCTGGACTAAACCGGGACTAGACCAGGTCTAAACCAGGATTAAACCACCACGTGCCGCTCTTTGCTGGTTTCGTGCGGCTGGTTTGTGGCTCGGGCTGAGAGGACGCGGTCCGGGCGCCGCGGTTCGATCTCGTGCTCGCAGCCCCGGTGTACGCGCGGCCTCGCGCCGGTCGTTCTGCTCTGTCACGGATTTGTCCACGATGAGGGGTGCACGTGTCGCGCACTTCTCCAAGGGGTTGGTGCGCGTCGCGTCCCGGGACATGGCAGTGCTCCTCGCGCGTCCGGCGGGGCTCCCGGAGCCGTGTCTCCCCCCACGGGTCACTATTAATACATTTTGTTGAAAATCTATGAAAGTTTGAGTGTTTAAACGAGAGAGAAATGTGAGAAAAGGTTAATTCCAGTCTGAGAAAAGCGTATAATGTGTGTGGTGAGGCATTTACAGCCTTAAAACATGTAGAATAATTGTAAAATATAAAGTTGTCCTACTTCGCGGATTTCTCTTATCGCGGGTTATTTCTGGAACCCCCGCGGTAAACGAGGGATTACTGTATTATTTTCATAAGGAAAGGATGCTATGAAAACATGAGTAATATTCGTCCACAAATGAATTTGCGCACAATGATCTGAAAATATGACGTGTGATAATATAATTGAATAAATGCGATGAAATAGTATTAAGTACACCACATTTAAATAATGCTTGATACATTGAAAAGTTGGCTCAGTACACCAGCATCACAAATTATCCCATCGTCCTAATACTTTTGTAAGGCAGTGTATATCTATGGAGGAATATTCAGGAGTTTCCATGCACACATTACACACAAGCACTGCCAGAAAAGTTTTAAAATAGTCTGAAAACTCACTACGACACAGTTTCAGGAGCCTGTGATCGACATGTGCGTTTGTGTTTTCAACAAAAAGGTGAGACTGAAAAACTCGTGACTGTAATGTAACTGTTATGTGAGAGGGACTTGTTTAAGAGCACAAATCAGCTCACCGCTTGTCGTCAGCCAAGTCCTGTTCTTGTGTTAAAATAAAGCTTAGATCAGATCAAAGCCTCAGACAGAGCAGTGCTTACAGTTAGCATCACACCCCTAGGGAATATTGATGACATCAGCTACAAAGTATCAATATTCAGTCACTTTGGACTGGACAATATGGTGCAGTCCAAAGTCCAATTCCAAAAGAACTAGTTCCTTTAAAACGGTTTGCAGTGGTCCAGAGTTATTCCTCACTTACCTTATGCATTCCGAGCGTCCTAATTATTCATCTTAATGACTTTAATAATAATAATAATAATAATAATATATTTTATTTATAAAGCGCTTTTCAAGACACTCAAAGACGCTGTACAGAAGGTAAAATCAGAACTAAAACAAGTAATAAAACAATAAACAATCAGACAAACATTAAACATTAAGAAACATTACTTTATAAGCGCTTTTCACGACTCCCAGAGACAAGCGCGGTGTTTTGCCCTGATATTAAAGCTAAGTATTAACGTTAAAGCTAACAACAACTAGCATGCCAATGTGCATTTTCTGATTACAGTGGTCCCTCGTTTTTTTCCGCGGCGGTTACGTTCTAAAAATAACCCGCAATAGGCGAAATCTGCGAAGTATTCAGCTTTATATTTTACAATTATTCTCCATGTTTTAAGGCTGTAAACGCCTCACCACACACATTCTACACTTTTCTCAGACTGGAATTAACGTTTTCTCACATTTCTCTCTCGTTTACACACTCAAACTTTCGTAGATTTTCAACAACAAAAAAATATTAATAGTGACGCTTGTATTTCACAGTTCCTCTGAGCGGGCCTCTTTGTTTTGGCGCTGCTCCGTCTTGGTGCAGGCGCCTTTTTCCGACTGAAAAACATGGTTATGGGGAGTTGTTGGTGCTCTTTTTTGGGCAAGAAGATTCTTATAAACAGACATGCCACGTTTGATTATATTTCACAACGTTTTGTTGACATTGTGGGGTTTTGTCGGGGAGAAAACTTGCAAACATACAGCACTTCAGAGTCACACTGCGATCGAACATTTATATAAATCTGGCTGAACACATTCTGTACTGTACAGGAGACACGAAGGAGAATGACTGACAAATCAAAAAGGTCTACAGTCCCTTAGCCAATCAGGACACAGAACACAATGCGCGTTGATACACTATAACAAAATTGGAATAAAAAAATCTGCGAAACAACGAGGCCGCGAAACGTGAAAGATGTTAGCGAGGGACCACTGTATTGGACAATAACATGCTTTCTAATTGGATGCAGAAAGGACGCTGCAGGATTGGAACAGACCCTTTAACGGCTGACTGCTCAAATAGACTTGTTTTATGACCTGCTTCTCCTATTGGTTAGTTTCCAGAAGGCTGTGAATGAGTGACAGGTGGGTTTAACCAATCACAGTGAAGTGTGATCCCTCAGAAGAAACAGATGAGTTTATTTAGCTCCTTAAAGAGGGGCTACTATGCAAAATGGATTCAAAATTTTGATCTCATCTATGCATGTTTCATGTTCCCACATGACAATTCTCAATAAATCTACAAAAACATGATACAAAATTGTACAAAACGACTTGACAAACGTGATGCGATGTGCGGTAGTTTCATTAGCGGATTCACTGCTGATAGCGTTGTGATAGTGTTGTTTAGCTTTAGGTTTCTTTATTAGTCTCCACCAGCGAGAAATTTGTCTTAGAGGTAGGAGAAGGTTGCAGAACATACAATATACCGTATTTTCCGCACTATAAGGCGCACCTAAAAGCCATCAATTTTCTCAAAAGCCGACAGTGCGCCTTATAATCCAGTGCGCCTTATACGAGCGTCATTCAAAAGGTTCTAAGACAAATTTTAAAAAACTACTTTATTTTTGAAAGTAACAAAATGATTTTCTACATAACATCCCCGTAAGTCAATACACTTCTGCAAGCGGTTTCCACCGAAAAATTCCTTCTTGATAGAATTCTGGAGCTCGTCTAGTCAACCAGGTCACAACCTCCCTCTTCACTTCAAGTATGGACTGAAATCTTGTTCCTTTTAAATGTTCCTTCAACTTTGGAAATAGGAAAAAAAAACATCCATAAACATTGTGCAAAGCTTCAATAATTTCTTTAGGTTTCCATTGAAGTTTTGTTAGAAATTTAATGTTTGCTCGGACTTCAGATTGGCTCATTTTGGAGGGTCAAAAAAGTGGATTGTGCAATATGTAACGTAACTCTTTGAATAACAAATCTAGAATGCCGAAACTTGTCAAATGTGTTTATAAGTCATCAGTGGTACGATTCAAGGTCATTTTGTTGAACTAGTTCGACTCATTTTGAATTTATGGCATTTGTCTTAGAACTTTTTGAATGGCCCTCATACGTGGATCAATATTGGTTAATCATGGCTACTACTACTGGTCACTACTGTAGCTTCTATTCTATGCGCCCTATATATGAAAACAGTTTTAAAATAGGCCATTCATTGAAGGTGCGCCTTATAATCCGATGCGCCTTATAGTACGGAAAATACAGTACATAAAAAGATAGAGGAGTTGTGATAGTGTTGTGATAGTGTGATAGGGGAGCAAAGGGAGGGCAGGGGGGACTCAGATAATCAAAAACAAAAGTGATATTTATAAAACATGTTGTTGGCTTTGGTGAATACAGCATTTTCAAAACAATACAAGGAAACATGGTGACCGTAATCTGACAGTGGAAGAATACACATTGTACAACACATCGAAAGTGCTCTGGATCCACCCTTTCTTCGGACTTGGATTGTTGGCTTAAGTGTGGGGAGTGGGGCCTTTTGTGAAAGATAAGCTTCATCTCACAAACAGACGAAATGCAAATGGACATTAAGACGTGCTTTATAATTGTGTGGAAAATGTTGAAATTTAAACAATAAATTATATATTTTTGTATATGATCTGATTAAGAACTGCATCGTGTAACTTTTCCGGTGCGGGTGTGCTACCTGCAGGTCTCCATGGAGATGATATTGCTTTGCCTGGCTTTAATTAAAGATCCTATATTACGTTATATATGACTCTCGTGAGCTTTAAGCCGTGTTATAATGTTGTTATCTCATCAAACAGACCTGGAGTTGTGTTTTGTTTCATTCACATGTTTGAGTAAGTCTCTATTATTAGTCTGTTTACACCTCCAAACCTCAAAATCCTCTATTCCACCTTATGATGTCATGTTTTGGTTCATTTAACAGCTCCTTTTTACCGTAAGTTCAGTAAGGTTTAGCAATTCCAGAACTGAAATTATCCAAATGATTCCAGTGAAGGTGTATGAAGTTTAAAAACACAGTGGAGCACTTCCTGTATTTTCACATCACAAGGTGGAACAGAGTGTTTTCTGTTTGAGAGAAGAATCTTAGACTTGTACATTAGACTTTATGGAGTGTCAAATGAGGCAAAAATGATATAAATGTATCATGTACAAGTCAAAATAAAATAGAAAAATAAGTAATCAAAGTTCAAAAGTTCAAAGTCAGCTTTATATGTACAGGTTTCACACACAGGATTTGAAATTGCAGCGCCCCCTAGGCCCACAGTGAACATAAAACATCTGATAAACAAGACGATAAACACAGTGACTAAAATCAGCCTAAATATGCTGGATTTGTGTGTTAAACAAAACACAACTCCAAGTCTGTGATGAAAAAACATTAGAACATAGATTAGAAAATAGAGTAATATGGGCCCTATAATAACTGAGATTTCCAAAAGTAAACTTTTTTGTGTGTTTTCAAACTGTTGGATATTACATTCATTCAATTAAACTTATTTTTAAAAATACCTTACCTACCTTATGGACATATCTAATGCACAAGCTGCCTCATTCCAATTAGGAAGTGATCTTGGGCGCACTTCCAGCTCCACCGACTCTGGCGTCACTTCACTTTACACTGAAAAACCATCACCCTTCTCTCTGAAACTGCTCCTGTCAGGATCCTCGTTTTGGTCTTAAATGTTCAAATTAACCCACTCGACATGATCTTGGTGCTTTTATTTTGCTAGTTTGTCCGTAAATCAAGATATGAACATTAATAACAGACAAATCAGGCGCCGCCTTTCAGCTCCCTCCCGTTAACTTTAGCAACAAGTTTGATTGACAGTGTCGCTAGGCGCCTGCTCACTGCTAAACCAGCAATGAGGGCGGGAAGGGGCGTTACCTTCAACAGCCTCGCTCCGGAATGGCTGTTTTGTTGCTATGATACTTGCAATCGGAATTACAAATACAGAACTCAAAATTTGCCGCTTTACCTGCAAGCCTCGATGAGCTTCATTTGACTGGAGTCGAACAATGACTGTGACGTCACACTCACTTAGGCTGCGTCCCATTACTCTGTCTTACCCCTTTCCCTTTATCTACGTCTTTGTCTTGCCCCTCGATACCGAGCTGAGAGGGCTCGGGGTACGAATGTTCCCCTAAGAAATGGGACACCACTCGATTACCATTTGCGTCGTCATCCCTCGCCTCTACCTGAGCTGCTACGTCTACAGAGGCGACAACAATTGACGCAAATGTAAACAAATGTCAAGGATTATCAGGTACCTCAGCTCGACAAAAAAACGAGCTTGTTTATACATGAAAGTTCGATGAAAACGATAACGTCGGCTAAACAGACATCACTACAATTAAAACCGCAACAACAGTTCACTAAAAGTAACGTAGAACATAAGCGTCATAATGTAAACCAGGGGTGTCCAAACTATGGCCCAGGGGTCAAATCCGGCCCTCTAGCCAATTTTTGTTGGCCCCCAGGGATCCTGCTGAATTGGCCCAATTGATCATAAAGCCATTAAGCAGGACTTTTAACTTCAAATTCCAGTATCTCGATCACTGTAACCTCAATAACAACCTGGACTAAATCTGGACTAATATTAGACTAAACCTGGACTAAATGGACTAAACCTTCACTGAACCTGGACTAAACCTAGACTAAACCTAGACTAAACCCAGACTGAACCTGGACTAAACCTGGACTAAACATGGACTAAACCTTCACTGAACCTGGACTAAACCTAGACCAAACCTGGACTAAACATGGACTAAACCTAGACTAAATCTAGACTGAACCTGGACTAAACCCAGACCGAACCTGGACTAAACCTGGACTAAACATGGACTAAATCTAGACTGAACCTGGACTAAACCTGGACTAAGTCTAGACTGAACCTGGACTTAACCTGGACTAAACTTTGACTGAACCTGGACTAAACCTGGACTAAACCTAGACTGAACCTGGACTAAACCTGGACTAAATCTAGACTGAACCTGGACTTAACCTGGACTAAACCTAGACTGAACCTGGACTAAACCGGGACTAAACCTGGACTAAATCTAGACTGAACCTGGACTAAACCTGGACTAAATTAGGACTAAACTGGGACTAGGCGCTTTGTGCTACAATTTTGTATGAAAAGCGCTTTATAAATACTGTTTGATTTGATTTGATTAAACCAGGACTAAACCGGGACTAAAATTTGCATTCTAGGACTTTTAAAGGTGTTGTGGCTCAGTTAAACTCATAAAATGCATCTAACTGAAAGTGTCTGTCTCCAGCTCTACGGCCTCCACATGAATATGTTTGTATATGTGGCCCTGGGTGGAAAAAGTTTGGACACTCCTGTTGTAAACCTGCTAAACTGTTAATCGATAATTACAACTGCTGAAAATACATTTATGAGACTCCTTGGCTGGTCGATGTGACGCTGCCATCCTGATCCCAAAACCTGCCTGAGCTTGTAGGCGTACCCCTTCGTTCCAAGTCTGGTCGAGAGCTTACTTCGTTTCAAGGGGTATGTAGCCCTCAGCCCTTGATCAAAATTAGAATCGGGTCCCCTTGCCCTCACGTGAATGCACAAAACCAAGGGGTAGGGGTAAGACGAAGGGGTAAGACAGAGGAATGGGACGCAGCCTTAGTCCAGACTTATACCATATTGCGGCACATTCCAGGCAAAGCAACACCATCTCCATGGAGACGAGCAACGAGCAGACACTCCCCCTGAAAAGTTATCCACTTCCTCAGGCTTCTGTAAGGTCCCTGTAGCTGTTTTTGTTCCAAGTTTTTACCTCAAGGTACCAACATGAAGTATTGTCTGTGAACAGAACACACACACATCTACGCTGGTTATGACCGAAAATATATTTATTTTTCTATTGTAAAGTGAGTTTCTGTTTGTACAACATTGACATACTGATGCATGACTTCATTCTTTTTTATTATTATAGAAACAAATAAACATTTTGGATCTGTTTTGGTGTATTCTCTCCTACAGCAGCTCTGAGGTGATATCCTGTTTACTCAGTCCAACCTCATTCCTCAGAGAAGTGATGAAATGTGAAATACACTGAGAACCACACCGATCTGACATTTAAAAAAAAAACACTATAAACTAGAATTATTCTGGTCTACTCGTGCTGCACAAGGGTCAGCTGGAGGTGAAGGTGCGTACTATAGCACCTTTTTTTATTTAACTCGGTGAACACTTTGACAGGCTTACTGTGTCTGCGTCTCATTTCTCTTTTCTCGCTTCCTCCTCCTTCATTCCTCTCCTCGACCCTCCATTTTTCTGCCGTTAATCAAATGCGGTGTCCCAAAGAAAACCACAGGAGGAAGGAGAAAACCTGAGGGATGCTTCAGGAGCAGACATCAGATAAATCAAACTTTATTGGTCTCAGTGAGGAGTTTATATCCCAGTAGCGTGTGGTGACTTATATGGGGAGGCGAGCAGACTTGGGGTGGATGTCAACATTTAGTCAATAACACTTTAATATCGACACTTTTTATGCAAACTACATGACAAATGAGTATATTTATTTTTACTCACATTATTTGCATGTATAGTGAGCCATTCTGGAGTCAAATTAGAGAAAATTAGACCATATAGTGACGTGCAGTCAGGGGAGGCCTCACCTGTCATCACAGAGGGGAAAAAAAAGTATAATGAAAAAATAAATGGTTATAATTTATCCAATAATTTGTACTATAACGTTGTTTTCTATTTAACTTCCTCATTTTAATTCTTTTTTTTATTCAAAATCGTTGAATTTTCAATTTTACCGTTCAAATAGTGGTCAGAGACGAGAGGCTCCAGCCGTTGGTGCCTCACATGGACTGACTGTGATGTAGCTCAGCAGTGACAGATTCTGCGCTAAAGCGGCGGTGAAAAGGCGCCGGGTTAAAGCGGCGGTGAAAAGGCGCCGGGTTAAAACGGAGGTGAAAAGGCGCCGGGTTAAAGCGGCGGTGAAAGGGCGCCGGGTTAAAGCGGCGGTGAAAAGGCGCCGGGTTAAAGCGGCGGTGAAAAGGCGCCGGGTTAAAACGGAGGTGAAAAGGCGCCGGGTTAAAGCGGCGGTGAAAGGGCGCCGGGTTAAAGCGGCGGTGAAAAGGCGCCGGGTTAAAACGGAGGTGAAAAGGCGCCGGGTTAAAGCGGAGGTGAAAAGGCGCCGGGTTAAAGCGGCAATGAAAAGACGCCGGGTTAAAGCGGCGGTGAAAAGGCGCCGGGTTAAAGCGGCGGTGAAAAGGCGCCGGGTTAAAGCGGAGGTGAAAAGGCGCCGGGTTAAAGCGGCGGTGAAAAGGCGCCGGGTTAAAGCGGCGGTGAAAAGGCGCCGGGTTAAAGCGGAGGTGAAAAGGCGCCGGGTTAAAGCGGCGGTGAAAAGGCGCCGGGTTAAAGCGGCGGTGAAAGGGCGCCGGGTTAAAGCGGCGGTGAAAAGGCGCCGGGTTAAAGCGGCGGTGAAAAGGCGCCGGGTTAAAGCGGAGGTGAAAAGGCGCCGGGTTAAAGCGGCGGTGAAAAGGCGCCGGGTTAAAGCGGCGGTGAAAAGGCGCCGGGTTAAAGCGGAGGTGAAAAGACGCCGGGTTAAAGCGGAGGTGAAAAGACGCCGGGTTAAAGCGGCAATGAAAAGACGCCGGGTTAAAGCGGCGCCGGGTTAAAGCGGAGGTGAAAGGGCGCCGGGTTAAAGCGGCGGTGAAAAGGCGCCGGGTTAAAGCGGCGGTGAAAGGGCGCCGGGTTAAAGCGGAGGTGAAAGGGCGCCGGGTTAAAGCGGCGGTGAAAAGGCGCCGGGTTAAAGCGGAGGTGAAAGGGCGCCGGGTTAAAGCCGCGGTGAAAAGGCGCCGGGTTAAAGCGGAGGTGAAAGGGCGCCGGGTTAAAGCGGAGGTGAAAGGGCGCCGGGTTAAAGCGGCGGTGAAAAGGCGCCGGGTTAAAGCGGAGGTGAAAGGGCGCCGGGTTAAAGCCGCGGTGAAAAGGCGCCGGGTTAAAGCGGAGGTGAAAAGACGCCGGGTTAAAGCGGCAATGAAAAGACGACGGGTTAAAGCGGCGGTGAAAGGCGCCGGGTTAAAGCGGCGGTGAAAAGGCGCCGGGTTAAAGCGGCGGTGAAAAGGCGCCGGGTTAAAGCGGAGGTGAAAGGGCGCCGGGTTAAAGCGGAGGTGAAAGGGCGCCGGGTTAAAGCGGCGGTGAAAAGGCGCCGGGTTAAAGCGGCGGTGAAAAGGCGCCGGGTTAAAGCGGAGGTGAAAGGGCGCCGGGTTAAAGCGGAGGTGAAAAGACGCCGGGTTAAAGCGGCAATGAAAAGACGACGGGTTAAAGCGGCGGTGAAAGGCGCCGGGTTAAAGCGGCGGTGAAAAGGCGCCGGGTTAAAGCGGCGGTGAAAAGGCGCCGGGTTAAAGCGGAGGTGAAAGGGCGCCGGGTTAAAGCGGCGGTGAAAAGGCGCCGGGTTAAAGCGGCGGTGAAAAGGCGCCGGGTGAGGCTCGTAGTTACCTGGCCTCATGGTGGAGGCACTCGTGAGCCCAGGGATTCTTCTGCAACTCCTGGAGCAGCAGATTAGAATAAGTGACACAAGATACAATTTAGAATTACAATTTACAATTACAATTTAATTTAATTTCCAAAAAGTTGCGATGAAAGTTGCGGTGCTTTTAAGGTTTTTGTTGCGATTTTGTTGCGGGAGGAAGTGAAAGTTGCGATAAATAGTTGCGATTTTCCCTTTTTGTAATTAAAATTGAGTAATATTTTGAATACTGAGTTATTACTGACAAAGAATAATACAAAGACACAGAGATCACAGATATGGTCCTAAAACAACCTTACCAACATCGAAAATAAATTACTACTAGGAGGGGAACTGTTTCGCGCGGTCTTTTGCTGTTATTTTAGTGGACAAATGGCGCCGCAGACATGTTTCTTTGCCATTAGAAGCCGTGTCCCAATTCCCAGAGTTCACAGTTCGGAGTGTGGTTTCTTTTTTGTCCCATGCACAGTTAACACGCATTCGCAGACCGCAGTCGTTTCCATGGAAATCGGGGCGTGGACCAAGCACGTGAAAAAGCACGCTTCGCACACTCATATATCCCAGCATGCACCGCGCGCTACTTCTTCTATGGGAGAAAATGGAGTCGGAGGCTGCTTCCCGTAGTTGCGAGACCTGTCGCATTTCGCAGACGGCCATGCGGTCTGCGGAGTGCACTCAGGGCTGAGCAAGTGTGCACCGCCTTGACTGCAGTCTGAGCCCCCTTCAAACCACGCTCCGAACTGTGGACACGGCCGCAGTTTCGTTTCGTCACACGGAAGTAAGGCAGAAGGAAGTTGGTCGACGTGAGTTCAATACGTCCCCGATGATTGGTCAAAATTGGTCAAAATTGCGGGAAAGTTGCGGCGATTGGTCAAAATTGCAACACCGCCCTGAATTCACGGGGATTGGCTGAAGTTGCGTTGAAGCTGCAAATCGCAACATCGCGAATTCCTGGAGGGTCTGCTTCTTGTCTGGCCCGACTTTTTAAATGGAGGAAGATTTCATATTAAAGCTCGAGCAGTTTTCTAACCTGGACTTTCGGTCAAAGCAGGAGGTTATAATTAAAGGAAGGCCAACGCTGGAGCTAAAGGGTTTTCTCCAGACTACGGGATGAAAGACTCGCTCTTTTCAAACAGCGTGGTAAGAAATCGTCTTTTCTTCTTTTCCTTCTTTTCTCAACCTGCTGTGACGATGTCTGAACTCAGATGGATATTGTGACCTGAAAAATTGGCAAAGAAGCCTCGTTAAACATGAACGGTACACTGCTCACATTCAGAGCCAGATCGCACTAAAAACGTCGCTATTTTAATTTATGACGCTACTCGGTGCGCTCTGGAAATCGCACTGAATAATAATAATTAATTTTCAGCTTCTCATCAACAATATTACGAGCTCCAGTCACTTACAGGGAGAGAAACTGGCACTGGTTTACATATTTATAAATCTGATTGTGAGGACGTCAGTGCCTCACCAGTCATGACCCTCACCGCACGTCACTGCATATAGATTATTAATATTTGTATATGGGATTGTATTTGACACCATCTTTGTACAAACCGGGTTATTTGTTTCTCTTTCCTAAACCTTATTTATGCAGCTGAGCTTTCAGGACTGTTGTTATCTGTGTCATTATTATTATTATGCATCTAGAAAACAAATGATTCAGTTTGAATTCCCCAAAAATGCGTTGTCTTTTCTCTATAGGATTAAGATTTTGACATGACACGTGCTGGGCTGGGGCAGGGACGGCAGTAGCTCAGTTGGTGGAGCATATGTCTCGTGATCCAGGTCTTAGGCTACGTTTATACGGCGACGATCAAAACAGAAGACGCAAAAGTGGCGTCTCGTCTTCAATTTTTTATCCGCGTTTAGACGAGTGTTCTCAACAGGAAATGTTTGTTTATACGAAGACGCAAAAGTGGGCGATTTCGATTGAATATGCATGCCAGGCCGCTAATAATATTAATAATATAATAATAATATAATGCAGGTAATATAATGTCAGAGCTACCAGAGCTCTCATTACGGTTGTTTCGCCCTCGATGTAGGGTCGGAACTCTTTGCTTAATGCAACAAGAGCTTGTTTAATCATTCTGAAGTTTTATCAAGGTAGTCAGACATGTTTGTTATTGTTTTTACCGGCTTGGCGCATCCAGTGTGACGTCAGGTGTATGCGACGTGAACATGTTTTGCGCTTCTTGCCGTTTAGACGGAGACACGACCCGGGCTGTCTTCAGAACTCCACACTCTGGAAGGATTCATGGGGGCAGAACACTGCTTGGACTGCTGCCCCCGCGACCCAGAAAATGGAAAAGCGGAAGAAAATGAATGAATGAACGTTCTGGGCTGACAGAGCGTCGACAACTTTCACCACAGTCAGATTTTGTAGGGATTCTTTTCTCTTTTCACAACATAAACATTTTTTTTTAAGTTTTAAATCCTCAAAGTGCATAAAAGTGATCTTTGTAAGACTTAGCCTCGCCGCGCTCTGATCCCTCGCTCGCTCTGATTGGTCCAAACGCTCCACGTTACAGATGTCACATGGGTGGGAGGAGCTCGCCGTATTGAGGAAGTAAATGCGGAGGAGAAAATTATATTTGGACCCATCGTAAAACTAAAATAAATCTGTCGTTTTTATTATAGATCCATGCGCCAATGAGCACAGGCCACTGAAAACAATACGACGCCATCTTGGGTTCACCGTCCAGAGTTTATTACAGTTCTTTGGTGTAGGCTTTTGTTTATATGGCAGAAGTTTTCAGCAGTTACCATGGCGACATGATGCAAACATTAGCAAGCACTGCCAAATACGTTTTAAGTTTAAAAACTCAAGAAAAAATACAAAATGATTTTAAACAATACATTTTCACATTTCGCACTAACACAAGCTTGTTTCAGTTACAGTGAGAGGGGGTCATCTTTCCACAGATCTGACCTGACTTTGCCGGATCTCCTGCTAGTCTCCATGGGGATAAATGTGTTTAAAGCCATACTATGAAACATTCCAGGTAAAGCAATAGCATCTCCGTGGAAACAAGCAGGAAATGGCACCAGAAAAGTTACATATTGCACGTTTAAGTATATTGTAATAAAGATTAAGATACATTTGTGAGGTAAATGCTTTACAGTGACATCACGCTAGGGGTGTTGTGCGTCTCTGTTGGCACAATGTTGAGCAGTAACCATGGAGACACAATCAGTAACAGAGCTTCTAACAGGGTAGTGCTTCCAGTTAGCTTCACACCCCAAGGAAAGTTACGCAATGCACCTTAAAGTGGAGGAAACTTGTGTGTTTAGAAAGGTAGAGGTGTGTGTCCCAGTGCTAATGCTAATGTTGAGTCACATTTATTACAACAACACAAACTGAAGGATTCTACATATAAAAAATAACCCAGTAGTTTTTATTTCAATCAGTTACGACTTTATTGGGTTGTTTATTTTATGTTAGATTTTAAAGCTGCACTTTGTAACTTTTTTGGGGGGGCTGCTTACCTGTTTGTTTCTATGGATATGGCATTACTCTGTCTGGTTCCACAGTGTGGCATTAAACAGCTCTACTTTACATGTATTCAATTACAGGTGGTTTTATAGCTCAAAAATATCTAGAAAAACACATTCTGACCAGTGACGTGCGCAGGGGGGTTGCTCAGGTTGCCCAGGCAAGTGCCCCTATGCCCTCCTGGACTGACGTTGCCCTTCCGAGTCGAAGAAAAAAAAAAAAAATAATAATAATAATAAATCGTTCAATGGATAGAGAATTTCATGTAGGCCTAGGCCTAGATTTATTTAAAAGTCGCTACTGAAAACATTTTTTATAAAATAAACGCAGCCTCATTCACTTCCATTCAGACTCGGAGTGGGATCTGTTTACAAATGCAGCGCTACATGCGACCGGCACCCGAGCTGCACGTTGTCGTAAAAGGTGAGATTAAGATGTACAGTGGTCCCTCGTTTATCGCGGGGGTTAGGTTCCAGAAATAACCCGTAATAAGTGAAATTCGCGAAGTAGGACAACTTTATATTTTACAATTATCAACAAAATGTATTAATAGTGAAGCGCGTGGACACGTGCCGTGGTGGTTTAATCCTGTTTTAGACCTGGTCTAGTCCTGGTTTAGTCCAGGTTTAGACCTGGTCTAGTCCTGGTTTAGTCCAGGTTTAGACCTGGTTTAGACCTGGTTTAGACCTGGTTTAGTCCTGGTCTAGTCCCGGTCTGGTCCCAGTCTGGTCCTCATGTCTTAGTCCCGGTCTGGACTTCCTACAGATCCAGTGACTCATGTCTCGGCTCCTTGTGCATCCAGCAGGACTCCCGGAGCCCCCCCGGGTCCCCCCTCTATAACATCTATATAAATGTGTCAAACTGAACACATTCTGTACTGTACAGGAGACACGGAGGAGAAGACAATCAGGACGCAGAACACAATGTTGATACACTATAAAAATAAAAAAAAATTTAATTAAAAAAATTAAAATATCCACGAAGCAGCGAGGCCGCGAAAAGTGAACCGCGATAGAGCGAGGGACCATTGTATAACGAATGATCACCATGAAGGTTTATGAATTGAATAAAAATGTTCATAAATACATGTTCAGTTTGCCACGTTTAGCCTAAATAATCAGACCGCTAGCTAGCCTGCAGACAAGCTACCCATTATTTAAACAGGCAGTTTCTAATATTTAATTTTAGCAGCAGAATGAATGATGGAAGTAATGCATCACATGAATTCTGTCATTCAAAAAACGACTAAATCTTCTCACTATTTTGGGTAATGTGTGTGATGTTAAGCGATGCCCACGGAAAAGTTGGTTTGCCCTTTCTTCAGGTCAGAGCAGCTGCCCCTCAAAATTCCTGCGCATGTCCCTGATTCTGACCGTGAGCGGGGTCGCCTCTCCACAGATCTGACCTGTAACTGGGTCTGGTTTGTTCTCCATGAAGATAGAAAGGTTTAATGCCATACTGTGAAACATTCCAGACAAAGCAATAGTATCTCATTGCAAAAAAGCGTTTGACGGGCCTCCACTGGAAAAGTTACTCAATGCAGCTTTCACGTTTCAATTGTTTTAATAATAGCGTCGTCAGCTTTGTGACGCAGTGAGCTCGGAAGTGTGCCAAGGTGTACAGAGCCTATTGTTTGGAATCACACACACGGCTAATTTGATCTCCATTTTAGATTTCAGTTGTTTTTGTGATCAGATCCTAGAGGCCAGATCACCATGACAACAGAGATACAGTATATGACCCACTATAAACATTTACGGCTTTTAATGTTGACAGCAAAATCACGTCTTTACACACTTCACAGTAATGTCGTTTACACATATTTACAGTATTAACAACAGAGACGATTTCTGTATTTACAATTTTTGCTACGTATTATTTTGAGCCAGCTGTGAGTTTATTTTTTGCAATAAGTTCTCTAGGTTTTCCAGGAATGTGGTGGAGTTTCGGAGCGGCGTGGCTTCACATGGAGGACAGCGTTCCTAAAACACACACACATCAGGTTTGTTACCACGTAGTCAAAATACTGTACCTAACACGGACTATATGAAATGTTTTACTAGCAGAGCCGGATGTAACTTTCAGGGGGCGCTACAAGTGAAATCTGGGTTCAAGTAATCACTTGAACCCAGATTTCACTTGTAGCGCCCCCTGAAAGTCATAACATCTGCTCTAAATACATCTGTAACACTCTTGAACTACGTTCAAGAGCTACGGAACCAGAGGAGAACCGGGCTCAGCTCACGCTGTCATGGGTAAATCTGTGTTAATCTCACGACATTGTTGAAGGGGAAGCTATACACATTAACATAAAAAATAAAACGCACTATCCCTTTAAAGGACCATCGTTTTGACTGTTGATGTGACACCCTCAACAGAAAAATGTCAAAAATGAAAAAAGTGGACGCCGAGTGCAGGATTTTCCAAGAAAAATTGACTAATTCCTATTTGTTCACAGAGGAGAATGGGAAACCTGTATGCTTGTGTTGAAATTGCATTTTTCTTAAAGTTTCAGGTTGTTCATAAAAGAAAGAGTTCCTCAAATAAAAAAGACTTCTGTAATAGATTTGTGTTTCTCTGCACAAATATTTGGACTTATTGCTATTTTTGGGGTATATTTGCCATGGGTTTTCTGATTGGCCCCTTTGGGATCAAAGTAGGCTGGATACGGCCCCCGGAACAAAGTGAGTTTGACACCGCTGCTTTATAACAATGTGATTAGGACATAGTACTACACACACCATGAAAATGTTTTAGTTTTACTTCATGATCATGTTATTTGTGTTTGTTAAATGCAGGAAAACTTCAAATAAATGTGTGGCTCGTTAGCATATGAATGTTTGTATAATAAATCCCATCACACTCCTTGGCCGTACCACTTTCACATTCTCGTCTAGGGGTGTCCCAGTTCCCGTTATGGCAGAGCGGTAGGGGAAAGTGGTAGGGCTATATACCCCTCCAAATGAAGATTTTTCAGAGGAACACTCCAAATGAAGGGGGATGAGGGATTTCCCAGAATGCCTTGTGAATCACCGGCAAGACGACTGTTACCAGGACCACAGAGACCAAAGAAGTAGACGGCATGCTGGATTTCTGGCTTACGTCAGGGGTGTCAAACATGCGGCCCAGGGGCCAGATCCGGCCCTCCAAGACCTTTAATCTGGCCCTCGGCTGATTTTCTATTGAAATATTTTAATTATATTTTAATTTTCTATTAAAATATTGGTAATTTTCTGTGTCTCTTTTCTTCAGTTTAGCGTAGCAGCGTCTCCAGCTCCTCTGTGCGTGGCCCCTCCCACCACAAATGAAGACTCACCTCTTTCCAAATGCTGTTAAAGGACCATCGTTTTGACTGTTGACCATGGCACCCTCATCAGCAAAATGTCAAAAATGAGAAAAGTGGACGCCGAGTGCAGGATTTTCCAAGAAAAAATTACTAATTCCTATTTGTTCATGGAGGTGAATGGGAAACCTGTATGCTTGGTGTGTTTGCAACAAGTGAAGGTGCTCAAGGAATATAATCTTAAACGCCCCTACGAGACACGACGTTTCGAACAAAACAATAACTTGAACGGAGAATTGAGAAGACAGAAGATAAACGAATTATTGCTGACTGAAGAAACCGCAGTCTGTAATAGATTTGCGTTTCTCTGCACAAATATTTGGATTTATTGCTGTTTTGGGGGTATTTATACTATGAATTTTCTGATCCGGCCCCTTTGGGATCAAAGTAGGTCTGATACGGCCCCCGGACCAAAATGAGTTTGACACCCCTGGCTTATGTAAACGCTGGCGGGGGTTACTGATGATGTATGTGATTGTTGATGGAGTGTTCCACCTTGTTGCTCAGCTTCAAGGGGCAAGGGGCAAAGGGTAGGGGTAGAAATTAGAAAAGGGATTGGCCTGTAGTCTACATTAGCACACACCTCATTAATTATGCACAGGTCGTTCTCTCGCCCATGCAGCGAAGGCAAAGCTTCTCTCGACACGTCACAGTCCAAAGAGTCTAAAGGGGCTGAACTCTTGACGTGAGCCAAAGTCAACGCCGCAGACAGGTGTGGTAAAGTTACATCACGCCGTCCTTGTGCTGTCGCTGTGACGTGTTTGTGAGCGAGGGAGGAGTCGAGGTCAGAGAATCGTACTCTACACACCCATTTAACCTCAGAGTGATATTCACAGAGGAGATAAGCAAGGTCCCGTCTGGTCATAACTACTGTACATGACGACAGTCAGACAAGAGGCTCGGGAGGCAAGGCCCTTCAGCCGGGGCCAAACACAACTTACGTCTGTTTAGATTACTAGTAGTTTATGGGCTGTAAAAACTATAGCAACATTTCATTAAATATATTAAAGAAGGAACAATAATTTTTGAGGGTACAGTGGTACCTCACCTTACGAAAGACCCTACAAACGAAAAATCCAAGTTACGAAACACCTTCACATTAAATTTTGGTCTCTAGATACGAAAGAAAATTCAAGTTACGAAACACGAAATCTCAAAAATTCAATTAATGTGCGCTCAGATGCACACCCCGAAACGTAAATACACTTTATCAACACACACAGGGTTAGGTTCCAGAGGTGGCCCGCGGTGGGAGAGGTCCACGAGGTAGGACAACTTTGTATTTTGCAATTGTTCTACATGTTTTAGGGCTGTAAATGCCTCACCACACACATTCTACGCTTTTCTCAGACTGGAGTTGGGCTTTTCTCGGATTTCTCTCTCGTTTGAACACTCGAACTTTCATAGATTTTCAATGGAATGTGTTGATAGTGAAGCGTGGGGGGAGACACGGCTCAATATAGCGCCAAATGCGCGAGGGGAGCGGAGACACAACAACACATCAGCAGGGTAAAACTAACCTGTCTCACGACGGTCTAAACCCAGCTCACGTTCCCTATTAGTGAGTGAACAATCCAACGCTTTGTGAATTCTGCTTCACAATGATAGGAAGAGCCGACATCGAAGGATCAAAAAGCGAGGTTGCTATGAACGCTTGCCAGTTATCCCTGGAGAGGTGCGCGACACAGTGCGAGGCCGCACGTACACCGGGGCTGCGGGCGCGGGATGGAGCCACGGCCGTGCCGTGCCTCCCCCTCGGGGCCGCGTCCGCGCGGGCCGAGCACGGGTGGGCGAGCGCAGGAGCTGCACGGGGTGATTTAATCCTGGTCTGGTCCCGGTTTGGTCCGGGTCTGGACCTGGTCCGGTCCTGGTTTAGTCCAGGTCCAGTCCAGGTTTAGACCTGGTTTAGTTCTGGTTTAGTTCTGATCTAGACCTGGTTTACTCCACTTTTAGTCCTGGTCTAGTCTTTTAGCCAATCAGGACGCAGAACACAATGTTACACTATAAAAAAGAAAACCTTGGAACGGATCAGGCCTTTTCCATTGAAATAGCTAATTAATTTACGAAAAATTCACGTTACGAAACCACTTCTGGAATGAATTAATTTCGTACGGTGAGGTACCACTGTACTATTATATACATTATTCATTACTATTATAATTAGTGCTGTCAGGCGATTAAAAAAAATAATCTAATTAATTACAGGATTTTTTAATTAATTAATCTAATAATCACATTTGAGTAAGAGTAAGAGGGAGAGAGAGTCCCATTTTGTGATTGAGTTTGTCTGTGAGCGTGGATTGGTGGTTTGGTGGTTTGTTGATTTGGTGATGTGCGCTCACACTCGCTCTATCTCCGGTAACAATGGAACTTGTCCGGACGTGTTTATCGTTCAAATGATCCGTCAGGCTGGAGCAGCTTTGGTGATCGGAAAATTATTTTTGACAAAAGCTCCAAATCACCGCGTTCTTGTTGATCGTCCTGTTTTTGTTTTTTTTAATAAATAAACTCGCCGCACGCCAAATTTAAAATGCACGCGCATTGAACTGCCACTCATAATTAATTTTTATAACGCATTAATTTGCAGTGTAATTAATTAATCTAATTAACATGTTAAACTGACAGCCCTAATTATAATATATATTCATATTTGAATAATTCTGATCTCTGTTATAATGTTTAACACATAAACCCTGCAGATTTAGGAGTTCTTTTTGCAGACTCAAAACACTTGACCTTGTGATTTCACATACAGAAGAAACTCCACTCTATTTTTAAACACCATAAAGCTTCACTAGAATCATTTGGATAATTTCAGCCCTGGAGTTCTACTGAACTAAAGGTAAACGGTAGCCACTAACTTGAAAACTACAACATTCTAACATGACTTAAAGGAGAATTAACGTTTTTATCTGAGCCTTATTTCGGTAATAAAACGCATGCACACTGTCCTCCTCACCTACTCGAAACTATGGATAAATCTCGGATTACAGGCCACTTTTGACTCAAACGAAAGTGTAGACTAAGACATTGAGCTTCTATGATTTGAAAAGTGCTAAAGTTTGTGTTATTTTGGTGACTGCAACGTCATGCCCCGAGCACTCACGGTAACGGATATCGCTAATCTAAAACATCTCCGGACATGCGCCATATGACACCAAAGTGCTATGGGTGAGTAAAACAACTTGTTTTATTACAGAAATAAGGCTCAGATTGTAAAAAAACGTTAATTCTCCTTTAAAGGGATATGCCACCCCCAGGTCAAACTTGGGCATCTCCCCACAGTCCAGAGACTAAAATAAGTGGTGGAAAGCGTTTTCCTGGTGACCCAGCCATTGTCCGAGTCTGTCGCCACTGACCGCCGCGGTATCTGGTGCTCCTCCGCCTTAGACTGGAGTCTAACGTCGCCAGAGAAAGATTTCGGCCAAAAGGAATTAATTTGCTCGATGCGTTTCCCAATTACTTTGTGTGTAGTGCGCATTCATATCGAGTGCAAATAAATGTACAAATCAGAGCTTGCCTTGGTCATTTTGGGTGGGAACTATTTTCCAGTGCGTAAGAATACAGCCGTATCACGCAGCACGCTGCCAGGGGAATCCCAGTTACGCACCGGGAAGGGAGTTCCCCTGTTGCACAACGTGGTGCGTGATACGGCTGTATTCTACCGCACTGGAAAATAGTTCCCACCCAAAATGACCAAGGCAAGCTCTCCGTGTTGATTTGCACATTTATTTGCACTCGATATGAATGCGCACTACACATAAAGTAATTGGGAAATGCATCGAGCAAATTAATTCCTTTTGGCCGAAATCTTTCTCTGGCGACGTTAGACTCCAGTCTAAGGAGGAGGAGCACCAGATACCGCGGCGGTCAGTGGCGACAGACTCGGACAATGGCTGGGTGAGCAGGAAAACGCTTTCCACCACTTATTTTAGTCTCTGGACTGTGGGGAGATGCCCAAGTTTGACCTGGGGGTGGCATATCCCTTTAAAGCTCACAAGAGTATTTTGCGTAATATAGGATCTTTATGAGCAGACGTAGTATCAGACACTTACGGCGTACGTGTCAAGGCTCTGATCCAGGGCTTCACTAAAACTGAAGATGCAGTTAGCGTCATCGCCCATTATGCGTTCTTCATTCAGGACCATCTCCAGCTCCAGCATGTAACAGTGAAGGGACCAGCTCTCACAGTTATTCTGGAAACACACAAACACACAGGGCTGTCGGTACGGTTCTTCTGACAAAAAAAAAACTTTTCGTCAGACTTTTTACGAAACTCACCTTGATCTCATTCACTGACGGAGCGTAGAGCGTAGCGTCACATTTCTGTTTCAACGCAACACAGGATCTATTAGAAGCGTTCAGAACTTGGACAAAATAGCTCACACGTCACAGAATATTACAACAAAGTGAAAAATAGCAAGATATGACGTTAAATAAGGCATGATTATACGGTAAACGCCTTTGCTAACGTGGACATATGAAAAGAGTAAAGCAGGTTCTGATACCTTCTCTCACCTGAATGGACATTCTGACATTCTGGAGGCAGATCAGCATGCCCTCGGTCTCTGGTCCATTGTAGGCCCATGTAGAGCTACACAGCACACTGTCAATCACAACACACTTTAGAATCCCCGTTTGTCCAAAGACCATCGTCATAATCAGTGGTGGAAGAAGTTCTTGATTTTGGTACTTTTTGGTGCATTGTGGAACGTTTCTCGTGGAGGGCCAGTCAAATGTTTTTCTCCATGGAGATGTTATTGATTAGTCTGTAATGTTTCACAATATGGCATTAAATCTTTCTATCTTCATTGAGGCTAAACCAGACCAAGTGACAGGTCAGATCTGTGTGGAGAGGCGACCCCACTCACAGTCAGAATGCCATTTTTTTTATTTTTTTTCACGTATTTTTGACCAGTAAAACCACCTGTAACACACACAAATAATGAATATGAATACATGTAAATTAGAGCTGTTTAATGTCACACAGTGGAACATTCCTGGCAGAGCAATGACATCTCCATAGAAACAAGCAGGTGACGGACCCCCAACAAAAACAAAAGTTACATAGTACATCTTTAAAGATCCCATGACATGGTACTTCTTGATGCTTTTATATGGTTCCCTAATACTGTAAATGAATCCTTCTTCAAAATCAAGACTCAGTGTATGAGAAAGACACATGTACAGAGTCAGAAAATCTCTCTCTGAACAACTCGTTCTTGGCCTTGTTGCTTGAATGCAAATGAGAAGGACAGAGATAGGTTAGAGGAGCAGGTGGGGGGGCCAAATGTGCCGCTGGTTCCTTGTTTTAGCGGTGCGGTGTGTGCTGGCCCCACTTCCGCGTTTTAACCGCGGAGAAAGAAAGGAGAGGCTTTTCAATGAAAAAAACACATTTTCACAGAAAATAAAATTAAACCACTGCTGTTTCAGAGGTCCAGAGGCTCGGATAAAGGACTTCCGAGCCTGGAAACACACGCACGTGCCTCCAGGCAAATACAAAAACGCATTTCGCATTGCGTAGCTCATTCGCGGTCCAAACTCTCTGGGCGTGATTTACAGAGACGGTGGGTAGACATCCAGACGGGGGGTGGAACTGCATTTTTCAATGTGACATAACATAGTTGCCTTGTTCAGAATCGCCCGTTTGAGCGGTGTTTTTTTTCAAATGCAGAAAAGGACCGCAAATGTTCAGTTTAGACATTTCGCAACTTTTAGCCATGGGGGGGGGGCCCTAAACAGGGTAGGGGAGCTCACATTAACGTTCAAAAACCTCAGAAAGTGAAAATTTCATGCCATGGGACCGTTAAGGAAAAGTACAGATACTAGAGCAAAAAAATACGCAGTAAAAATAAAAGCGTCACATGAACAAATTTACTTCAGTAAAAGTATTAAATTACACTGGTCTACAAATTTTTGGACTCGATTTGCTTCTGAGATAAAAATGACTAAATCTCATTTATATCCAGGGGCAGATCTAGCCATTTTGGGGCCCTAGGCGATATATAGACATGGGGCCCTCAAAAGTCGTTCTTCAAACACACATGCACACACATAATAAGGGTGTGCGTGTGTGTATGAATTAAGATTTCAATTTTTTTGTGCATGTACCATGTCAGGGGTGACAGCTGGGGCCCCTCTTAATGGGCAGGTTTGGTGGGGTCCCTAGGCAAATGCCTATGTTTGCCTAATGGTAAGTCCACCTCTGTTTATATCGATAAGATGAACTGAAAATCAATTGATAACTGTGCTGGTTAGCTAATGTATTCAAGATATGTAATTATATTGTTTTACATCAAAATCGCATCTGTTTATACAATAGATTTAGGCATTTTTGAATAAACAAGAAATATCTTAAGACATCAGGTGCACACAATTTCAAGGCATCTCTCATATGTGAAATAAAAAAATATTTGATGTTAAACTCTTGACATATTAAAATGAATGTATGTGAATGTGCAGACAGGCTTTCAGATAGAACTGTTGCTTGTAGACACACTGTACCTTCTGATAAACTACCGTTTTTGCCTTATTTTGTGTAAATGTCCTATTTTGACCCAATACTATATCTTGGAAACTATAGCCAATCAGCACTTCTGACTTACTTTTATCTCCTCAAATTACAAATGTGTTTCTCAGCCTTTTCAGCAGGTCTCAATAATAAAAATATTTTACTCTTCAGTCTTGTTCAAAAAATGTAGTGAAGTAGAAGGAAAAAGTGTCCACTTTAAAATGCACTAAAGAATAGATATCTGTCTTTTTGTTTTTAGATTTTAAAGTAATTTAATTTACTACTTTTACAGCTACAGCTCCGCTCAGACAGTGCGAGACACAGGACTACATTCATACTATAATACTCCCTACAACTGTACAACAACTCACCCTATGTCCTGTTAATCATTATTTCATCTTTGCACTGTTTTTTTTATTATATTTAGCCCAATATATTTGCACGACTATATTCCTGTATTTTTATACATTTATATAATTATTTGACACCAGTCTCTTGCTATTTTTTCTACTTATTTTGAATTCATTATTTACCATTTCCCTTGTCTTAATATAATATACTGTGATGAGTGAGCGACTGCGTCCAGAGTGTTTTCAGTTTGAGAGAAAAACTAAAGCCTAAATCTGCAGAGTTTGTGCGTTAAACACGTGTAAATTAAATAAAAACACAACTCCAGGTTTGTTTGTGAAGAGGAAACAATGTTATAACAGAAAATAGTGTAATATGGGCCCATTAAAGGGATATGCCACCCCCAGGTCAAACTTGGGCATCTCCCCACAGTCCAGAGACTAAAATAAGTGGTGGAAAGCGTTTTCCTGGTGACCCAGCCATTGTCCGAGTCTGTCAGCACTGACCGCAGCGGTATCTGCTGCTCCTCCGCCTTAGACTGGAGTCTAACGGCGCCAGAGAAAGATTTCGGCCAAAAGGAATTGATTTGCTCGATGCGTTTCCCAATTACTTTCTGTGTAGTGCGCATTCATATCAAGTGCAAATAAATGTGCAAATCAACACGGAGAGCTTGCCTTGGTCATTTTGGGTGGGAACTATTTTTCAGTGCAGAAAAACACAGCCGAAGCACACACCACGCTGACAGGGGAATCCCTGTTACGCACCAGGAAGGCAGTTCCCGTTACGCAGCGTGGTGTGTGCTTCAGCTGTCTTTTTCCGCACTGAAAAATAGTTCCCACCCCAAAATGACCAAGTCAAGCTCTCCGTGTTGATTTTCACATTTATTTGCATTTTTTTATGTAGTTTTTGCTCCAGTATCTGCACTTTTACTTCTATCTTTACTTCGATCTATAAAAGAGAAGAGTGAGTGAGGTAAGCCCACCTGAACATGAGGAGCCGGAGCCACACTGGTCGTCTCGGGGCCTCTGTGCTCAGGCTCAGGAGCTGGCGGTGTCTGCGTTTCTGTAAAACACCACACAGCACCTTTAAAACATCCTGCATATCCTTGTATTAGGGATAGGACAAAAAATTTGGATTGGACAAAAAAAAGGCTTAAGTGCTGGTGAGATGTATTGCATGGAAGATAATTTGTTTCATCAGATTTAGAATTTTAAATAGAGGTGGGTTAATATAAGTTTTTCTTTTTCCCACTCCTTTTCAATAAATGTGCTTTTGTGTTGTTTACAATGTATATATAATATGTATATGAATATTGTTTCTGTCTTGGCACAAACTCGAAATAAATATGAATCAATGAATGAATGAAATGCCACTGAAATTGTCACTTTTAATTTTTTTCTCTCTGAAAAAACTTTTTTTATTCTGAATGTCAGTTAATGAAATTATACATGTACATTTTCAAAGTGTTTACAATTCAGTATAAAAAATAACCTTTTAAATATTCAGCACAAATATGGGCTTCTCAAAAGGTGCCGCTTATGGAAGATAATTTGTTCCCTCAGATTTTGAGTTTTAAATACTGCTGATTTTTTTTTACATTTTAAATTTTTAAACGCTGAAAAAAGACGTTTGAATTATTTTTATTCTGAATTTTAGTTGCTGAAATTTTAAATGTACTTTTTCAATATGTTTCAGATTTAAAATAAAATTTCACCTTTTAAATATTCAGCACAAATATTTTCAAGTGTCAAATTCAACAGTCAAAATTCAGAGTGTAAAATTCGCAGGAAAGATCCAAGATGCCAAGGCAAAAACAATCGATCCAAAGTGATATGATCTAACGTAACAAACAGGAAATGGCACAGTGAAGCGATCTGATTGGTCAGAATTCGCCTCATCAAAACCTCAAGCCCCGCCCACAGATGAGAACGACCAATAGGAAACAGCCTCTGTCCTCCTCACTCACACAGGATCGATTGCTTCTGCCTTGGCATCTTGGATCTTTGCTGTGAAATTTTTCACAGCGAATTTTACACTGAATTTTGGCTTGAAAATATTTGTGCTGAATATTTCCATCCATTTTCCTCCGCTTATCCAGGGCCGGATCGTGGGGGCAACAGTCTAAGCAGGGACTCCCAGACTTCCTTCACCCCGGACACTTCCTCCAGCTCCTCCGGGGGGACCCCAAGGTGTTGCCGGGACACATAATCCTGCCCGGTGCCTCTTCCCGGTGCTGAATATTTAAAAGGTGAATTTTTATTTTAAATCTGAAACATATTGAAAAAGTACACTTAAATAGGGCTGCAACTAACGATTATTTTAGTAGTCGACTAATCTATAGATCCAGTAATGATTAGTCACGATTATTTCTCCCTCGACGTTGCTTGCTCCAACCTCTGTCTGCCAACACGAAGTCTCTTAGTAAATGAATGAAAAAATGCAACAAAAACCGTTGCTGTGTTGTTGCGGTTCACTGTTTGCAGCCTCACTGTTTCACAGATTTTTTTTATTTTTTATAGTGTAACTTTTTTTTTTATAGTGTAACATTGTGTTCTGCGTCCTGATTGGCTAAGAGACTGTAGACCTTTGCCGATTGATAGATGGGGGATGCAGGGGGGACCGGGACTAGACTAGGACTAGACCAGGACTAAACGTGGACTAAACCAGGTCTAGACCAGAATTAAACCAGAGGGGTATTCCACGAACGTCGCTAAACATAGCGGCGACTAAGTGCTAAGTTCTCGCCTGACTTAGACTAAAGCCGCAACTTAGACTAAAGCGTGAAGCCGTTCCACTAACGCATTTCAGCTGCGCCTCAGCAGTGCTAAGTTCATTCAGGCCTAAGCAGGCCGGGCCTAGACGCGTGCACGGGGAACGTAAGAAGCCCTGAACAAGCGACTGTCGAAAACGCAATCATGTCGAAGATTCGGGCCGATTATTTCGGTGCACCAGAACAGAAGTTGCTTTTGGAACTCTACAACACATTTGCAATAACCAAGGCCAGAGACATGGCGTGGCAGAAGATCGCTGAGCACTTAAATACGCAAGTTAAGTCCTATAACAGTGCTGAATGTTGTGTTTTTTAAGTATGTTTTTCACCATCAATGTCAACACTAATTTGTAGTGCAGGGGAAAAGTTACGGTCTGGTGTGCGGGAGATGTGAGTTTGATTCTCATGGTGGGCAGTTGATGGCATAAATATTATATATTTGTAGAGCAGTCTTGTCAGTTGTAATTTATTTTTACTGTGTAAAAGTATTTGCTCCAACTAATACGTTAAATTGTGTTATCTTGTCTTTGAGCAGGAATAATGTGAAGAGGACTGTTTTGCAGGTAAAGAAAAAGCATAATAACTTTTTGCAGAGTGGTAAGTAAGCTAATATTAATATTATTATTCAGTGAAATTAGTAATACTGTTGAAATGGTACCTTAATTTAATTTAAAATGAACAGTAGCTACCAAGCCACAGGAGGTGGGAGCCCCCCTCAAAATCTTTCACCTGCAGAGGAGCTGCACTGGCCCTAAACCGGGGTTACCCACTGGTGGAGGTAATTGAAGGAGGGACCCCATCAAAGATCCTTCCTGCGAGTTCTCCTGAAGAGTATATTCAAGGTATTCTCTAGGCCAGAGGTCTTCAACAGGGGGGTCCCGCGACCCAGGTACTGCAGGGGGGTCGCGAAATCTTTTGATTTCACTTTAAAATAATATAATTTTCAATTTTATAGTGTAAAATACAGTATTAACCTGTGTATTATTTCCTTGTATTGTATTGAGTAGCAATGTTAATACATGACACTAAGCTCAATTTAATATAAAACACAATTCTATGCCGTATATATAGTAGGGGGTCCCTGGCCCAGTTCGCCATCTGTTTGGGGGTCCCTGGCCTGAAAAACGTTGAAGACCCCTGCTCTAGGCTAATGTTTGCCTCAGCTGTGATCCAAGCATTTGTATATTTTAATAGTATGCTTGTGTTCTAGTTACTGAAGATGGCGTACACTTGGACCCTCCTCAGCAGTCCTCCAGCAGTGCCTTGCCTGACCCTCAGCAGTCCTCCAGCAGTGGCCTCACACCAGAATGTCATACCTAATGTCTTTTATTGTTTTATGCCTAATGATGGAAATTGATAAATAGGATTTCATTAAAAAGGCTTGCACAGCATCTCTGAAGCAAATTTGTTGAATCATTGAAATGTTCCATCATGGAGTGTGCCTGTTATTTGGCTACATATTGTTTTAAAGGGACAGTGTGTAAGATTTTTACCTGTTAATTACTGAAATTGAAGATACCCATTCAAAAATACATTGTTTTCCTAGCCTTTTCACTTCCATCATGAAATCAAAGTATTCTTTTGGACTTAGATATAGTCACATAAAAGGGGGATCTTCCCCATATAGAGGCAGCCATTTTGAATACGAGAGCCACAGAAGGACATTTGGGCTCATCCTTCGCCTCGGCTCCTGCTAACAGCTGC
The DNA here is from genome assembly GCA_036785185.1 of Paratrypauchen microcephalus. NCBI lineage: Eukaryota > Metazoa > Chordata > Actinopteri > Gobiiformes > Gobiidae > Paratrypauchen > Paratrypauchen microcephalus. The sequence continues at coordinate 5,966,967 of JAVJIX010000052.1, read as the reverse complement.
TTAGCCGCGCTGCGTTTGGGAGTGAAGGACAGAAGGAGAGAAGGGGAAGGGGAGGGGGGAAGGGGGGAGCCTGTGTAAAGAAGCATGCTGCCGGATCACACATCGTAATGGATACAACACGTATTTTGGACTAAATTGTTTTACTGGATTTTATTCGCTGGATCCTTATGGACAGATTGAGACCAAGTTTATGATGAAATACAGAGTTTGACCTGTGCAAAGCCTTCAAAGGTAAGCTAAGTAAGCTAAGTTTTGTGCTTTTCCGTATAAAAGCCCCATGTGCTCGGGGAGTGATTGTTTTGCAGGGAAATGAATTGCATAGTCAAAAAGAGGAGACTGTAAGGTTTCATTTGATGTGTAGATTGTCATGAATCATGATCGGGATTGTGTGTTTTCATGCGAAAAGAAAAAAAAAAGTGAACGGGGGACCGCGCTTTATGTATACAGCGGTGCGCGGTTCGTGCGCGGGCACGCGAGATTTCGGCGCTACGTCGCGTCCGGGTGACCCTCGAGGTCTGCCATAGCCAAAAGAGGAAGTGGAATAGCTAGTAACCACCTATGCGCCACGAATCCTACACACTGTCCCTTTAAAAGTCAAGGTTTACCTTTAACTGTATTCTTTGATAGAGATGTCACATACAATATAAAGTGTCAATGTCGTCAAGTGAGAGTGATGTTAGGCCCAGCTGATATAAGTTCTATGATTATATGAATAATTTTAGGTTAAATTCATTAACATTTGTGTAATATGTGGCAAATGTAAATTTGTGAAAATATAACACAAAAATTGACTTACGCATGAATACGCCAACAGCGGGAATCAAACCCGCGACGCCCACACAAAAGATGCAGGACTTAACCACTTGACCAAAGTGTTTCTCCAGAAAAGCTCTGGAATTATTCTATGTGGTAATGTCATAAAGACAGCGGTTCAAAAAGCATATTTTTAAATTACCAGAGATTTGTTAAGAACCAAGAATGTAAAGTAATTTATTGTTTTGCTGAAATTGTTTTCGGACAACACAGATACTCATGTGGGAGGTGTGCGGAACTGTTTGTTTGACACTCTGTTTACATCAGGTACGTATTCTCTGCGACACGGCCTGATTAAGCCGCATCTTTAGCCTGCCCGGTACCAGACTTTCCGCTAAAACCATGTTGCCCCAGCAACTCAGCGGGGACTAAGTTTAGCGAGAGTCATGGAACCGAACTCTCACTAAAACTAGCGCGAACTGTCGAATAAAGCCGGGCTTTGCGCTTAGTCGCTTTCGTGGAATACCCCACAGGTCTAGATCAGGTCTAAACCAGGTCTAAACCTGGACTGGTCCTGGACTAAACCGGGACTGGACCAGGTCTAAGCCAGAATTAAATCACCCCGTGCGGCTCGTTGCTGGTTTCGTGCGGCTCTTGCGTTCGTTTGTGCGTGTTCGGTTTGTGGCTCGGTTTGTGGGGGAGGCATGGTCCGGGCGCCGCGGTCTGATCTGGTGCTCGCAGCCCCGGCCTCGCGCCGGCCGTGCTGCTCTGTCACGGATTTGACCACGATGAGCGGGTGCACGTGTCGCGCACTTCTCCAAGGGGTTGGTGCGCGTCGCGTCCCGGGACTTGGCAGTGCCGTTGGATGAGCGCGAGGGGAGCGCGTCCACTACCGGCGGCGATTTGCAGTTTCAGTACACGTATTGATTTATGCGGATTCTTGACACAGACACGTATTAAGTTCCAAATTAAAATGATACTTAAATAATACGACTAGTCCACAATGAAATTTCATGTCGACAAAATTTTATTGTCGACGTTGTCGACTAATCGTTGCAGCCCTACACTTAAAATTTCAGCAACTAAAATTCTGAAACTAAATAATTAATCTAACATCTTTTTTAGAGTTAAAAATGTCAAAGTGAGAAATTCAGCGGGATTTAAAACTCAAAATCTTATGGAACAAATTATCTTCCATAAGTTGCATCTTTTGAGAAGCCGCATTTCCAAAAAGCACTGCTAGGATGACGACAAAATATTAAATGAAGTAAATACAAATTCTAAAGCCAAATTTGGGAACAAAATCGGACTATTTACATTTTAGAAATTATGTCAAAATCTCATCTTGTCTCGTTCTCGTGGAACTAATCTTTTAGTAGACTTATTTACTTGTCTTTTAGTAGACTTATTTACCTTTTTGTCTTTACTACATAATTCCATATAATAATATAATTCTTCTGTATGTATGTGAAATGTTGAAAATAGTAAAGGTAGAAAAAAAAACATGAAAAATGAGAGGGTATCCAAACTGTAGACTGATGCTGTACCTATATCAAGGATCATCTCCCGAACACAAAGGTTATGGAGCATTCCATGAGAAGCAATTATGAAGATGACTCGTAAATCAAATATAATTAACAGCTTAATGACAGAGGTTAGTCATTTACAGCGCCTATGACAGGTTGGACTTTTGACTAACACACTTATGATCAATAGACAACACACTTATGATCAATACACAACGGGAGCTTGAAAAAACACAAGAATCAAGCAGGAAATGAGCCCGGACATGATGTCAGAGATCGGTATCAAACGTTAGAACTCGATTAACTCAATTAAATCGATTAACTTAATTAAAAAATCATGAAAGACGGCTCAGTAGTGCCAGATCCGGAAAAAATCAACATAAAAATCTGAAACCTGGCACAAAAAAAGAACATGCCAGGACATAAAAAAGTGATATTATGGCCCCACCCTGAAGTCAACAGGTAATTGGCCATATTAGATCAAACTGGGAATGACAAAAGCACACGCTGGCAAGCTCAGTTTTCATCACAAACACGCTCAAATTTGGCCAAAAGAGACAAAACCCATGTGCAATGAAGCTAAGCCCTCCCCCATCACTGACATCACTGTGGTGTTTCAGGGCAGGGCAGAATTAGAAGGTACTTTGTTAAAATGGAAATGCTTTTATAACAAAAAGTCCATATAATCATTCAATAATTCAATAATACACAGGATATATGTTATCACACACGTACACACACACACACACCTTAGTCCTGGTTTAGTCTTGGTTTAGTCCTGGTTTAGTCCCGGTTTAGTCCCGGCTTAGTCCTGGTTTAGACCTGGTTTAGACCTGGTTTAGACCTGGTTTAGTCCTGGCTTAGTCTTGGTTTGGACCTGGTTTAGTTTTGGTTTAGTCCCGGTTTAGTCCTGGTTTAGACCCGGTTTAGATCTGGTTTAGTCTTGGCTTAGTCCTGGTTTGGACCTGGTTTAGTCCTGGTTTAGTCTTGGTTTAGTCCTGGTTTAAACCTGGTTTAGTCTTGGTTTAGTCCTGGTTTAGTGCCGAAATAGATGCAGAAATAATCTGATAATATGACTCATATTATGCGGTCAGATCCATTCTAACAGTTGTTAGAATGCCGTGTTGCCGTGTTGTCTTTAATAATCCGGAGCTCCGGAGAAAAGGACATAATCCCGAACGTATCCCGTGTCCCGAGGCGAGAGTTCCTTCTTACGTAGCATTAACGTAGCAAGTTAAGGATTTTTCTTCTCTTGGAAATGCCGCGTAAATATCAGGCTCACAGCTGATCGGCGAACAGGCGCAAACACAACAGCGGCAATCGTCATGATTGGCGGGAGCGCGTATCGGTGCGTAATTATGCTGCAACATGATTGGAAGCTGGAGCGTACTGGCCATTTTGACTTAAAAACGGCGAAATTCACCAAAAGTTTTTTTCATTTTCATGCCTGATTGATAAAATGCCATAAGGGATGGAAGAAGGGATGCCCGTTTTAGAAGAGGGATGATTTTGACTATTTTTTCCCCATCCCCCCTCAACTCGAGTACTTATACGATGCTAACAGTGCTCGCTGGTTTAATGAAGTGGCTTTCACAGAGCGGGATGATTGTTGGCGATTTTCGGCACGTTTACGCTGAAAAAACTCCAGTAGTGATGGGCGGATCGATACCAAAGTATCGATATATCGATCCTGATGGGGTATTTAATATGGATCGATCCTCGTGTAACGGCTGCAGAATTCCTCGCAGGCCGTATACGAAATACAGGACACAGTGTGGAGTCAGTCAACTTTACTCCTGTACAGACATATAAATACTCTATTAATATGTCTTAACACATTATCTGGCACTGGCTCCCTGCAAGAACGAAAACATACTGTAAAATAGCTGCTCATTTTTGTAAAATATGTTCTTTTTAACTCAGGCACAACTTACCCTCTGCAGTCTTCCATGTGTCTTCCATGGAAAGGGGATGTTGTACCACCAAAATCATGTGGGAGCAGTACGCACTTCCGGTTTTCAAAATAAAACGTCAAAATGATAAAATTCGCAAATAAACTATATTTAAACATAAAATATAAACAGAAATTGTAATATGTGCATTTTTAACTCTTAACTTACATCCACCCCCACTGAATTTTATCATTTTAGAGCAACCAGTACAAAGACACCACACCAAAGACACATAATGACAATACACCAAGGGGGTCCCACAAAGGAAGGCCAACATTAAAGTAGCCTGAGAGGATGAAGTGGAAAGAGGGGGTACCAAACCCTCAATCCAGCTACTGGCAGTAGGGTGCCTCGTACACCCCACAAAATCCCCTACACAACACAGACTCAACTGTACCGGCTCACATCACAGTGGTAGAAATCAAATTACAGTGAAACTGAACTGCCAAAAACCAAAAGGGCAGACATGTTTAAACAAAATCTAACTAACAAGGGTCTGAAACACAGATCCACAAACATGTTTACCACTGAAAGTGTCTGGAACAACATCTAGATGTGACACATTCTGAACAAGTCTGTTCACGGGTTTAACCAAACGACCAAGTCTAGTACGTACTTGGGACCGATCGATAGAGGCAGTCGCAGTCCGGTCCACAGTAGGCTCAGCCTGAACAGTCCGACTGTCAAAAGTAGAGTCATACAGCCCAGATCTGGTTGCAAAACTGGGACCAGTCACTCGTTTAGAGTCACAGTCCGGTTGGCTTGGGCCGTATTCAGGGGACTGGTCGATGCCATGAGGAACAGAGGCAGCAGTCACTATATCAGAGACATCGGTCTGAGTCAATTGTGTAACCCACTCTACAGTCCGTCTCTCAGAGTCAGCAGACTCAAATGGGTCTTGGACAGGCTCGTGTACACTTTCACAAACTGACTCGGTTCCGTCCACGCTAGGAACAGAGCAGCTACTAGCAAGTGTCGAATCATTGTCTGATACATCACGGAGCTCCACTGGGAGGAAGTTAACTGGCAATAACAAGTTCCTGTGAACAATCTTCACTCTCCCAGAGCTGTTGTCACTGATTTTGTAAGTATGAGTTTCGAGATTGACATCCATTACAGTGTAGATTGTCGACTCCCATTTATCCGCAAGCTTCCTTTTGCCTCTCTCCTTCTTGTTTGCAAGAAGCACTTGTTCTCCAATTCCGATGTTTGATCCTTTCACTTTTCTGTTGTAAAGCAAAGCGTGCCTGTGTTGTTCCTTTTTGACATGTTCTCGGGCAACCACCATTGCTTCCGTTAGGTCACTGACAAGGGATTTGACATATCTATCATAGGTAGACACAGTAGAATCATGAAGGACAGAACGGAACAACACATCAACTGGCAAACGGGGGACACACCCGAACATAAGGTAAAATGGGGGAAAGCCAGTGGTCTCATGGGAAGTACAATTGTACACAAAAGTCAGTGTCTGCAATCTACGAGGCCAGTCAGCTTTGGCTTCAGGGGGCAACGCACGAATCATACTGCCCAGGGTCCTGTTAAAACGCTCTACTGAGCCATTCCCCATGGGGTGATATGGCGTAGTGTGGGACTTTCTGACACCTGAAACTCTTAGCAACTCACTGATTAGCTGGCTCTCAAAATTAGGACCCTGATCGCTGTAGATTCTCTCTGGGAACCCAAAAACACAGAAGTATTTGTTCCACAGAACTTTTGCAACTTGTCTAGCAGATTGGTCCCTACAGGGGAAAGCCTGTGCCATACGAGTAAAATGGTCAGTAATAACAAGTACATCAACTGACTTGTTCCGAGAATCTTCAGCAGACCAGAAATCTATACACACGAGCTCAAGTGGTCGGGATGTGACAATGCTTTCGAAAGGAGCTCTGCCTTCAGGGTCAGCTGTCTTACTAACAATACAGCGTTGGCACTTGCGGACATAGTCCCTCACATCTCTGTCTAGAGTCAACCAGAAAAATCTCTGGCGGGTCAGAGCAAGACTACGGGACTGGGCTTGGTGACATAAGATAAGATAAACTTTATTGTCCCCGAGGGGAAATTTGTCTTGGGCTCACTGCCCGCAGCTTAAAAACAGTTATACACACACATACAGTACAGACAGATAACAGTCAGAACTCATCACAGGATATATGTCAAGTGCCAAAATATTGCACCAGCCCTAGTCCACAATGGATAATGCACAAACCCTATTTCACAGAACAATTATTGCACAGGTAATTATTGCACGAGCCCTATTCCACAAACAGACCTGCCTCATCATGTATACCACGCAGAACCTCAGCTTTGAGTGAATCAGGGACAACATATTGGTGACATTTTGACTTTGTTTTGAGGTCTCTTGAGACTCTGTACAGGACACCATTGTTAACAGAGAGTTTTTCCCAGTGTTTGAGGTATTTCATCACAGCGACCGGCTCTCTCACTCTGTCTCTCCTCGTGGGTCTCCGACATCTCTCTACATAAAATAACACACGGGAAATGGTTTTGTCCTTGAGTTGGCTGTCACGCAGTTCTTGTTCAGTGTACGCAGGCAGGGTGTCAAGGCCAGAAGTGACAAGTTGGGGTAAAAACTGCAGAGCGGCGACAGCACGAGCCCAAGGACCTGCGTCCCAACAGACATGTGACTGCAAGATAGCAGAAACTACATCAGACTGCATTTGTAGGGGCCGCACACACTGTTGAGCACCTGACAGGACAAGATCACAGCGCTCGGCAGAACGAAAAGCTTGCTGGACAGAAGCATTTGACATACCTCTGACCTGACCGAGGAGACTATGATATGGCTCAGCAAACAGCCTTTGGCCCACAGGATCTTTGACAAATGGGACACGACTCAAAGCATCAGCTACAACGTTCTGTCGACCTGGGACATACTTAATGTCAAAGTCATAACTGGCAAGTTTAGCTACCCAACGTTGTTCACAGCAATCAAGTTTTGGTTTAGTCAGTATGTGTGTCAATGGATTGTTATCTGTCCAAACTGAAAAAGTGTGACCTTTAAGCCAATGACTAAACTTGTCACACACGGCCCACTTCAAAGCTAAAAACTCAAGCCTGTGCGCTGGATAGTTTTTCTGAGATTGAGACAGCGACCTACTTGCAAAGGCTATGGGTCTTGCATGGGATTCACCTTCTTTAACTTGAGATAAGACTGCGCCAATACCATCCAAAGAGGCGTCAGTAGAGAGCACAAAGGGATGGGAGAAGTCGGGATGGGCTAGAACCACAGCGTTCAACAGGCACTCTTTCAGCTTCTCAAATGTAAGGACATGGGCACTTGTCCAATCAGAAGCGGACAGCTTTCTGTATTGCAGTTTGGACTTCATCTTTTCTCTTTTTCTCACCTTTCAGGAGATCAAATAGGGGCTTGGCTTTGGCAGAGTACCCCGGCACAAAATGCTGATAGTAGTTCACCATCCCTAAGAATGACCTGAGACGCTTAGGGGAAGGAGTCACACCATCAGTCTCCATCAAATCAGTACAGGATATGTTAGAGATACTCTCAACCTTACTAGGGTCCGTCGAGACGCCATTTTCATCAATGACATGGCCCAGAAACTTCACAGATCTCCGCAAGAAAAAGCACTTTTTGGGTGTCAGCTTTAAGTTGTGACCATGCAGCCTGCTAAACACCATTTCCAGGCGCTGGAGCGCTGTGCTCTCGTCTGGTGCAAAAACCATGAGATCATCCAAATAAAACAGGAGACTTAAATAGTTCTGATCTCTGAAAATGCTGGTCATCATACGCATAAAGCTACCAGGACTATTACAGAGGCCTTGTGGGAGTCGATTGTACTCATATAGGCCCATTGAGGTAGTAAAGGCGAAATATTTTCTGTCTTCCTCGTGAAGCAGCATATTATAGAAGCCAGATGTTAAATCCATGGTGCTGAAAAGACAGTTGCCCCCAAGTGCAGCCAAACAGTCAGATTGATGAGGGAGAGGGTGAGCATCCTTAAGTGTTCTTTTGTTCAGCCAACGGAAGTCGGTGCAGATACGAAGGTCTCCATTTTTTTTCCATACAAGCACTAATGGCGAAGCGTACTCACTGTTTGACTTTCTGATTATCTCCCTCTCTTCCATCTCTGTCAAAACCTGGCGCAACTTTTGGTACTGGCATGGTGGTACGCGCCGGTATGGTAGTCTGAAAGTTTTGTTGTCTGACAGGCGTATCCAGTGTACAAAGCCTTTTGCTTCTCCACAGTCCAGATGGTGGCGGGAAAAGATATCTTGGTACTGCAAGACAAGGTTAGCCATTTCACTTTTACAACCATCTGACACTTCACATGAGTCAACACTGATGTCAACACTGTTGAGGTCCAATGACCGGAGCTGTTCTTTAGCTGTCTCAAGTCTCATGGGTGGCACCGTTGACATATTGTTCTGGGGCAGTTTGGACACGTCGTCATTGGAGTCAATATGCTCAAGAGCCACACAGGTGTACACATCGGCTAACTTTGCATTATGTCTGATGCGCACTGGTCTGTCAGAGGTGTTAATGAGTTTGACAGGGACCCACCCATCACCCCACATATGAGTGACAACTTTGGCGACAATAACACCTCGGGGAGCTGAGCGTGAAGAGGTGGGCTCAGTTAACACAGTAGCTCCTGGGGACACAGGTGTATTCTTTGGCAGTTTACCCCACAGGAGATACTCACGCCCAGGCTCAATACAGGTAGCTGAGTTGCACCTTACTGTGCCTACTTTGTCTGGGATGGAGTCACCTTGCCACTTATTTAGACCTGAGAGCATAGACAGAAACTGCAAAGACTCAGGGCTATCAGGGGAGCTGGACACTGCTTGCCAATATGAATCACAGTGTTTCAACTGACGGACTACGTGCTTAATGACATTTGCACCGATAATGACATCATCGTGCTGACCCTGGACCACAAGTGTGGGGACTAACATCTTACAGCCGTATACTTCCATCTCTACCTCAAAAGCACATTTGGGTCTAACGCGGAGTCCACCGCAACCAACAAGGACCACATCTGCATTAAAGAGCATTGCATCTGTAAGTATTCCAGCCTCTGCCAAACGACCACAAATTGTCCTTGTATTACACCAGTAACACCTCAGAAGAACCCGTTCAAGGTGCAGGTGAAGGGCAGCACAGCAGAAGGGCAACCACGGCGATCGGCGTCGAGCAGATCAGGGAATCCGAAGGTCACGGCACCAGTGTTACGGCTGCAGAATTCCTCGCAGGCCGTACACGAAATACAGGACACAGTGTGGAGTCAGTCAACTTTACTCCTGTACAGACATATAAATACTCTATTAATATGTCTTAACACATTATCTGGCACTGGCTCCCCTCTGCAGTCTTCCATGTGCTACTGAAAGGGGGGAGCTTACAATCAAATACTGGCCGTGCCACCACCATGTTATACAAGACTTACATATGACTCTCAATTATACCAACCATATATAAACAACAAAACATCTCTAAATTTGACATTAGTTACAGTGGAATTACAACTCTGAGAAACAAATGCACAAACCACAACCCTTACATAGAAAAAATAAAATAAAACATACCTGTACAGACATATAAATATTAATATGTCTTAAAACATTATCTGGCACTGGCTCCCTGCAAGAACGAAAACATACTGTAAAATAGCTGCTCATTTTTGTAAAATATGTTCTTTTTAACTCAGGCACAACTTACCCTCTGCAGTCTTCCATGTGCTACTGAAAGGGGAAGTTGTACCACCAAAAACATGTGGGAGCAGTACGAACTTCCGGTTTTCAAAATAAAACGTCAAAATGATAAAATTCACAAATAAACTATATTTAAACATAAAATATAAACAGAAATTGTAATATGTGCATTTTTAACTCCGTTACACTCGTATTAAATTATCGATACCAAGTCATGTTTTCTTACTGACTTAACTTTCAGTTTATTTAGTTCAAATTCATATGTGTTTTGTTCATTATTCAACCATTGCCAGTTGTCAGGCACTACTTTTCCTTCGGCATTCTCACCAAACGTGGGGTAGTATGTCATCCCGCGATAGACTCACTGCTGTGAGATTTCAGTCAAAGCGGCGTGGGGGTGCTGGGAGCCATGGGAGACCGCAAGCGAAGTGTGGTGTGGAGTTACTTCCACACCGTGGACGACAATGTTGCGAAGTGCAGTTGTAATGATTGTAAAATAGGACAATTTAAAAATTACATACATTTATGATACAAATTTACTATTGTTAAATATAGAATTCATGGTAAGATTTATGTTAAATGGTAAAGTAATTTTATATTATTGGTTCATGATTGTTATTTGTATTCCATGATTGTACCACAGTATATTATGGTATTTTCTGGCATTGTGTAAAGATTTTGGTTGATTGAAGCACATCCGGTCGGGTGACCAGGAGGGGGAGCTCTGGTTCAGTCTCAGGTCATTTAAAACCACTGACTTGAGACGTGAACGATCGCCGTTTGCTCATTTAGGTTTTATTCCCCCTTTTTCAGGGGGCCGTGGTTGTAACATTTGGAGGCACCGCTGGGATGAGTGTGACGATGGTTAGCTTATGACAGAAGTAACCCAACTCGCTTCTCATCCCCCGAAACAACCCAGGCTTACGACAAAGAGTGATAAAGTGCTAACAGCGGACAGCGGACTGCCTGAATAAAGCCTACAATCTGAGGTGAAGCGACAGCCACCAGGAGAGCTACGCTAATATTCAGAGCTAAGCTAAAGTTGCTAAAGCGCGAAAACTCTGCGTCGTCACGTAACTACTGTGAAAGAAAAAAAATGGAGTCATTGGACATGGAAGACTTACAGTTAGAAGTGATCCAAGCATTGTGTACGCTATCTAAAGACAATTTAGTGGATATTTTCGGACTTTTAGGTACTCCTACACGTGGAATTGAACTTGTAAAGAATAAGCCCCGCACCACACTGATAATAATGATCAGCTCCCATTTACAACGAGATAAGCTCGGAGAGCTGGAGGATCAGGGCATGTCAGAATTGCTCTACATAAAAGACAAAATACAAGAATATAGGAATACAGGAGAGATGATAAAAGGAGAAGTTCAATTTGTCAACTGGACAAAGTTTGTTTGGTTGAAAACGTTTCGCCGCTCATCCGAGAGGCTTCGTCAGCTCTGGCCTTCATGCTGGTTAGACCCTGTTTATATCTAGCTGCAAGGGAGGAGCTACCTACCCTGAACAAAGCTCTGAACCTATCCAAGCTACTCTCTTTTGTTTGCAACAAAAGTAAACAAAAGAGTGGCTGGGATAAGTTCAGAGCTTTCAGAGCGTTCAGAGCTTTGTTCAGGGTAGGTAGCTCCTCCCTTGCAGCTAGATATAAACAGGGTCTAACCAGCATGAAGGCCAGAGCTGATGAAGCCTCTCGGATGAGCGGCGAAACGTTTTCAACCAAACAAACTTTGTCCAGTTGACAAATTGAACTTCTCCTTTTATCATGGATTCTACCTGGACGACTGAGGGACTTTTCACGCGAATACAGGAGAGCTTGCAGCCACAGATTTACCAGAGCTCGAGTCTGTACAAATAGAAGCAACCCAAAGCAATGCATTAGATATCCAAGATCAGTAATATCACAAAACAAGGCAGATGACACACCGGATGAACAAACAAAGTTGGAAAAAGAAATCGAGGCTTTGCAACTCAAGTTATCCTTAATGCAAAAACATAGTAAAAGCAAAGCTCTTAGTGAGAAGCCACTTATCACATACACTACCCACCCCCAGGTCACTACTCCTTGGAATAAAGACTTTAAACTTTCTGGCCAAATTGGCGAGCCTGGACAGAAAGATCGCCTCACTTTCTCTAGTCTGGCACGTCAAATAGAGCATGGGCTAACCAAGGGCTTTCCAGAAACAGAGATTGTAGACGCTGTCATAAGGGCCATCACTCCTGGAATGCAGCTCCGCAGCTACCTCGAAGGTAAAGCAAACTTGTCGCTTCATGCTCTGAGGAGGATTCTCCAGTGCCATTATCAAGAGAAAAGTGCAACAGATCTGTACAAGCAACTAAACTCAGAGGTGCAAGGTAATAAAGAAACACCCCAAAGTTTTGTCATTCGTGCCCTAGATCTCAGACAGAAAATAATTTTTGCCTCTCAAGAATCTGAATTGGGCCTGAAGTATGACCCTGTCCTAGTGCAGAACATGTTCCTTCATACACTGTTGACCGGTTTGCAGAATGATAACATAAAATGTGACCTACAGCCAGTACTCGAGTTGAGGGGGGATGGGGGGGGGGGGTGGCATCCCCCCTGTGGGAAAAAATAGTCAAAATCATCCCTCTTCTAAAACGGGCATCCCTTCTTCCATCCCTTATGGCATGAAAATCCCTAAACTTTTGGTGAATTTCGCCGTTTTTAAGTCAAAATGGCTGGTGCGCTCCAGCTTCCAATCATGTTGCAGCATAATTACGCAGCGATACGCGCTCCCGCCAATCATGACGATTGCCGCTGTTGTGTTTGCGCCTGTTCGCCGATCAGCTGTGAGCCTGATATTTACGCGGCATTTCCAAGAGAAGAAAAATCCTTAACTTGCTACGTTAATGCTACGTAAGAAGGAACTCTCGCCTCGGGACACGGGATACGTTCGGGATTATGTCCTTTTCTCCGGAGTTCCGGATTATTAAAGACAACACGGCAAACTGTTAGAATGGATCTGACCGCATTCTTATGGGTGAGTCATATTATTAGATTATTTCTGCATCTATTTCGGCACTAAACCAGGACTAAACCAAGACTAAACCAGGTTTAAACCAGGACTAAACCAGGACTAAACCAGGTCCAAACCAGGACTAAGCCAAGACTAAACCAGATCTAAACCGGGTCTAAACCAGGACTAAACCAGGACTAAACCGGGACTAAACCAAAACTAAACCAGGTCCAAACCAAGACTAAGCCAGGACTAAACCAGGTCTAAACCAGGTCTAAACCAGGTCTAAACCAGGTCTAAGCCAGGACTAAGCCAGGACTAAACCGGGACTAAACCAGGACTAAACCAAGACTAAACCAGGACTAAGGTGTGTGTGTGTGTGTGTACGTGTGTGATAACATATATCCTGTGTATTATTGAATTATTGAATGATTATATGGACTTTTTGTTATAAAAGCATTTCCATTTTAACAAAGTACCTTCTAATTCTGCCCTGCCCTGAAACACCACAGTGATGTCAGTGATGGGGGAGGGCTTAGCTTAATGCCCCCCCCCCCCCTTGGTGAAAAATTTCACCATCTCCCCTGGTTTCATTTTACAACTCGACTACTGCCTACAGCCATACCTACAACTAGCTAATGTTTCAGATGAACTGTTGCTAGAAAAACTGAACACTGCCTGTGCATGTCAGAGTGAAAGACAAGATAAAAGAAAGCTGCTTGCCCCACACCGCGTTGCTGTCCATTCTGCACATACCGATGAGAGTCCTACTGAAAGAAAAGAAAAAGCATCTGCTCCACAGAATAAACCAAAAGTACAATCAGACATTTTATCAGAACTAAAAGAAATGACACTGCTGAGCGATCTAAAAGCTGAAGTCTTACAAATTAAAGAGTTCATGCAAAAACCCCGGCCACTTGGTCAAGCGGACCAAACCCCAAGTTCTGTCACCCCACTTATGGTTGTTCCTCCTACAATACCAGCTCAAATGCGATGGTCCAACCCACCTGTGCATCAGAACCCACAGTATGGTCACATGACCTCTCGACATTTTGTAGCAACTGGTCCGCGGTGCAGGAGGCGTTGTTTTGACTGCCAACAAAAGAACATGGATGACTGTCGACACTGTTATGCTTGTGGCAGTGATGAACATTTCTTAGCAGGTTGCAGGATGAGAGGAGCCCGCCCGTCACATCCTTTAAACAGGCATGGGTTGCTCCAGCGGGACCAACAGTGACCCACATGCCAAAGGTGTCCCAGAACTGTGCCAACTGTAGGGTTGGGGGAAAGAAGGGGAGGCTCAGACAATGTGCACTGTGCAAAAATGTACTATATTGTTCCAAATCCTGCCAAGCTGAACACTGGACTGTCCATAAAGGAAAATGTACACCTGTGTCATGTGATACTGTCCAAACCAAGTCTCCCAAGCATAAAACACGTCAAAGTGGCCCCATTAGTTGGACAAAAGTACTTGATTGACTGTTACATACAAAAGATAAAGACAAAAGCATTATGGGATTCTGGCTCTCAAGTAACTATTGTAGATGAGAGGTGGTGGAAGGAAAATCTGTCACATGTAAAACTCAGAGACATTTGTGAAATACTGGAAGGTGACAATACACTGGCAATAACAGCCGCAAATGGAGAAAGTATGCCCTATATTGGCTGGCTTGAAGTAACGTTTAAACTGCATAATAATCAAACTGCTAATGAAGCCCCTACAACTGAGGTCACTGTCCCTACACTTGTTCTTAGCGGCTCCAGCCTCGCCAGACCAATCATTGGCTCCAATGTTATAACACTTATTGTAGATACTGGACTGAACCAGGCCACTACTGACAAAGACCAGCTCAGCAAAACAGTTGCAACAGCATTCCCTAATGTCGAAGCCAATGAGATACAAGCATGTGTTCAACAAGTAAGTACCAAGCCAATGGTTGAGTACAAAGTTAAAACAATAAGAGAAACAGTGACTGTACCTAAGCACACATCAATGAGTGTAGAATGCCGTGTACAAGCACCTCCATGCCTCGAAGACATAGCTCTCATTTTTGAGCCCGATGTGAACCCTCAGTGGGCGGAAGGAGTTGAGTTCTGTGACACTCTAATAAACATTAAAAGTGGTGTGAAACCTTTCATTGCCGTCAGTGTCCAGAACCCCACAGACCATGATATTGTACTCCGTGGGAGAACACTTATTGGGACAGTCCAACCTGTACAAGCCGTTTATCCCGCCTCAGTTTTCCATCCTGCTCCTTTAGTTCAAGCCGCCGTGAGTCAAGTGAGGCCAGATGATGGAGAAAATGGTGCTTGGGACCCACCAGTCGACCTGAGCCACCTGTCTGAAAATGAAAGGTTAGTAGTACAAAAAATGTTAAGAGAAGAATGCTTAGCTTTTTCCAAAACTGAAAATGACAATGGCTGTATTGAAAAGCTACAATTATCTATCTCTCTGAAAGACACTGAGCCAGTAGCCAAAACATACTTGTCTGTGCCCAAGCCTCTCTACAGAGAAATGAAAGACTATTTGCATGATCTCATTGCACAAGGCTGGGTAGAAAAATCACACTCGCCTTACGCAGCCCCTGTAGTGTGTGTTCGAAAGAAGTGCGGAGGGCTCAGGTTGTGTATAGACTATCGTGAACTTAACAAGAAAACAGTTCCTGACCGTCAGCCTATTCCCAGGGTCCAGGACATCATGGACGGGCTGGGAGGCAACTCTTGGTTCTCCCTACTTGACCAAGGGAAAGCCTACCACCAGGGGCTCATGGCTCAAGACTCCCGCCACCTGACAGCATTCGTGACTCCCTGGGGCTTATATGAGTGGGTCCGAATCCCCTTTGGCTTAATGAATGCCCCAGCTGCCTTCCAGCGCTGTATGGAAACTTGTTTGGGAGAACTGAGAGATGAAATCTGTATTCCGTACCTTGATGACACCATTGTGCTCAGCAAGTCATTCACAAAACATGTTCATGATGTTAGAACTGTGTTACAAAGACTCAGACAACATGGCATTAAACTAAAACCAAGTAAATGTGAACTGTTTAAGAAAGGAGTGCGTTATTTGGGGCGTATTGTTTCAGCGGAGGGCAGTAAAATGGACCCAGCAGACACTGTTGCAGTCAGAGCTCTTAAAGATAGGCAACCCAAAACAGTAGGAGAGCTGAGAGCTATCATGGGTCTATTGAGTTACTACAGACAGTATATAAGAGATTTTTCACGTATTGCTGGTCCTCTTTACCACTTGCTCAAGGCCCCTGCTGGCACACAAGCAACAGACAGCCAAATAACAAAGACAAGACAGATGGACAAGAAAGTAAAAGGTGTCCCCTCAAACACACCAATCAAATGGACTCAGTACCACCAGCAGATTTTGGAAAAGTTGGTCAGTTTTCCTGTTGAGCCACCCATCCTTGCTTTCCCAGATTTCAGTAAACCGTTTATACTTCACACTGATGCTTCAAACCTGGTAGAGGACTGGGCGCAGTCCTCTACCAGGAGCAAGCTGGTAAGATGTGAGTAATAGCTTATGCATTCCGCACTCTCACTGAGTCTGAGAAGAATTACCACCTGCACTCAGGAAAACTTGAGTTTCTTGCACTAAAATGGGCAGTCTGCGAGAGATTTAGGGATTACCTGATTGGCTCATCATGTACAGTATACACGGATAATAATCCACTTATGTATGTGTTATCAACAGCGAAACTAAATGCTACTGGATGTCGATGGGTAGCAGAGCTTGCAGATTTTCATCTCACAATAAAGTACAGACCTGGACGTGAAAATGTGGATGCTGACAGCTTATCACGCATGCCAGTTGACATTGAATCAATGATGAAAACATGCACAGAAGAAATATCATCACGTGCAGTACAAGCCACTGTTCAAATGATAGAAACAGGCCCAAGTACACAATGGTCAATGGCTGTTACTCAAATGGACAATAACAAGACCCTTATTCCCTTCCAAAACAAAGACATAAGCAATGCCCAGAGGAATGACTCATGTATCGGTCCTGTCATCACCTATCTACAGTCAGGCACAAAACCCACTGGCCAAGAGTATAAGTCACTTAGCATGCCCACCAGAAAACTGTTATCGGAATGGGACAGATTAACACTGGACAGCGACAACATTCTCAGACGCCAAACAACAGTAAGGACACAACTTGTTTTGCCGGATGTATACAAAGAGACAGTTATGAAAGCATTGCATAACGAAATGGGACATCAAGGGATTGATAGAACAACGTCACTGGTCAGAGACAGGTTTTTTTGGCCTCGAATGGGACAACAAATCGAACAGTATGTGAACTGTTGTTCCTGTGTAAAAAGTAAAAAACCAAGTCGAGAAACAAGAACCCCTCTAACAAGCATTGTTACGTCCCAACCTTTTGAGTTGGTATCTATAGATTTCCTTCATGTTGACAGATGTTCAGGAGGCTACGAGTATATACTGGTTATAGTAGACCATTTTACAAGGTACGCCCAAGCTTATGCCACAACATCAAAATCAGGAAAGACAGTTGCAGACAAAATATTCAATGACTATTCACTTAAGTTTGGTTTCCCATCACGAATACATCATGATCAAGGGGGCGAGTTTGAAAATCAGCTGTTCGCGCAGATGTCCAAACATTGTGGTGTGGCAGGCTCTAGAACAACCCCTTACCATCCGGAAGGAAATGGGCAAGTTGAGAGATTCAACAGAACGTTGTTACAAATGCTGAGAACTCTCACTGAAAAAGAGAAGTCAAACTGGAAAGAGTCGCTGAATAAAGTAATTTTCGCTTACAACTGCACACGAAGTGAAGTAACAGGCTTCTCCCCATTCTACCTGTTATATGGCCGAGCCCCACGACTACCAATAGACATCCTATTCAAAGTGACACAAGAGACACGGACAAATGACCAACAACAGTATATTCAAAAGTGGAAGAGTCAAATGCAAGAAGCCTATCAAATAGCAAAAGAAAAGAGTAAAAAGTCATCAGAAAGAGGAAAAAGGAACCATGACAACAAAGTGAAAAGTTCTGTCTTGGAGGAAGGAGATCGTATCCTTGTAAGGAACATGACCCCTAGAGGCGGTACAGGCAAACTGCGTAATCACTGGGAAGACAGTATCTATAAAGTGGTGAAACAAGTAAACAAAGACCTCCCCATTTATGAAGTCGTACCAGAACAAGGTAAAAACAGAGACAGTAGAATACTACATCGTAACTTCCTGCTACCTTGTAACCACCTACCACTAGAGATACCCCTCAAGGTGACACACACAAAGAAAAGAAACCGATCTAAAGAAAGAGCACTAACAGCTGCCCAAGAAGAAGAAAGTAGTGATGATGAAGACAACTGGTACTACTGCTACTATCCCACTGAAACCCAGGCAGCAGTACGGCTGCAAGCAGATGAAAATGTGCCATCAGTAACAGACTGTGCTAATGATACTGTGGGCACAGATCAAGATGAAGTGGAAAACACACCAGCATCCCCACAGCATCCCATTCTGCCAAGAGAAGAACAACGAGAGCACATCCAGGAAGAGACACCGAATCAAAGACCAGCAGCAACCATCCAGAAAGGAGTCTCATCTCCCAACGACGCAGCCGCCAGTGATGACCTCCCAGCATCCTCGAGGAATGATCCCATGGAGCTGGAGCTGACACCACAACGGCCACGCCGACACAGATATCCACCAAAGGTTTTCACCTAGGATGAACTGGGTAAGCCTTCCTGTTGCGGCGTCTGGCCAGTAGCTTACCAGCAGCCCTGTGGTCTACAAGCAGCAGAGACATTTTGGAGATTCCCAAACATGTCCCATTATTATGATTACCAGCCATTCTATTGATGCGTTATATCAATAAGAGACATGTCACATTTGGTGATTTAGGAATCATCATAATGACTGCTTCTATAAGAACATCAGCCTTAATGTGAATTGTTTCATAAATGGCACTAACCTGAATTCCAGGGACTGTTGCATAACAGATAGGAGTCATATACAAGTAATATTATTGATACAGTGGTTGAGAAAAGTTGATATAGTATGGTGTAATCACCTGAAAAACTGGGAGTGACAAGATGTAATGAGTGACTGAGGTTTATAATGAAATTGCCTATGCTAAAAGAATCATATTGAGACTTATTGTCCTTTGGTAAAAATTGAAGGTGCGATAACAGTGCTTTTGCATTGAGCTACTACTAATGGTAATACCCACACATGTTTGTCAGTAAGTACGGTGTTCATGTTCCATAAGTTATATGCAATATTTCGAAGTTCTAAATATTTGTGTTTAGAGTCAAATCTCGGGACGACATCTCATTTCCAAGGGGTGTGTGTAATGATTGTAAAATAGGACAATTTAAAAATTACATACATTTATGATACAAATTTACTATTGTTAAATATAGAATTCATGGTAAGATTTATGTTAAAAGGTAAAGTAATTTTATATTATTGGTTCATGATTGTTATTTGTATTCCATGATTGTACCACAGTATATTATGGTATTTTCTGGCATTGTGGAAAGATTTTGGTTGATTGAAGCACATCCGGTCGGGTGACCAGGAGGGGGAGCTCTGGTTCAGTCTCAGGTCATTTAAAACCACTGACTTGAGACGTGAACGATCGCTGTTTGCTCATTCAGGTTTTATTCCCCCTTTTTCAGGGGAACACAGTGTGTGCCAAAAAATGATCCGATATTGTGGCAATACCACACATTTAAATAAACACTTGATCATAAATCATAAACCTCAGCATGACGAAATGCTACTGACCAAACGATGACAGGAGGCTAGTCAGCCAGCTCCCTCCAGCACAGCAGCAACAGCAGTACGACAGAGGTCAGTTGCCGAGGCGTTAGAGAGAGGGAGAATGTACCCAGGTAACCATCAAGCATGTAGAAGACTAAGAGTTGTGTATGTGAGAGGAGAATGTATGTATGTGAGAGTGAGAATAGTGATACTTCATTTGTTGTCTTTTTTCATAGGCTGCAAGTGCCCAACTTACAATAGATTTATTAATTTTATTTATTTATTTGATAGGGACAATGCACATTAATGAACATAAGTATAAAACAAATGTAAATATGCCGAATTTTAGCTACAAAGCTTGTTTTCATCCGCAGTCCCTAGGCAGGCAAATACATAAAAATACAACATACAATACAAGCAGCACAAACAAAAGTCTAGTGGTCACATTTGATGTCTGCATTGCCATTTTCATTTCATCAAAGATTTTTTTTCAGATATCTGGTGTTAGAATGTGTGGAGCTAAGCCCCCTGGTGGAGCTTTGCGAAGCCAAGGTATCTAGGTAGAGCCAGGTTAGTGTTTTTCTGTAGTATTAAAAAAATGTATGAAAGTATCAGTATCGGTATCGCAATTCTAACCCTGGTATTACTTGGTATCGTATCGAAACTAAAATAACTGGTATCGCCCATCCCTAAACTCCAGCGGCTTATCAGCGTGACTAGGGTGTAATATCTTTAAATGACGTTGGCAGCTTGCCACGCTGCCAACGTTTTTAGACATAGTAAACAAACTGGTCTTTCCTCGTGTCCCACCGGTGTAGTCATAGTGAAGCTGAACGCTAAATAGGCTTCGTCGTATTTCCTCAACTTAGCTTTCGGATGACTTTCTTTTGCATTATCTCCGTCTCTCTCCACATTTCTCTTCGTCCCTGTTAGAAATTTGTCAATATTTCTTGAGGGATTGTTTACTACAATTCATTTGCTCAAAGCTAAAGACCCGTACACTCGCTCTCGCTCTGGGGCTCAGAGCGACAATGAGAGCGCCACTGCCAACTACTGTTGTTGATGTGCAATTACACTTAGTGTTAGTACAGTACGGCAAAAAAGCATGTTTCCCAGGGTCACGCGCGCCCCCCCGGCATCACCCCGCGCCCCCCACTATTTGAGAAGCACTGCCCTAACCAAACTGCTATCGCTTCCTACCTGCCTTTTAAACTTTTATATTTAAAAAATCATAACAGAAAAATGAGTTGGACTTGTGGAAAAATCACAGGGGGCTTAGGGCCTGTTCACACGAGAACGCTTACGGGTAAAAGTGACAAAATATTTTATCGGAAATGGCTTTCGTTTAGACAGTGACGGCGTTTTGGGGGCTTAAAAATGCAAAAAACTGAAACCCCCCTCCAAAGTGGGAAACTTGAAAACGCGCCGCCGTAGCGTTTTCGTCTACACTGCCCAAGACGCAAAACTCTGACTGCTGACGTCGCGTACGCGTTTACATCACATCGATCCATCAGTGTACTTTGTTTGGCAGGACTCCCATTCCACACCTTGTTGCGCCTTCGTTGCTTTGTAGTCTAACAGCAATAGTTGAACTTCTTCTTCTGACCACACGAAAAATGCCCTGTTTTGTTTTGTTTTGCTTTTTGCGATGCAGATGAGAAGAAGGAAGATTCTACACATGTGCACGGACATAGTGATAATGTATCACAGCACAACCTAGCCGCCTGGCATGCATACCCAATCGAATTCCACACACTTTTGTGTCACTGTATGCACGCAGATTTCCTCCTGAAAACGCTCGACTAAACGCGGAATAAAAAGTGAAGACGCGACGCCACTTTTGCGTCTTCTGTTCAGACCATCATATAAACGTAGCCTTATTGTGATGAGGCACAATGTGACACATGACTCCAGCTTTTATGGAGAAAAGAGAAAAATAATGGGTGAAAAAAAAATTATAGTGGCAGAATAAAATATGTATGAATGAAATACAAAATCCAGGTATGTTTTTGATGAAGTAAGAGCGTTCTAACATGTTTAAAACTCACAAGAGTCAATACCTTGTTGACAGAGTCTTTAAAAAAGAACCCAAGAAGTTAAAGTACATAAGACAAAATTAACATCTTTGGATTTGGTGACCTCTGAACATTAACGAAAAGTCAATTTTATTGGATTCAAAATTCAAGATTGGTGAAAAATTTTGTAATCTGAGGTCCGTGTGAAAAATTGTTTAAAAATGACTCTGTAGCGCCTCCTCAAAGTTCAAATCACATTACACCTATGTGAGAAGGGGTCTGCCAAGTTTCATTTTTGCAACATAAAAAAATGAAACTTGGCAGACCCACAGTCCATGTTTATAGAAATAAAAAAATAAACCATGACCCCGCCTTAAACTGGACTAGAAGTCGGACATGTTGGGTGAAACCTGTGAATTTCCAAATCGCACTTTCCAGACTTTTTTTTTTTTAATATCCTTTATTTATCCCTGTAGGAAAATGATTTCTCTGCATTTGACCCATCCTTTCAGGAGCAGTGGGCAGTTCATATTTCAGGCGCAAATGACACTTAGGGCACCTTATCTTCAGATTTTCCAGATTTTCCAGATTTTCGTTCCAAAGACTCAAAATAAAGTCTACATTAATCTGTGGTTCATGTCAGTCACAGACGTTTGCCATAAACATGTGGCTGTGGCTGTGACGAGCCTGAAACTACACTCAACAAAAATATAAACGCAACACTTTTGTTTTTGCTCCCATTTTTCCTGAGATGGACCCAAAGATCCAAAATTCACTCCAGATACACAACACTACCATTTCTCTCAAACATTGTTCACAAATCTGTCCAAATGTGTGACAGCGAGCACCTCTGCCCCGCCGAGACAATCCACCCCACCTCACAGGTGCGCCACATCAAGATTCCGGTCCAAAATCATGACCAGTGCACAGGTGCGCCCCAGACTGCCCACAATAAAAGGCCACCCCGAAATGTGCATTTTTTTTTGCTTTATTGGGGGTCTTCCCCACTCAGAACCAGTCAGTATCTGGTGTGACCACCATTTGCCTCATGCAGTGCAACACATCTTCTTCGCATAGGGTTTATCAGATTGTCAATTGTGGCCTGTGGAATGTTGGTCCACTCCTCTTCAAAGGCTGTTATGGACGAAGAACACAGGTGCATTTTATTGATGGCATTTTGAATGCACAGAGATACCGTGATGAGATCCTGAGGCCCATTGTTGTGCCATACATCCATGAACATCACCTCATGTTTCAGCAAGATAATGCACGGCCCCATGTTGCAAGGATCTGTACACAATTCTTGGAAGCTGAAAATGTCCCAGTTCTTGCATGGCCAGCATACTCACCGGACATGTCACCCATTGAGCATGTTTGGGATGTGCTTGACCGGCGTATACGACAGCGTGTACCAGCTCCCACTAATATCCAGCAACTTCGCACAGCCATTGAAGAGGAGTGGACCAACATTCCACAGGCCACAACTGACAATCTGATAAACTCTATGCGAAGAAGATGTGTTGCACTGCATGAGGCAAATGGTGGTCACACCAGATACTGACTGGTTCTGAGTCCCCAGACCCCCAATAAAGCAAAAAAAAATGCACATTTCGGGGTGGCCTTTTATTGTGGGCAGTCTGGGGCGCACCTGTGCACTGGTCATGATGTCGGATCGGCATCTTGATGTGGCGCACCTGTGAGGTGGGGTGGATTGTCTCGGCGGGGCAGAGGTGCTCGCTGTCACACATTTGGACAGATTTGTGAACAATGTTTGAGAGAAATGGTAGTGTTGTGTATCTGGAGTGAATTTTGGATCTTTGGGTCCATCTCAGGAAAAATGGGAGCAAAAACAAAAGTGTTGCGTTTATATTTTTGCTGACTATATAAGCAGCCGTTTTGAGAAAGAAAAAACTTGTGTATCTCACAGACGACAGATCGAACATTTGCGCACAGTGATGTCGTGAATGCTCGACAACGCCCCCTATATACCATATCAAAGTATTGTCAACAAAGAAAAATAAATAAACTTTGTCAAAAAATAGCTGATTTCTCCTCCGTGAAAAAATATGCCAATAGCGTTGTGGGACCAGCTCCAATTCATGATTTAGGATTTCGAAAATCTGTTCCAACAGGAGAAAAATTACGAAAAATTACGAAAAATTACGAGACGAGAGAAATTAGACATCAGACAGAGCAAGATAAGGAGGAAGAAGAAAATACGTCTGCTCTCCACGGCAGCTAGAACAGTAAATCAATATTTGGTGCAATAACCCTTATTTTTAATCACAGCTTTCATGCGTCTTGGCATGCTCTCCACAAGTCTTTCACATTGTTCTTGGGTGACTTTATTCCACTCCTGGTGCAAGAACTGAAGTAGCTCAGCTTTGTGTTTGTGTTGGAATTCAACAGGCGCTGGAATGGAATGGCTGTAATACATGTAGAGATGCTGATTTCAGGAAAAAAAATGCAGTGGTCTCTTATTTTTTTCCAGAGCTGTATATTTTTTTTATATAAAATGTCAGTATTTGTCCTGCAAATACTGGTAATTTTGAAAAGTACAGTATAAAATCTTTCATAACTTTGACATAAACCTGTAGAACATCTGCATCTGTAGATCAAAACGTGAACACAGTGATGTATCATGTTTAGGGTTTATATAAAACTGCTCTACAGCGCCGCCTGGAAAAGTTCAATGAGGTGCAAAAATGAAGTGTGTCATAGTCGTTTCAAATTTAGCACATCACACTAAACAAAAAAGTGAATGAAGCCATCCCTCTAATGTGTGAAGAATCCTCAGTCGTCCACGTAGAATCCATGGTAAAAAGGATGTACCAACACAGACGGGCGTGCCAGAGTGGACCTTCATCTGCCGTACATCTCTACCTAGAAGCCACGGGCCACTCCTTTGAGGACAGTGAGGTACAGATCTTAGCCAGGGAAAAGAACTGGTCTGAGAGGGGAGTTAAAGAGGCATTTTTTGTCAAAAAAGAGAATCCTTCTTTAAACAGGAATGGGGGAGTCAGACACAATTTGTCTCCCATATATAATTCCATTCTCAAACCGAAATCAAAACAAACAAAGGAAACAAAGGGGCTAGCCAGGTCAGGTCCAGAGGTGTGAAAACAGCCATGAGGGTTTTGAATGGGTATGCTAAACTAGACGCCAGAGAGAAACCGAAAAACAAAAGACAGAAAGCTGAAA
Organism: Paratrypauchen microcephalus; assembly: GCA_036785185.1. Lineage (NCBI taxonomy): Eukaryota > Metazoa > Chordata > Actinopteri > Gobiiformes > Gobiidae > Paratrypauchen > Paratrypauchen microcephalus. Next base: position 5,942,088 of record JAVJIX010000052.1, on the reverse strand, counting down.
ACAAAGAGGTGTGATAGTTTCAGAATAATTTCAGTGTAATTAGCTCCACCCTGCAGCGAGATATAAGCAGTGTCCATCAGCACTTTAACCAGAACTGACGAAGCAACTCGGATGAGCTGCGAAATGTTTTCGACCAAATAAACTTTGTCCAGTTGACAAATTGAATTTCTCCTTTTACCATCCCTCTAATGTGTCACTGGAATGAACATCCCGAACATGGAGGAGGGGCAGCGTACGCGGGACAAGAAGAAGAAGAAGAAGAAAAAGAAGAAGAAGTGACTTTATTTAAATTCTTCTCTGCATTTAACCCATCCTGTTATTAGGAGCAGTGGGCAGCACATTACTGCGCCCGGGGACCATCTCCATGATCTTCTTGCTTCGGTTTGGTCAGGACCTAAGCTGGAGGATTTTACCTATGGTGCATGTTTTGGGTTGATGGAGGAAACCCACCCAGGCACGGGGAGAACATGCAAGCTCCACACAGGCGACCCGGGGATCAAACCCAGACCATGCATGCAAACTCCACACAGAACACACACAGAAAGGCCTGGGCGACCCGGGGATCAAACCCGGAACCTTCTTGCTGTGAAGCATGAGCGCTACCCACTCAGCCACCATGCCGCCGAGAGGCACGGTGGCGCGTTGGCGAGGGCCTTTAACGTCGCTTGCAGCTGTAATTACATTTTACTGAACATTTTACACTTTCTTTCCCAGTCTGATAATGTTTTAGGTTTCAAATTTTACTTCTTTATTGGAAATCATGACATCACGCTAGGGAATTTCATAACTGTTACCTAGCAACCATGATGTAGAGTAGGTCAAAACTCCTCCAATGTACACAGGGATTATTATTTAGAAAACACCTATATGTTGTTGAAATAATGTTTAATTTCAAGTATCAAATGTGTTTTGTAAATATAAATTGTGCCTAAATTTTGGACAGAATTCTCGCGAGTACTATATCAGTGTGGAACTTTCTAAAAATACAACTAAAATACAATTCCTGTAATTTTCAACATATTTTTCAGCTTTTCTTCACAAACTGCTCCCCAGTTGGTGTAAAACTATAATTTATATTTACAACAGGTATTATAATACCAAGTTAGAGAATCATGAAAACCCTTCATAGGCACGTTAATGACTAATGAAGTACTGACAGGTGGAGATAATGAAAATCCCTGTTTGACGTACAGCTTTTCGTGTGTGTCTTTATGGTGCTGGTTTGGACTTTGTATTTAAGGGAAGAAACGTGCTGAAAACAACAGTGGACATTATTGACCTGAATATTTCTGTCAGACCAGGGGAAGGTGTGGCGAAGGCTCGCAGCTCGTAACAAATGTCTGGTTCAGGTAACGCGCGGAAACACGTATCCAACATGAGACCAGTGCTGAAAGTACAACAGGAAAATACAATACTTAAAGATGCACTGTGTAAGGAGATGTTATTGCTTTGTCGAAAATGTTTCGCAGTATGGCATTAAACCTTTCTATCATTATGGAGACCAAAACAGGCCAAGTTACAAGTCAGATCTGTGGAGAGGTGACCCCGCTCACAGTTAAAATGTCTGTTTTTCTAGGTATTTCTGAGCTATAAAACCACCTGTAATCTAATATATATATATTAGGGGTGGGTATTGGCAAAGAAGTCACGATTCAATTCGAATCACGATTCATATGCCACGATGCGATACTATCACGATGCATCACGATACTTGAATTATTGCGATGCATTGCAATATATTCGACATACTTCAGTGAAAATGTACCAAAAAAAAAGAGGATAATTTAAATATCAGTGGCTGTGTATCTGGGTAGTGTCTTCAATTGATACATAACTCTGAGAAACTCAATTCATAACTGAATTTATTGAATAACAAAAACAAATAAACCAAACCAATAACAAAAAAAGTGCATAGGATTTTTTCTAAACCAAAAAATGATGTTCAAACATTTGCCATTTTGGAGGTAGCTACCATCATAACAAAGAATACCCTTTCACAAAGAAAAAAGTGCATAGGATTTATTAGAAAAAGAAAAAAAACTAATTATTTATTTATTTATTTATTTATTTATACTCAACAAAAATATAAACGCAACACTTTTGTTTTTGCTCCCATTTTTCCTGAGATGGACCCAAAGATCCAAAATTCACTCCAGATACACAACACTGCCATTTCTCTCAAACATTGTTCACAAATCTGTCCAAATGTGTGACAGCGAGCACCTCTGCCCCGCCGAGACAATCCACCCCACCTCACAGGTGCGCCACATCAAGATGCCGATCCGACATCATGACCAGTGCACAGGTGTGCCCCAGACTGCCCACAATAAAAGGCCACCCCGAAATGTGCATTTTTTTTTTGCCTCATGCAGTGCAACACATCTTCTTCGCATAGAGTTTATCAGATTATCAATTGTGGCCTGTGGAATGTTGGTCCACTCACAATCTGTGAGAGCTTGGATCACACGCGGTCCACCCGTCAAGAGCGGGATTCGAACCGCCAACCCCTGGCACCAGGCACCAGGCAAGCACTCTACCAACTGAGCTACTGCCGCCCCATGTATGTACTAATACTAACTACTTATATTTATATAGGTATATTCTGAGTACATATATTCTGAGTACTTGTATTCTGAGTACTTATATTGTTGAATCAGGGGTGGATGAAGTACTCATTTTGTTATTTAAGTAAAAGTACAGATACAAAGGTAAACATTTACTCAAGAAAAAGTAAAAGTATCACATGTAAAAGTACTAAAGTACCTGTTTAAAAAGTACTTAAAGAGTCAAAAGTAAAAGTATTTTGCAGAGACTTTCAGAATAATTAAACGATGAAATGTAGCAGATTTTGAAAAAGAATTGAGCTGATTTTAAGTAATTCAAGTGATTTCTTAATGTCTCTAGCTGTTTTGAGTTTTTGGTTTGCTCAAAGTTGGGATTTTAACTCAAATTAAAATTCTCAGCCATTTCAGCAGGTCTGAAACTATGAAGAAAAGTACTTTTTACTTTCCGCTCCAGATCTGAAATGTAGTGGAGTAGAAAGTACAGATACTGTACGTGCTCTCAAATGTAGGGAAGCACAAGTAAAAAGTACCCACTAGAAAATACTTAAAGGTACACTGTGTAACTTTTTGGTTGGGCGTCCATCACCTGCTTGTTTCTATGGAGATGTCATTGCTCTGCCTGGAATGTTCCACAGTATGACTTTAAACAGCTCTACTTTACATTTATTCAATTACAGGTGGTTTTATTGCTCAAAAACACAGAAAAACAGGAATTCTGACTGTGAGCGGAATCGACTCTCCACAGATCTTAGGCATGATACCGAATACCGGTGTTTTTTGTTTGTTTTTTTTGATGATGATGATATGGATTTTTCATATATCCCAATCCCGGTGAGTGTGTGCGTACAAAATGTCGGGAACACAGAGTGTTGGAACGTCACGCCGCGGGACATTGTTTGAGAGGGGGACTGTTTTGCAGTGGCGTGAGAGCGGTGGAAGCTCAGTGTGTGTTGAGCGGTGAACAACATGGACGGAGAAAATGTTACAGACACAGAGGAGCTTATACCGAAAAGAGGAGCCGTGTCAGTCGTGTGGAAGAACTTTGGCTTTAAAAAATCTGACGCCGATCAAACAACCGTATTCTGTAAATGTCGTCGGGCTAAAGTGGTAGCCGCAGGAGGCGACACGAGCGATCTGCTTCACCACCTCCGTCACAAACATGTCCTGGAATATGAAGTATGCACGAAACTAAGATCTGCGTCCTCTTCCACGTCTGCAGGGAACGTTCAAGTTGGCGCCGCGACACAAAACGCCACTCAGACGTCACTCAAAGACGCGTTTGCTAAGGGGACTGCCTACGACAAGAAAAGCAAACGGTGGAACGATATTACCAACGCTGTTACTGTCCACTTCGCCAAAGACATGTACCACTTAGTCCTGTTGAGAAAGGAGCTTCAGGGAGATGATTAAAGCACTGGACCCAGATATGTTTCACCAAGTCGAATTTACTGCAGTAATTATTCTCTAAATGATTAGGAAATGGGGTTAACACCTAGTCCTGCATGAAAAAAAAATTACTGTAACACCGATATAATTTTGAAAAATACCGTGATATCAATTTTTGGTCATACCGCCCAGCTCTAACAGATCTGACTTGTAACTTGGTCTGGTTTGGTCTCCATGAAGATAGAAAGGTTTAATATCATACTGTGTAACATTCCAGACAAAGCAATAACATCTCCATGAAGAAAAGCGTTTGACGGACCCTCCACCAGAAAAATTACACAGTGCACCTTTAACTGAAATACAGATACCTAAAATTTGTACTTAAGCATTGTACTTTTACTTTTGTATTTCGTTACCTTACACCACTCTTCAGAGTACAGTTACTTTTCTAAAAACAGATGTACTTAGTGTTTGATTTGAAGCTCTACATACTGAAAATGTATTATTTTATGGGCAACAGACTGAAAATAATGTACAGTATGTAGACTGAGATGAGTTAAATATTGACCAAATAATTCAAATGAAAATGAAAAGATAACTAGTGAGAAAAACAGACAACAGAAATGAAAAATATGCATGTGTGATTTTTCTTTTTCAATTTTTTCCATTTAAAAAAAAATCTCCAATCAGTGACTAAAGGAAATGCTTTAAAACCGGACTTTAAAAAAATGAAATGAAGCTTTTAATAATATTTTTTGTCTTTACTCTATAATGTAAATGCAACTTGATCTAAAAGAACACAGAACACAGTACAGAATTATATTATTATTATTATTATTATATTAATAATGAGAATATTGTATTATTATTATTATTATTATTATTATTATTGTTATTATTATTATTATTATTATTATTATTATTATTATTATTATTATTATTATTAATAATAATAATAATAATAATAATAATAATAATAATAATAATAAAGGATTAAATAATAAAAAAATAAAAAAAAATAATACAAATCTTATCAGTTACAAACAGATTATTATTATAAGGTGTGTCAGTGTAACTCTTCATGATAACAACGTCCGCTTGTTATCGCTTTATCTGTTTAATGCCCTACTGTGTCACATTCCAGCCAAAGCCATAGCATCACTATGGCAACAAGCAGGTGGTGGCACCTTAGCAAAGTGACAGTTTTAAGGCGAGCTGTGTAACTTTCCTGGTATGGAGATGCTGTTGCTTTATCTTCAGATTTCCAAAATATGGCATTAATCTTTTCGATCTCCATGGAAACAAGCAGGAGACGCCACCAGGCCAATTTACAGGTGAGATCTGTGGAGAGGCGACCCCGCTCACAGTCTGGATGCAGGTTTTTAAAGGTATTTTTGAGCTATAAAAACACTCATAGTTGAATAAATGCATCTTATATAAGTGAAATACAAAGCATCGCCATGGTAGCAGACGACCAAGCTGGAAAGTTACACGGTGCGCCTTTAAACAGGCTTGTTGCTGCTGGTGAGTGCAGTGGTGGAGCAGTAATATTTTGACCACTGACTCTTCTGCGAACGTGAAGACGCCGCTGTGGAGCTGACGTTTGGTGGGTTTGGTGAGTTCTGGCCGTTTATAGGCCGAAAACCCGAGCGCCTGAGAGAGTGGCAGCTGGGTTACAGTAGCTCCAGTTAAAGGAAAAGTAACGTTTTTTACAATTTGAGCCTTACAGTGGTACCTCACCTTACGAAATTAATTCGTTCCAGAAGTGGTTTCGTAATGTGAAAAATTCGTAAGTTGAGTAGCTATTTCAATGGAAAAAGCCTGATTCGTTCCAAGGCCCTGATCCAAGTTTTTTTTTTTAATAGTGTAACTTTTTTATAGTGTAACATTGTGTTCTGCGTCCTGATTGGTTTCTCAGACTGGATTTAAACTTTTCTCACATTTGTCTCTCGTTTAAACACTCAAACTGTCATAGATTTTCAACAAAATGTATTAATAGTGAAGCGTGGGGGGAAGGGGGAGGGGGGAGAAAACTGCGCGGACACGTGTGATAGCGCAGCATGACCCGGCGCGGGGCTGCCAGCAGGTCTAGACCTGGACTAAACCAGGACTAGACCAGGATTAGACCAGGACTAGACCAAGACTAGACCAGGACTAGACCAGGTGGATTAAAGCGCCGTGCGTGGGTCTATTTCCTGGTTTCGTTTCGAGTCACAGCTGAGGGGAGCAGTGAGGGGGACCGCACGCAGTCTGAGCGCATGAACGAGACCCGTGCTCAAACCGTGCCTCCTCTAGACCTGGTCTAGACCTGGTCTAGAGGAGGTCTAGAGGAGGCACGTCTAGAGGTCTAGCCTTCGCTGGTTACAGTCCTTTACAAGTACAGTTACAGTATATCAGAAAAGTGCACAAACATTTTGAGTTAACGCCCACCTTATTTCGGTCTGCCATCCTGTCAACTCCAGCCAAGACTGTCCTCCAGAATTTTATTTTTACCGCTGCAGACTTCAAGTGGTCGCAGCCGACGTGACGTGATGACGTAACCGATGACGTATTTTTGTCCACTTTCTTCCATCTGAGAAATTCGTATTCGTACATAAGTTTGCAAATATTTATTTTATGCTCAACTACAACCAAAGACGCGTGTATATCCAAAATATGCATGGATTAATTTCTTGTGACTACACGTTTTCGCGTGGATTAATTTCTTGTAAATACACATTATTTTGTCCTCTTTCTTATTCCATATTAGACAAACTTTATTGATCCACAAGGGAAATTGTTTTGGGTACAGCAGCTCACTCATCAAATATAATATATAACAGAATGTAGGAAGGAAAAAAGGGAAAAAAAGTAGATGGAATAGCAACCAAAGAGCAATAGACCAGTGTCAGATGAGACATAATTATACAAATAAAAATAATGATAATATATATAGACCAAAAGTACTAACCAGATCTGGGGTGTTTCTGGAGGGGCAAGAACTGGAGTTAGTACCACAGTTCAGATATCTTGGAGTCGTGATAGACTCCAATCTCACATTCAAAAAACAAATAAAAAATGTCACCAACACGGTAAAATTCAACTTAAAAAACTTTAAACAAATACGCTCGTTTATTACAGCAGAGGCAGAGAATACTGCTTGAACAGCTTTACAAAAAAGCCATAAAAGTATTTGATAAGAAGCCGCAATCATTTCATTACTGCAATGTTTTCGAAAAATATAACCTGTTTAGCTTTGATAAATAGCTGCGTCATTTTCAGATCCCTACATGACCAGGCCCCGCCACCGCTCAGGGAGTATATAAAAAGAAACGTGAATCCAGTACCAGATCATCTGCCAGGGGGGAAATTCGAAAAACAAAAGAAACAAATTTGTCGAGATAGTTTCAGAACTATTTCAGTGTAGTGAGCTCCTCCCTGCAGCTAGATATAAGCAGTGTCTAATCAGCACTCGAACCAGAACTGACGAAGCCTCCCGGATGAGCGGCGAAACGTTTTCGACCAAACAAACTTTGTCCAGTTGACAAATTGAATTTCTCCTTTTATCATATATCAATCAGAATTAGTCCAAATATTGCTTCTTTTAAAACACATCTTAAAATATGGCTGAAAAGGAATCAAAACTGTAATCATATAACACAATAGCCATGACATACAAGAAGCACACACACACTTACATGCATACACTACAAAAATCCACATTGTAAATAGAATAGGCACATTATTACGCACACTGAGAAGCACCTTTTAATCTGCACTTTAGGCTAAGCCCATCAATTGTATTTTTACTGTAATTTATTGAATTATATGCTACTATTGTATAGATACTAAATTGTTTTTATGTTTGTGATCATAACACATGTACTAAATTATCTAATGTCTGCAACTGCAACATATTTTCTGTTGTTTGCTATATCTTTATGTCTGGGACTGCGGATGGAAATTAGCACTTTGCTAAATCCGGCATATTTACGTCGGTTTGTGTGATCTTATACAAATTGTGCGTTCATTAATATGCATTGTCCCTTCCAAATAAATGAATAAATAAATTAAAAAATGTGTTAACGCTTGAATGTCGGCTAGAAATCACCACAGGGCGTCAGGGTGTCAGGTCAGGACAGCAGTGAAACATGTTCAGGTGAGTTTGAAGCAGAACAGCACAAGTTTCTTTAAAGTTTAATGAGTGCATAAGGGCTTAAGGGTGATTTAATACAAGAGAAAGAATAAACAAATACAAATAATATATGAATAATCAATCAAAATGGTGGTTACATAACAAATGACCTGTTATTTACATAATGCTACAGGTTTACAGAGTCGCCACAGGGGGCCAGTGTGGTCCAGTTATAATAGAAATAGAAATAAACATAAATTAAATTACCCAGGTTTAATAAAGCGCCAAATACACGTGACATACAGTATGACAGATGGCTAATGGGGATTTGTGACGTAAGGAAAAGGCTGTATTATAAGTGTATTCTGAAAAGTACACGCTTCAGGATGCGTAATTACGCAGTCACTTCCCAAGAGGCTGTTCATACAAAAACGAAAGTCACGCACAAAAGTTCTAAAACTGCACAAACCACTGTCAAACTATAACTATAAGCTCTAAACACAATACCACTCATAGTCACACAAGAATACTTCTACGTGTGTGTTTTTGAGACGTTAAAAGTGTGACGCAGAGCCGCGCACGGAGCGTCACGCAGCCACATTAACGTGGAACGCGCTCCTCTGGTGGTGCAACAACGAAAAAGAACTAAAAAACAATCACAAACGGGACTAAATGGGCTCTGGGCAGGCGTAGACGTGACCGGGTCGCGTTAAATGATGGGTCAAATGCAGAGGACAGAGTTTTAGTCTGTTTTAGTTTGGACCGGTGTGCGCAGCAGCGGTGGTGAAGTCTGAAAGACGCGCGACAGGTGCAAAGTTTGACACTGAGATTCGACTGGAAGGATTGAATTATTGTTTAAGAACATCGGTGTGTGGGCTGTGAGTTCGTTTGGGTTTGTTTGGAGGAGAGTTTAGTTTGTCAGGTGTGGAAAAAACGCAGTAAAAAGTGAGTTGGGGGTCATGTGGCCTGCCGGATCTGAAAGAGAAAGTGTCCAAAACCTCACCAGAGTGCGTTTGGTTTGGTCGTGGCTAAATCACCAGAATTACGCGCGGTGGGGACAGTTGGATCAGGGCGTGACACACCTCCCCTTCGTTACGCACTCGACCCACTTCCTCGCCCCGCTCCAGTCCAGTCTGTGGTCACGGTGAGTCTTACCTGTGCGTGTCCGGGGCTTGCAGCGTGGACGGTCCGCGGGTGCGTCTTCATGAAGCCAGTGGTCCGCGCACTACTTCACATCTTGGCCCGTGTTGGAGGGAAGCCACGCAGCGTCGTCTCATCGGTCTGCGGGACTTGGAGGCATCAGAAGCCGGAGCAGCGTCCACATTGGGCTGTTGTCTCGGACTGTGCGGTACCCGCCCTGCGCTCGTCACGTCACTGCACTCCCAGGCGTCACCCAGAGCACGCGCCGACAACTTAACGTGCCGCACGAGCTGTGAAGAGGGCAGTGTTTGATCATCATATAAACTTTGGGCACTTTTATTTGTGAGGAAGTGCGCGTCCTTCCAAATATGAGCAAAAGAGAACTCTAACTCTTGCACTCCACTAACTCTACAGCTGGAAGTGCAACTGATACAATCACCACGTCTTAAAATCAGGGTTGGGAGGGTTACTTTAGAAATGTAATCCGGTACAGTTACTAGTTACTCCTTAAAATATGTATTCAGTAACGTAATCCCGGTACTATAATATTAAAGTAATGTAACTTGATTACTTTCAGTTACTTTTGGATTACTTTAACACCAAATATCCTATAACAACAAGAAAACAAGAAAATTACAATACAATCAAAAGTTTTTAGGAGGACAAGTACAGTTCTATGTGTAGTTTTAACAACTGTTATCACTATAAGCCAAGTCACTAGTAAACAAGGTCACTCACTAAACCAAACACCTAAACACCTATGACTTCAACGAAATTATATTTTCAGTCAAGTTTTAGTTTTACCGGGACAGTCATCTTGCCCGATCTCTGCAGCTGGACAGGATGTTCGTCCAGCTTGCGTGCTGGCCTACATCTAACGACAGCTTTGCTCGGAATTGTCTAAAGGGTCTTCATGGATCAGTTAACATGACTATGTTGCCTAGATAATGTTTAAATATTGTAATATCGTTCTACAAATGCACAAAGTGTACTTGTGACCGCAAACGTTAGCTAGCTTGCTAATAGTTTGCTAGTCGATAGCTAACTCGAAACTGGCTCCTAGCCAGTAGGCGAGTTGTAAAATGAAACCAGGGGGGATGGTGAAATTTTTCACCAACTGGGGGGTCATTAAGCTAAGCCCTCCCCCATCACTGACATCACTGTGGTGTTTCAGGGCAGGGCAGAATTAGAAGGTACTTTGTTAAAATGGAAATGCTTTTATAACAAAAAGTCCATATAATCATTCAATAATTCAATAATACACAGGATATAATCACACACGTACACACACATACACACACACACACACACACACACACCTTAGTCCTGGTTTAGTCCTGGTTTAGTCTTGGTTTAGTCCTGGTTTAGTCCCGGTTTAGTCCTGGCTTAGTCCTGGTTTAGTCCTGGTTTAGACCTGGTTTAGACCTGTTTTAGTCCTGGCTTAGTCTTGGTTTGGACCTGGTTTAGTTTTGGTTTAGTCCCGGTTTAGTCCTGGTTTAGTCCTGGTTTAGACCCGGTTTAGATCTGGTTTAGTCTTGGCTTAGTCCTGGTTTGGACCAAGTTTAGTCCTGGTTTAGACCTGGTTTAGTCTTGGTTTAGTCCTGGTTTAAACCTGGTTTAGTCTTGGTTTAGTCCTGGTTTAGATCTGGTTTAGTCTTGGTTTAGTCCTGGTTTAAACCTGGTTTAGTCTTAGTTTAGTCCTGGTTTATACCTGGTTTAGTCTTGGTTTAGTCCTGGTTTAGTGCCGAAATAGATGCAGAAATAATCTGATAATATGACTCACCCATAAGAATGCGGTCAGATCCATTCTAACAGTTTGTCGTGTTGTCTTTAATAATCCGGAGCTCCGGAGAAAAGGACATAATCCCGAACGTATCCCGTGTCCCGAGGCGAGAGTTCCTTCTTACGTAGCGTTAACGTAGCAAGTTAAGGAATCTTCTTCTCTTTGAAATGCCGCGTAAATATCAGGCTCACAGCTGATCGGCGAACAGGCGCAAACACAACAGCGGCAATCGTCATGATTGGCGGGAGCAACATGACTGGAAGCTGGAGCGCACTGGCCATTTTGACTTAAAAACGGCGAAATTCGCCAAAAGTTTAGGGATTTTCATGCCTGATTGATAAAACGCCATAAGGGATGGAAGAAGGGATGCCCGTTTTAGAAGAGGGATGATTTTTACTATTTTTTCCCACAGGGGGGATGCCATCCCCCCTCAACTCGTGTACTGCTCCTACCAATGAATCAAGACAAAGAAATGACTCATATTCACACATAACATGACTGAAGCAGGACATTTAGGGCCTGTCAGTATCAAAGCGTTAATATTAGCGATCTTACCTGTAAATGTTTCTTGAGATTGGAAGTAGAATCCTTGGACATTGACAGGTGTTTAACCGATGGAAGGCACAATTTGCACTGCACTGTGATGTTGTTCCCTTTGTCTTCTTTAAAAATAAAATTCTCCCTAAATTTCCACCCGCTAAATGCGTTTTTTGAAACCATGCCCGCTGCAAGTTTAGTCAGTAGTGCGCGACCTGCGTGAAGTTCAGTGCGAGCCGCTGCAAGTGTATTCCACAGCGCGCGAGTTTGTTTCACAGAGCGCGCCGTGCGGCGCGAGTCTGTACGTTCTGTTTTCCCTACATATGACCTCCGGCTTTAAATGAAAAAATGAAATAACATAAAATGCTTTCAAATTGTAATCCTGCTAAGTAATCCCCATTTTCACTAAATGTACCTGTAATCTGAGTACGTCTTTTTCTTTGTAACTGTAGGGGAATACAGTTACCTTTTTTTTGTATCCTTTTACTTAACGCCGTTCCATGTAATCCGTTACTCCCCAAGCCTGCCCAAGAACAATGTGAAAGACTTGTGGAGAGCATGCCAAGACGCATGAAAGCTGTGATTAAAAATAAGGGTTATTGCACCAAATATATATTTTTTTTTTTGTTTCATATATATTTTTATTCATGTGTTAACAGTTATGTCATTCAGACAACACATGTACACATCTTTTTCATTTTTATGCAAAGAGATCATAACCCACAAAACCAACAAACAAAAACAAATCACTCAAACCCCAGGGCTCTCAAGTCTCACGCTTTGAGAGTGTGACACACGCAATTCGACGTTTTCACACGCTCACACGCCACACATGGTATTTCTCACGCTGAAATTTTTTTAAGCAATTCAAAACTGTAGCCACTGTTCACAGCGCTTCTGTGCCCAGAAAATCGGTAAGTTAATGCCGGCGCCACTCAGCGAAAAAAAAGTCACTCGCACACCAGTACTCGAGCTGAGCGATCAGCTGTGAGACCGATCGCTCACAGCTGTGCGCGAGCCGCGTGAATGTTTACGTGGCATTTCCAAGAGAGGAAGAATCCTTAACTTGCTACGTAAGAAGGAACTCTCGTCTCGGGACACGGGATAAGTTCGGGATATGTCCTTTTCTCCGGAGCTCCGGATTATTAAAGACCGTGACACGTGCATACATGGATACGAGTGACCGCGTTTTTATGGGTGAGTCATATCAGATTATTTCTGCATCTATTTAGGCACGAAACCAGGACTAAACCAAGACTAAACCAGGACTAAACCAGGACTAAACCAGGACTAAACCAGAACTAAACCAGGACTAAACCAAGACTAAACCAGGTCTAAACCAGGACTAAACCAGAACTAAACCAGGACTAGACCAGGACTAAACCAGGACTAACCAGAACTAAACCAGGACTAAACCAGAACTAAACCAAGACTAAACCAGGTCTAAACCAGGACTAAACCAGGACTAAACCAGGACTAAACCAGGACTAAACCAGAACTAAACCAGGACTAGACCAGGACTAAACCAAAACTAAACCAGGACTAAACCAGAACTAAACCAGGACTAAACCAGAACTAAACCAAGACTAAACCAGGTCTAAACCAGGACTAAACCAGAACTAAACCAGGACTAGACCAGGACTAAACCAGGACCTAGCCAGGACTAAACCAGAACTAAACCAGGACTAAACCAAGACTAAACCAAGACTAAACCAGGTCTAAACCAGGTGTAAACCAGGATTCAACTGGGACTAAACCAGGACTAAACCAGGACTAAACCAGAACTAAACCAGGACTAAACCAAGACTAAACCAGGTCTAAACCAGGACTAAACCAGAACTAAACCAGGACTAGACCAGGACTAAACCAGGACCTAGCCAGGACTAAACCAGAACTAAACCAGGACTAAACCAGAACTAAACCAGGACTAACCCAAGACTAAACCAGGTCTAAACCGGGTCTAAACCAGGATTCAACTGGGACTAAACCAGGACTAAACAGGGCTAAACCGGGACTAACCCGGCACTAAACCAGGACTAAACCAGGACTAAGCCAAGACTAAACCAGATCTAAACCGGGTCTAAACCAGGACTAAACCGGGACTAAACCAGGACTTAACCAAAACTAAACCAGGTCTAAACCAAGACTAAGCCAGGACTAAACCAGGTCTAAACCAGGACTAAGCCAAGACTAAACCAGATCTAAACCGGGTCTAAACCAGGACTAAACCAGGTCTAAACTAGGACTAGACCAGGTCTAAACCAGGACTAAACCAAGAGTAAACCAGATCTAAACGGGTCTAAACCAGGACTAAACCGGGACTAAACCAGGACTAAACCAGGACTTAACCAAAACTAAACCAGGTCTAAACCAAGACTAAGCCAGGACTAAACCAGGTCTAAACCAGGACTAAGCCAAGACTAAACCAGATCTAAACCGGGTCTAAACCAGGACTAAACCGGGACTAAACCAAAACTAAACCAGGACTAGACCAGGACTAAACCAGGACCTAGCCAGGACTAAACCAGAACTAAACCAGGACTAAACCAGAACAAAACCAGGACTAAACCAAGACTAAACCAGGTCTAAACCAGGACTAAACCAGAACTAAACCAGGACTAAACCAAGACTAAACCAGGTCTAAACCAGGACTAAACCAAGACTAAACCAGGTCTAAACCAGGACTAAACCAGAACTAAACCAGGACTAGACCAGGACTAAACCAGGACCTAGCCAGGACTAAACCAGAACTAAACCAGGACTAAACCAGAACTAAACCAGGACTAAACCAAGACTAAACCAAGACTAAACCAGGTCTAAACCGGGTCTAAACCAGGATTCAACTGGGACTAAACCAGGACTAAACCAAGACTAAACCAGGTCTAAACCAGGACTAAACAGGGACTAACCCGGCACTAAACCAGGACTAAACCAGGTCTAAACCAGGTCTAAACCAGGACTAAGCCAAGACTAAACCAGATCTAAACCGGGTCTAAACCAGGACTAAACCGGGACTAAACCAGGACTTAACCAAAACTAAACCAGGTTTAAACCAAGACTAAGCCAGGACTAAACCAGGTCTAAACCAGGACTAAGCCAAGACTAAACCAGATCTAAACCGGGTCTAAACCAGGACTAAACCAGGTCTAAACTAGGACTAGACCAGGTCTAAACCAGGACTAAGCCAAGAGTAAACCAGATCTAAACGGGTCTAAACCAGGACTAAACCGGGACTAAACCAGGACTTAACCAAAACTAAACCAGGTCTAAACCAAGACTAAGCCAGGACTAAACCAGGTCTAAACCAGGACTAAGCCAAGACTAAACCAGATCTAAACCGGGTCTAAACCAGGACTAAACCGGGACTAAACCAAAACTAAACCAGGACTAGACCAGGACTAAACCAGGACCTAGCCAGGACTAAACCAGAACTAAACCAGGACTAAACCAGAACTAAACCAGGACTAAACCAAGACTAAATCAGGTCTAAACCGGGTGTAAACCAGGATTCAACTGGGACTAAACCAGGACTAAACCAGAACTAAACCAGGACTAAACCAAGACTAAACCAGGTCTAAACCAGGACTAAACCAGAACTAAACCAGGACTAGACCAGGACTAAACCAGGACCTAGCCAGGACTAAACCAGAACTAAACCAGGACTAAACCAGAACTAAACCAGGACTAAACCAAGACTAAACCAAGACTAAACCAGGTCTAAACCGGGTCTAAACCAGGACTAAACCAAGACTAAACCAGGTCTAAACCAGGACTAAACCGGGACTAACCCGGCACTAAACCAGGACTAAACCAGGTCTAAACCAGGACTAAGCCAAGACTAAACCAGGACTAAACCGGGTCTAAACCGGGACTAAACCAGGACTTAACCAAAACTAAACCAGGTCTAAACCAAGACTAAACCAGGACTAAACCAGGTGTAAACCGGGTCTAAACCAGGACTAAACCAAAACTAAACCAAAACTAAACCAGGTCTAAACCAAGACTATGTGTGATAACATATTATCCTGTGCATTATTGAATGATAATATGGACTTTTAGTTATAAAAGCATTTCCATATTAACAAACTACCTTCTAATTCTGCCCTGCCCTTCCACCACCACCCCTGGTTTCATTTTATAACTCGACTACTGCTCGCACCCCCCCTCAGGAAAAAAATGTCACCCCCCCCCTGCGGAACCCTGAGGAAATATGAGGAAATACAAGTAATAATTCATGGCATTTATATAGCGCCTTTCATGACACCCAAAGCGCTTTACAGTTCATTGTTCATTCACTCCACTGACAGACTGACGGAAGCGAGGCTGCCAATCTGCACCATCGGCTCCTACGACCACCTCCATCACTCACACACACTCCACTTTCATACTAGGCAATGTGGGTGAAGTGTCTTGCCTAAGGACACAACAACTGTTTTTGCGACTGGCGCCCCCCTGTGGCACCTGGAATTCCCACTGATCTCTATCACTGACTATCCAGGCCCTGCTCTGCTGAGCTTCTGAGATCTGACAAGATCAGGCTTTGACAAGCCGGTGTGGCCACAAAACACACACAAGTAGTAGTGTTGTACAATATAACAATACAATGATATTAGATATACTATTATTATTAATAACATATATATATATATATATATATATATATATATATATATATATAGGAAGGAGGCCGAGGACTCGTGAGTGTGGGAACCACTGTCCAGAATGAAACATCCAAAATCCATAAGTACATCAAGGACAAGGCCCCGACAGATGATGTGCTCAAGGAATGCCTCAGACAGTGGAGTGTAGAGGAAGAGGTGCTGGAGGGACCATCATGGCAGGACAAACCCCTACATGGGGCGTACCACCGAAACATAACTGAAGTGGCTGATATCAAGAAATCCTACCAATGGCTGGAGAGGGCTGGTCTGAAGGACAGCACAGAGGCCCTCATCCTGGCTGCACAGGAGCAGGCCTTGAGCACCCGAGCAATAGAGGCCCAGATCTACCACACCAGACAAGACCCAAGGTGTAGGCTGTGCAAAGAGGCTCCTGAGACAGTCCAGCACATAACTGCAGGGTGTGAGATGCTGCAGGGAAAGCATACATGGAGCGACACAACCAAGTGGCGGGCATAGTGTACAGAAACATCTGTGCAGAGTACGGGCTGGAGACCCCAAGGTCAAGGTGGGAAACACCTCCGGAGCTTGCGGAGAATGACCGAGCCAAGATCCTGTGGGACTTCCAGATACAGACTGACAGAATGGTGATGGCGAACCAACCAGACATAGTGGTGGTGGATAAGCAACAGAACAGAGCCGTGGTGGTGGACATTGCAATACCAAGCGATGGTAACATCAGGAAAAAGGAACACGAGAAACTAGAGAAATACCAGGGCCTCAAGGAAGAGCTGGAGAAGGCCTGGAAGGTGAGGGCATCAGTGGTGCCCGTGGTGATCGGAGCACTCAGGGCTGTAACCCCCAAACTGGAGGAGTGGCTACAACAGATCCCAGGAAAAACATCAGACATCTCAGTCCAGAAAAGTGCAGTACTAGGAACAGCAAAGATACTGCGCAGAACTCTCAAGCTCCCAGGCCTCTGGTAGAGGACCCGAGCTGGATGAGAGAGAGAGAGAGAGAGACCAACCACCGTGGAAGGTGAGGAGCACATTTTTTTATATATATATACAGGGGGTCCTCGGGTTACGACGTTGATCCGTTCTTAAGACGCGTCGTAACCCGAATTTCGTCGTAAACCGGATTTTGCCTTTGATCTTCCATCCAAAGCACCAATAACCTTTCCATCTCAATAATTAGACCACTACGCTGCTTGGTTATCACTGCCGCTATCATAGGAGCAGATCAGAGCCCACATCAGGTACTTCCACCCACATTGGGCACGCACACGAGGCCGTCTTCTTCTCCCTACAATCACAACAAAGCGTATTCTTCCGCCGTGCGCCGCGCGCCGTTCGCGTTTGTTTACATCTCTTACCACGCTAAACCGCGTAAGACGGAATGACGCGTAATATATACATATTTTTTTAATGGGGGCGCGTTCGTAACCACGAAACGTCGTAACCCGAGACCGTCGTAACCCGAGGACCCCCTGTACACACTCACATCACACACACACACACACAATATACATACATACTCATACACATATACATATATAACACATACACACTTATATATAACAATAATAATGATAAAGATTAAATAAAAATAGGGAGGTTGCTTAGACTGTTTCAAAAAGGTCAATAAATGGTAAATGGTCACATCTTTATATAGCGCTTTTCCACCTTCGAGGCACCCAAAGCGCTTTACAACAAGGAACCACTCACACATTCACACACCAGTGTACGCAGACACCGGGGGCGAGGTGGGTTAAGTGTCTTGCACAAGAACACAACGGCAGCATTCATCTGTGGGAGCTGGAATCGTACCAACCAACCTGAGGGTCAGTGGATCTGACCGCTCAACCACTGATTTTCTTAAATGGTTGCCACATTCTAAAAAATTTGTTTTATCTTTTGGAGTACCTTATCTTCTCTGCTTTCAAAGAGGACATAACTTCATTAATCCACTGGGTGCTGGATGGGGCATCTGTTGATTTCCAGTGCAACAGGAGATGGCATGTTGCAATCAAAGAAGTAAATGCCAAAATATATAGCTGGGCAGTTGAATCCAAATACTAAAATCAGAAAAACTGATAAGACCTGGAGTTGTGTTTTTTCTTTTTCATGTTTAACACACAAACGCTGCATATTTTAGTGTCACGTCTCATTTATCTTTCCTCGCTTCCTCCTCAATTCCTCTCCTCGATCCTCCATTTTTCTGCCGTTAATCAAATGTGTCATGTTAAGTGTTCCAATGAAAACCACAGAATGAAGGAGTAAACCTGAGGGAGGCTTCAGGAGACAGACATCAGATAAAGGAATCAAACTTTATTGATCTCAGTGAGGAATTTAGATCCTCTTACTTTATCTCCTCTGTGGGCGGGACTTCCTCACCCATTTCCTGCAGAATCGAGGAGAGGAATCAAGAAGAATGAGATGCGGCCAAGGAGGAACAAAGCATTTTGAGCTCTGGAGAGGTAGAAAGACTAATAATAAATGTGTGAATGAAACAAAACACAACTCCAGACCTGTTTTTGATGAGGCAAAATATAACATTCTAACAGGGTTTAAAGCTCACAAGAGTAAATTTTGTGTATTATAGGACTTTAAATAATTGCCAACAGGGGCGGCAGTAGCTCAGTGGTAGAGCGCTTGCCTGGTGATCCAGGGGTTGGCAGTTTGAATCCCGCTCTTGACGGGTGGACCACATGTGATCCAAGCTCCCACAGGTGAGCGCTGCCGTTGTGTCCTTGGGCAAGACACTTAACCCCACCTCGCCCCCAGTGTCTGCGGACACTGGTAGCCCCCATGGCAGAAGATACATCGAGGCCTGTTGTGACGTGAGCCACCTGTGGGAGGATTCTCCAGCCGAGGTCCTGACCAAGCCGAAGCAAGAAGACCGTGGAGATGGTCCCCGGGCGCGCCTCGGGTGCAGCCCACTGCTCCTGATGACAGGATGGGTCAAATGCAGAGGACAAATTTCTCTAAGGAGACAATAAAAGGCTTATCTATCTTATCTTATCATGCTTAGAAACTTAAATCTTGTTTGTCTGTACCACGGAAGTCAGCTTAAACAATTTATTTTTGGCAAGTAAGCAATTTACATTCTTTCAAAAGTGCAATCATAACAGAAATAACAACAACAACAAAAATAAAAATTTGCCCAAAAAGGAGCGGGAAGAAGAAAACTTACTTAATCACACCCCCTCTTCTAATTTAACATAATGAGCTTTTTCCTTCGGACATTCTTCGGTCATTTTAGATTAGACTTGAACTATTTACAAAAGGAAACCAACAATGAAAACAGATGCAGATACAAGTAATGTAATGAACAGAACAAGAAGAAGAAGACATGCTTTATTCATGCCTGTAGGGAAATTATTTCCCTGCATTTGACCCATCCTTCCGGAGCAGTGGGCAGCTCATCTTTCAGGCGCCCGGGGACCCATCTCCATGATCTTGTTGCTCGGCTTGGTCAGGACCTAAGCTGGAGGATTTTACCTGAAGCATGTTGGTGGGGGAAACTGGAGTGTCCGGAGGAAACCCATCTAGACACGGGAACTCCACACAGACCCGGGGATCGAACCCGGAACCTTGCTGTAAAGCGTGAGTGCTAGCCACTCAGCCACCGTACCGCCAGCAATGGTGCAGAATCAACAAACATAAACCAGCTCTACAGAAGACAGTTTGTTCTAATATTCAGACCCACTCTCTATAAACCACACCCTCCAGGAATTCGCGATGTTGCGATTTGCAACTTCAACGCAACTCCAGCCAATCCCCGTGAATTCAGGGCGGTGTTGCAATTTTGACCAATCACCGCAACTTTCCCGCAATTTTTACCAATTTTGACCAATCATCGGCGACGTATTGAACTCACGTCGACCAACTTCCTTCTGCCTTACTTCCGTGTGACGAAACAAAACTGCGGCCGTGTCCCCAGTTCGGAGCGTGGTTTGAAGGGGGTGTGCGTGCCCAATCTCAGACTGCAGTCAAGGCGGTGCATACTTGCTCAGCCCTGAGTGCAGTCCGCAGACCGCATGGCTGTCTGCGAAATGCGACAGGTGAAGCAGCCGCCGACTCAATTTTCTCCCGTAGAAGAAGTAGCGCGCGGTGCATGCTGGGATATATGAGTGTGTGAAGCGTGCATTTTCACGTGCTTGGTCCTGTGAGATCTATTCTTTTATGCTTGAAGTGTTCTTCATATCTAGTCTAGTCTTACTGTGGGAACCGTCTCACCTCACCATTTGTTTCACCATTTGTTGTATACATCAAGTGTGGCTATAGGTTATAAAAGGCTGTAAACTAACTTGGGGTGTGAGACCCTTCCTGTGGGTTGTATACACAGGGTGCTATAAACAGCTAATACTACATTTACTGTGGGGTTGTGTTGTGACAGTTGTTGTCTGATTGGCTGACCTCACTATTGGACACTTTTCTCATTTAAAGCTGGGGGTTCCTCTATGAGCCTTATATGGTCTGCATAGTTAAACTATTCTCCTATAGGTTAGCTGTTGCTGATGTCATATATTCAACAGTGTACTGTATTTAAAGAGAGTCCCTTGTGGTGTGTGGGTGTGTGTGATCTGCCCCCACTGGGGAGGTCCCTCTTCACATCTCTCTGCTAAGCTGACAATATGGATGCTGAAGATGTCTGATGTCACCATTTCGTTTGTATTCTGCTATTTTTTCATTAAAATGCTGAATAACCTCAATTTCGACTAATGCCTTCCTTCAGACCTCCTTCTAACCCATTTTTGAAACTGACAGTCCACGCCACGATTTCCATGGAAACGACTGCGGTCTGCGAACGCATATTAACTGTGCATGGGACAAAAAAGAAATGACGCACATGCCCTTCAAACCACACTCCGAACTGTGCACTCTGGGAATTGGGACACGGCTTCTAATGGCAAAGAAACATGTGTGCGGCGCCATTTGCCCACAAAAATAACAGCAAAAGACCAGGCGTTCCCCTCCTAGTAGTAATTTATTTTCGATGTTGGTAAGGTTGTTTTAGGACCATATCTGTGATCTCTGTGTCTTTGTATTATTCTTTGTCAGTAATAACTCAGTATTCAAAATATTACTCAATTTTAATTACAAAAAGGGAAAATCGCAACTATTTACTTTCACTTCCTCCCGCAACAAAATCGTAACAAAACCCTTAAAAGCACCGCAACTTTCATCGCAACTTTTTGGAAAAGCTCACACAAATTCAGGCATTTTAGCCCGCAACAATCACAAAAAATGCCCGCAAAATCCTGGGGGGTCTGATAAACTGTGACCAGTCCAAATGTTTATAGAACAACTTGAATTCATGGATATTTTGGCATTTCTTGAGATGTGTATTCAGACTGTTCCAGAGTTTTACACCACATGCTGACACACAGAAATATTTACGGTTAGTTTGCACATTTGGCAATTTGAAATTTCCATCCTCTCTTAAATTATGGGTTCTGTCTCTCAGTTTGAACAAGTTTTGTAGATTTCTTGGTGGTAAACTGTTGAGTGCTTTGAATAATATTATCAGTGTATAATATTTTACAAGGTCAGGAATCTTTAGGAGCTTGGATTGAATAAAAAGTATAACAATTATAGGTGTGTTCTAAAAAAAACAACTTAATGGATGATTCGCAAAGCTTGTTTTTGTAATATAATCAATGGATTAACTACATTGGTAAGTTCCCCCACACTTCAACACAATATGTGAAAGAAGGGAGAACAATGAACAGTTTAGTGTACGAAGGGCATTTTGTTTACTAGCAAGACTTGGAAATTTTAGTTTTTATATGTCTAATGTGGGCTTTTCATGATAATTTATATATATAAGTCTCTTATTCCCAGGAATTTATTCTCATTTACATTTTCAATTTGGACACCGTCGATCAGAATTGGTAACTCTGTGTTAATCTTGTGATTGCCAGACATCATTGATTTGGTCTTATTCAAGTTTAATGACAATTTATTAATATCCATCCACTTTTTATTTGTTTAGCTCCTCGTTTAGAGTACTTATGAGTATGTTATAATTGTGACTGCTGTAAAATATGCTGGTGTCATCTGCAAAGAGTATAAGTTTTAGTGACTGAGAGTAAATGTATCATTTATGTATCAAAAGTTCAAAACTCCACGCACAGCTTCCAGGTGCTGGTAACAACAGGAACGTTGAATAATTCCAGAAAATAATAAATTTACCGCACACTCGCTTGACTTTACTCTTATTCCTTTATTGGGCTTAGAGCAAACAATGTGTTTCGCTTCTACAGCGTCATCAGGTTCGCCCGATTAGTGCCAGGTGTGACTAAATACCATCTGGTCACATGTTCCTTCGCTTAAAGTCATTTAAAAAAAAAAATGCAATATATCTTACATATATACAGTAGAAAAACAGACATAACATTCAGTGTACATAATATATATAGATTTGTTTTTTGTTTTTTTTAATAACACAAGTAAATCTTACACCACGCTGACCAGTGCAGAATCTACAAGAATGGACAAACATACAATAATACATTTTATAATAATAAATAATACATTTTATTTATATAGCGCTTTTCATGACACTCAAAGACGCTTCACAGAGCAATATAATAAAATCAGTCCATAAAACAATCAAAAATAAAACAAAATAAATTAAAAAAACAACCACAACATGAATACACTAAGACACTATTTGTTGGTTTGTTGGCATTGAAACAGCACCACCTAATCCTAGGGAGGGTAACAGGATCAAACTACTTTTAAAGGTCCCATGGCATGAAATTTTCACTTTCTGAGGTTTTTGAACGTTAATGTGAGCTCCCCTACCCTGTTTAGGCCCCCCCAATGGCTAAAAGTTGCGAAATGTCTAAACTGAGCATTTGCGATCCTTTTCTGCGTTTGAAAAAAACACAGCTCAAATGGGCGATTCTGGACAAGGCTTATTGACGTCAGAACGAAAAAAGAAATGCAAATTCAGTTCCACCACCGTCTGGATCTCCACCTCCTGTCTCTGGAAATCACGCCCAGAGAATTTGGACTGCGGAGGAGCTACGCAATGCGAAATGCGTTTTTTTATTTGCCTGGAGGCACATGCGAGTGTTTCTAGACTCGGAAGTCCTTTACCCAACCCTCTGGACCTCTGAAACAGCAGTGGTTTAATTTTATTTTCTGTGAAAATGTGTTTTTTTTCATTGAAAAGGCTCTCCTTTCCTCCTTCGCGCTTACACACGCGGAAGTGGGGCCAGGCACAGCGCACTGCTAACACAAGGAACCAGCGGCACCCCCCCCTTTGTTCTGCTTCTTTTATTTTTAACTTCATGAATTGTTAATACAGATTATTTTTCTTTTTACAAGCATTAATTCCTTTGCGTTTGCTGTTTACAATGAGTTCTATGACTGGGCAATGTTTATTATACAAAGACAGGAATATATCTAAAAAGTTATTATATCAATCAATCAATCAATCAAACATGATTTATAAAGCGCTTTTCATACAAAAAATGTAACACAAAGCATCTTACAGTGATTAAGGATTAGAAGATTGACTTTTTATTTATCTCACACAGGAGAAATCATTTTCTGCATTTGACCCGGGGACCATCCCCATGATTTTGTTGTTTAAGCTTTGGTCAGGACCTAAGCTGGAGGATTTTACCTATGGTGCATGTTTGGGTTGGTGGGGGAAACTGGAGTGCCCAGAGGAAACCCACCCAGACACAGGGAGAACATGCAAACTCCACACAGAAAGGCCCGGGCCACCCGAACCTTCTTGCTGTGAAGCATGAGTGCTAGCCACTCAACCACCATACTGCCAACAGAAAAAAAAACAAGCAAACGAAATAACAAACAAACAAACAAATTCAATCAAAGGCCAAGCTAAACAGGTGAGTCTTGAGCCACTCTTAAAAACATGAACGTTCTCTTTGGCCCTGAGCTCCTCCGGCAGTTCCATAGACGAGGGCCGTAGTCCTGAAAAGACGCCTCTCCGTGAGTCTGTGTCCTGACTTTGGGAATGACCAGGAGCTGCCGGAGGAGCGCAGGGCCCGTGAAGGTTCGTAAGGAAAAAGCAGTTCTGAAAGATAAGAAGGCCCAAGACCATTAAGATATTTAAAAAACAGTAAAATTACTTTAAAATCTATTCTGAAACTCACAGGGAGCCAATGCAGTGATTTTAAGACCGGTGTAATGTGGTCCTGCCCTCTGGTCCTAGTCAGGACTCGTGTTGCTGAGTTTTGTATTAATTGTAAACCTGAAATACTCTTTTTGGGAAGACCAGAGAGCAGGGCATTACAGTAGTCTATACGGCTGGTGACAAAAGCATCAGTGTCTCCGTATTGGCCTGAGAGAGAATAGGCCGGACTCTGGCTATGTTTTTTAGGTGATAGAAACCTATTTTTGTGATGTTCTTGATGTGTGGGATAAAAGTCAGCTCAGAGTCAAAAATGACGCCCAAGTTTTTCACTTGAGGAGATGGGTTAAAAGACTGTGCTTGTAGTTTGGATAAAAGTTTCTCTCTCTGAGTCTCAGGACCGATGACTAAAACCTCCTGGTTAAGCTGGAGAAAGTTTCTTGCCATCCAGGATTTGTTATCTAGAATGCAGTTAAAGGAGAAGTAATGTTTTTTTTTTTTTAACAATCTGAGCCTTATTTAGGTAATAAAAAAGTTGTTTTACTCACCCATAGCACTTTGGTGTCATTTGGAGCAGTTTCGTAGATGATGTGTTGTAGCGGGATCCGTGAACGTGAGTGCTCGGGGCATTGCTTTGCGGTCTCCAAATAACACAAACTTTAGCACTTTTCAAATCACAGAAGATCGCTGTGTCAGCATAGAGTGGATTCCAAAGCGGCCTGAAACCCGATATCCAGCTATAGTTTCATCTGATGACGTCATCATAGAGGACAAGCGCGCATGCGTGAACTCAGCTGTTTAGAAGATAAACACCGCTGTCAGCTCTCGGGTACAGTCCATAAGAAGCTTAGAAGACGAAAACATCTCCGCTTGAGAAAATGGTGCGAACATGCATTTATCCCGGTTGCAAAAACAAAATGACATCTTGGACGAAGTTGAGCTTTCACAGGCTTCCGCATTAGAATCCTGATTTACTGAAAATGTGGCTACTTGCTTTGAGAATGGACCCAAACATGACAGGGAAAGCTGTAAGACGTCTGGACCATTGTGTTTGCAGTACTCACAGTTAATATTATCAAAATATGACTATATAGGCATAACAAACCAATTCAATGCAAACAAATAATTGTGTATTGGCTACTTACTCAACTGAAAGTTGCCCGTTTGGTCCCGCAGGCTTTGGCTGGCTCCTCCAATTCAACTTCGGAACACGAAAAAAATTTTCTATTACACCACGGTTCATCATGGCACGAATATCCTCCAGAGTTGACAGACACAGATTTCTGTTATTATCACCCAGACGTTCATCTCCTGGACGCAAATCCCACTCGACACAGCAAAGGCATTCTTCCTCTGTTGCCATTGACATACAATGTCCACATAAACACCACAAGGTACCGTCTTTTCGTAGACTGGCCGTCTCTTGCTGTTCTCTTGTGCGCTGCTCCTCAAGCTCTCTTCGCTACCTTCTTTCTAATATCTCTTCCTCCGTAAACTCAGGCTCAAAAAGGTAGGGACGGCCATCATACTCAAATAACTCCTCTTCAATCTCAAAGTCCGAATCTTCAGCCATGTCTCGCAACAGAAAAGTAAAGTTCAGAGCAGTGTTAGCTTCTTTCGGACTAGCGGTGTTTACCTGCTAAACAGCTGAGTTCACGCATGCACGCTGTCCTCTATGATGACATCATCAAATTAAACTATAGCTGGATATCGGGTTTCAGGCCGCTTTGGAATCCACTTAAAGTCTACGCTGACACAGCGATCTTCTGTGATTTGAAAAGTGCTAAAGTTTGTGTTATTTGGAGACCGCAAAGCTATGCCCCGAGCACTCACGTTAACGGATACCGCTACACCACAACATCTACGAAACTGCTCCAAATGACACCAAAGTGCTATGGGTGAGTAAAACAACTTGTTTTATTACCGAAATAAGGCTCAGATTGTAAAAAAAACGTTACTTCTCCTTTAAGAACAGACCCCCCAGGATTTCGCGGGCATTTTTTGTGATTGTTGCGGGCTAAAATGGCTGAATTTGCGGGAGCTTTTCCAAAAAGTTGCGATGAAAGTTGCGGTGCTTTTAAGGTTTTTGTTGCGATTTTGTTGCGGGAGGAAGTGAAAGTTGCGATAAATAGTTGCGATTTTCGCTTTTTGTAATTAAAATTGAGTAATATTTTGAATATTGAGTTATTACTGACAAAGAATAATACAAAGACACGTGGTCTTTTGCTGTTATTTTTGTGGGCAAATGGCGCCGCAGACATGTTTCTTTGCCATTAGAAGCCGTGTCTCAATTCCCAGAGCGCACAGTTCGGAGCGTGGCCCGAAGGGCATGTGCGTCACACATTTCGACAGTACACCGGCGCGACCACTGCTGTCCCACTTCTTTTTTGTCCCATGCGCAGTTAACGCGCGGTCCGAAGACCGCAGTCGTTAAGCGGTCCGTGGACTGCAGTCGGGGCTGAGCAAGTGTGCACCTCCTTGACTGCAGTCTGAGCCCCCTTCGGGCTGCGCTCCGAGCTGTGCGCTTTGGGAACTGGGGACACGGCCGCAGTTTCGTTTTGTCACACGGAAGTAAAGCATAATGTTGCGGCTTCCAAACAAACCTTTTAGCTGCCGAGAATATGAGGTTGGGTCCTATGGCTCGCAGATTTGTGACGCGCAAAGAGGAGGCTATGGTGACAGATACGCTGAGATCCAGATATGCGTTTTGTGCATTTATTACAAAAAGAGCGCACACAGCTATGACAGCGCAGCAGGATGAAATGGAACTCATGAAAACCAGCAGGATGAACAGATTAACGTGAAAGATGAATGAATGGTTTGCGTTCAACAAAAAATACGGCTACACCCCAACCCTGACTCTCTCCTGTGTGTGACAGGTGAGCGCGCGCTTTTACACGCACACACTTCCGTACGTGCACACACCCACACTCACGTGACCCACCGCCTCTGCCGCACACACACACACACACACAAATGCACCGTGCACCTCATCTCAGTTATGTCTCCTACACAGAAGGAACTTGGTCGGCGTTCAATACGTCGTTGATGATTGGTCAAAATTAGGAAAAATTGCGGAAAAGTTGCGGTGATTGGTCAAAATTGCAACACCGCCCTGAATTCGCGGGAATTGGCTGAAGTTGCGTTGAAGTTGCAAATCGCAACATCGCGAATTCCTGGAGGGTCTGTAAGAAGAGCATCCATTGGCCTGGTGTCATCAGGAGACATGGAGATGTAAAGCTGCGTATCACCTGCAGAGCTGTGGAAGTTGATTCCATGTCTCCTGATGACGCCACCAAGGGGGAGCATGTACAAGTTGAAAAGTACAGGGCCTAAAATGGAACCCTGGGGAACACCACATGTGATTTTATGGATCTTGGAGGAGCATGTGTCCACACTCATCATAAATGTTCTGTCTGTGAGATAGGACGTGAACCATTTGTGAACAGCACCAGAGAGGCCGAGGTGTTTTAGGCAAGTTAAAAGAATAGTGTGGTCTACTGCAGTGTTTCCCAACCAGGGGTACAAGTACCCCTAGGGGTACGCGAGCACACTGCAGAGGGTACTCTGCAGTGTTGAGATTTTTTGGAATTTTTTAATTCTAATTTGAGAGAAAATGCCTGAGAATTAAATTTTCTAATTAAGGAGATTAAATAAAATGATTTTCATTTAGTAATCTGTTGTGTCACGTTCTACTTTTGGAGAATTATCAACACGTATGAGTGAGGGGGTACTCGAGGTATGACAAAAAGGCTCAGGGGGTACACAAGACAAAAAAGGTTGGGAAACACTGGTCTACTGTGTCAAAGGCAGCACTCAGATCCATCAGAACTAACACAGTCACCTTTTGTGAATCACAATTTATTATAAAATCATTTAAAATCTTTGCCAAGGCAGTCTCGGTGCTGTGGTTCACCCAACCAGATTGAAATTTTCCCAAAATGTTGTGATCATCTAAAAAATAATTTAGTTGGATAAAACAAGTTTCTCTAAAATCTTGCTTATAAATGGTAAGTTAGACACTGGTCGGTAGTTGTTAAAATCATTAAAATCTAAATTGCTCTTCTTCAGCAGGGGCCTCACCACCGCTGCTTTGAAGGCAGTGGGAAAGACCCCCGTCTGAAGAGAGCAATTCATC
The DNA here is from genome assembly GCA_036785185.1 of Paratrypauchen microcephalus. Classification (NCBI taxonomy): domain Eukaryota; kingdom Metazoa; phylum Chordata; class Actinopteri; order Gobiiformes; family Gobiidae; genus Paratrypauchen; species Paratrypauchen microcephalus. The sequence goes on along the minus strand of JAVJIX010000052.1, from coordinate 5,913,689 downwards.
ATGACCAAAAATTCATCCCTAAAAGATCAATAAAATGACTTAAAAAAATGGAGTGGGGATTGGATCTAAAAGACATGTGGTGGACCTCACTGAGGAGAAAACTTTGTCAAGCATCTCAGCATTAACCAGGACAAAACTGTCCAGAGTTTTCTCTGGTCCAGACAAACACTCAGCTGTGTTAAAAACAGAGCTTTGACGAGATAAAATATCACATCGGATGGTGTTTATCTCTCCCGTGAAGTGGTCAGCAAACTGTTCGCAGAGAGAGTCAGTGGGTGTCAAGTAAAACGTCGGGGTTTAAAATGTTTTCAATGGTTGAGAAAAGAACTTTTGAATTATTTTTGTGGTTGGTGATTATTGTGGAGAAATGATTTTTTGCATTCCTTGTAGCATTATGTGATCGTTGTGGATTTTCTCAGATCTTCATTTGGTTTTAATTTGGTTTTAATGCTTTTGGTTTTGAGTGGAGCAACCAGATCTAGGGCTGACGGCAGTTAAAATCATCAATAATGAAATCACAAGAGGCACTGAGGGATTTTTCTCTAAAACTTCAATAAAATTCGCTGCTGCGTCAGGGGTCAGAAGGCACTGACTTGGTCGACGTCTACAAATTATTACCTTTTTGTTGTTTTCATTTTTTTTAAATCTCTGTGCAGCACTTTGGAAACTGTGAAAAACTTGATTTGTAAAATGTGCTATATAAATAAAGTGGATTTGCATATTTAGAAATATTTAAAAATAAAACATAAAGTTGGCAAAAACTAACATCACTCTATTCATATCTGTAAATAAATATAAATATTCAAATATGTAAATAAAATCAACTTCCCTTTAGCCAAGTTTGTGTTGACTTTCCAAAAAACGGACTTGTCTCACATGGACGAAAGGTGCACGAATATTCACTCATTCACATTCCACCGGAACTGTCGTATTACAGCAAGCTTTAGTGCTTTTTACTCTGGCCGAGAGAACCTGTAAATATGCGTCACATGTTCAGTAATATTTAAACTGGAGTCAGAGTAGCTCAGTGTGTGTCCATTGATCCAAAGGTTGGTGGCTCGATTCCAGCTCCCACAGGTGAACGATCTCGTGTCTTGAGCAAAATACTTCCCACTTTCCCCAGTGTCTTTGTGCACTTCGTGACCATGAGCATTTTGAAGGCAGAAAAACGCGCCATAAAAATGTGACCATTTGCCAAAAGAACATCTGTCTGTAAATTATTAAAGTGTGAGTGAACTTAGTTACAAAAGACAAAACAACACCCCACCCTCACAACCACACAACGCAGTCATATGCACAGTCTCACACGCACACACGCGTGCACGCACACACACACAACACACCCAACCTGTTTGTGTGTGTTTTCTGTGTTTTCTGTGTGTTCGGTATGTGTTCTGTGTGTTTTCTGTGTGTTGTGTGTGTGTTCTGTGTGTTTTCTGTGTGTTGTGTGTGTGTTCTGTGTGTTTTCTGTGTTGTGTGTGTGTTGTATGTGTTCTGTGTGTGTGTTGTATGTGTTCTGTGTGTTGTGTGTGTGTGTTGTGTTTGTGTTGTCTGTGTGTTCTGTGTGTTTTCTGTGTTGTGTGTGTTGTGTGTGTGTTGTATGTGTTCTGTGTGTTGTGTGTGTGTTGTGTGTGTGTATTGTGTTGTATGTGTTCTGTGTGTTGTGTGTTCTGTGTGTTGTGTGTGTGTTGTGTTTGTGTTGTCCGTGTGTTTTCTGTGTTGTGTGTGTGTTGTATGTGTTCTGTGTGTTGTGTGTGTGTTGTGTTGTATATGTTCTGTGTATTGTGTGTGTGTTGTATGTGTTGTATGTGTTGTGTGTGTTGTGTGTGTTGTATGTGTTCTGTGTGTTGTGTGTGTGTTGTGTTTGTGTTGTCTGTGTGTTTTCTGTGTTGTGTGTGTGTGTTGTATGTGTTCTGTGTGTTGTGTGTGTGTTGTGTTGTATGTGTTCTGTGTATTGTGTGTATGTTGTATGTGTTGTGTTCTGTGTGTTGTGTGTGTGTTGTATGTGTTCTGTGTGTTGTGTGTGTGTTGTGTTGTATGTGTTCTGTGTGTTGTGTGTGTGTTTTCTGTATGTTGTGTTTGTGTTGTGTGTGTGTTCTGTGTGTTTTCTGTGTTGTGTGTGTGTTGTATGTGTTCTGTGTGTTGTATGTGTTCTGTGTGTTGTGTTTGTGTTGTCTGTGTGTTCTGTGTGTTTTCTGTGTTGTGTGTGTGTTGTATGTGTTCTGTGTGTTGTGTGTGTGTTGTATGTGTTATGTGTGTTGTGTGTGTGTGTGTTGTATGTGTTCTGTGTGTTGTGTGTGTTCTGTGTGTTTTCTGTGTTGTGTGTGTGTGTTGTGTGTGTGTTGTATGTGTTCTGTGTGTGTTATAAATTCGGATCTCTGTGAGAACTTCCTACATTTTTTCATTGAGAAAATTGAGAACATCAGAGCTCTATTTCCTCCTCTTGTTCCATCGCTTCATCCACCTCCACACCCTATAGGTACTCTCTGTCATTTTAACCCTGTCTCCATGGTCGATTTAAAGGACATTGTCCTACACATGAAAACCACCACGTCCCCTGGTGATGAGGTTCCATGTTCCGTTTTAAAGGAGGCTTTTGACATCGTAGGACCCTCCCTTCAACTTATTATAAACTCTTGTCTGTCATCTGGTACTGTCCCTGCTTGCCTCAAACATGCAGTTGTCCAACCTCTACTCAAGAAACCCAACCTGGACTCAAATTGCTTGAACAACTATAGGCCCATTTCTAAACTCCCGTTTATTGTGTGCTCGAAAAAGTAGTGTTGTCCCAGCTCTCCCCCTTCCTCTCGCAGCACGCCATCTTGGAGCCCTTTCAATCAGGTTTCAGGGCCTGGCACAGCACTGAAACTGCATTGCTTAAAATAACAAATGACTTGCTTCTCACACTCGACGCGGGTCAAAATGCAGTCCTGGTCCTATTGGACCTCAGTGCGGCCTTTGACACAGTGGACCATACCATCCTCCTCAACCGCCTTGAAGAGTGGGTGGGCATTAAAGGGACAGCACTGCTTTGGTTCAAGTCCTATCTCCAACATAGAACGTTTTCAGTTTCCATCGGCCATTCCTCATCTGCTTCTGCTCCGGTCTCCTATGGTGTCCCCCAAGGCTCAATTTTAGGGCCAATACTCTTCTGCCTATACATGCTCCCCCTAGGGGACATTATCCGTAAACATTTTGTTTCCTTTCATTTCTACGCTGATGACACACAATTATACTTACCATTAACATCACAGGACTCCGCCCAATCTCTCCTAGACTGTATAGAGGCCATTAAGCTTTGGATGTCCAACAATTTTCTACAACTCAACGACAGCAAGACCGAGGTCATAGTTTTTGGATCCCCTAAATCAATACCCACAGTTACTGGCAATCTATCTCACCTCTCCTCTTTTGTTAAGCCTTCTGCCAAAAGCCTTGGGGTTATCTTTGACTCAGACTTGTGTTTCAAAAAACAAATAAATACGGTCATAAAAAATAGTACCAGCTGAGAGTGATCACCCAGCTCAAGCCATCACTCTCTGTTCAAGATCTGGAAACAGTTATCCATGCCTTCATAACATCTCGGCTGGATTACTGCAACGCCCTCTACTTTGGCCTCCCCCAGACCCAGCTAGCTCGCCTGCAGCTGGTGCAGAATGCTGCTGCTAGACTTTTAACAGGCACCAAGAGGCAGGAACACATTACTCCTGTCCTCTCCTCTCTGCACTGGCTTCCCATTTGTTTTAGAATTCAATTTAAAATACTTCTTTTGGTTTTTAAGTCCTTTCAAGGCCAGACCCCCAAGTACATCTCCGACATGCTGCAACATTACTCTGCACCCAGGTCCCTCAGATCTGCCGACAAAGGTCTCCTTTGTGTTGCCCGCTCCCGCCTCAAGCACAAAGGGGACCGTGCTTTTGCTGTGGCAGCTCCACGCCTCTGGAACAGTTTACCTACTGACATCAGATCTGCTCCAACAATCACCACTTTTAAATCCAAGCTAAAAACTCATTTGTACACTGTGGCCTTTGCCTCTTAGCTCTTTTATCGCTTTTATCCTTTCTTTTATTTCATCTTATGTTTACTTCTGCCATGTCAAATGTTCTTATGTATTTTATGCTGCCGATTTATTTATTATTATTTTTAGCTTTTTGACATTGTACAGCACTTTGGCCAGTTCTCACTGTTTTTAAATGTGCTATATAAATAAAATTTACTTACTTACTTGTGTGTGTTGTATGTGTTCTGTGTGTTGTATGTGTTCTGTGTGTTGTGTGTGTTCTGTGTGTTGTGTGTGTGTTGTATGTGTTCTGTGTGTGTTGTATGTGTTCTGTGTGTTGTGTGTGTGTTGTATGTGTTGTGTGTGTGTTGTATGTGTTCTGTGTGGTGTGTGTGTTGTGTGTGTTCGGTGTGTGTTGTGTGTGTGTTCTCTGTGTGTGTTCTGTGTGTTGTGTGTGTGTGTTCTGTGTGTGTTGTGTTTTCTGTGTGTTCTGTGTTGTGTGTACACACACAGTCAGAATGTCTGTTCTTTTTTAGGTATTTTTGAGCTGTAAAACCACCTGTAGTTGAATAAATGCAAGGTAGCACTGTTTAATGTTATTCTGTGGAACATTCTAGACTAAGCAATAACACTTCCACGGAGAAAAGCATCTGAGGGCCCTCCACCAGAAAAATGCGATGATTCTTATGTATATTTCAAGTTTCATTTACACACTTGTAGACACGGTACAAAATTGATATTTGATGTCACGATTATCATGGAAGAAACAATGATCAATAAACCCTGTATGTGTAAGTACCCTGCAGCCATGTGTAATGACAAATGTGTGTGGAATATTCAACTACGCACAGGGTTGGGAGGGTTACTTTAGAAATGTAATCCGGTACAGTTACTAGTTACTCCTTAAAATATGTATTCAGTAATGTAATCCCGGTACTATAATATTAAAGTAATGTAACTTGATTACTTTCAGTTACTTTTGGATTACTTTAACACCAAATATCCTATAACAACAAGAAAACAAGAAAATTACAATACAATTAAAAGTTTTTAGGAGGACAAGTACAGTTCTATGTGTAGTTTTAACAACTGTTATCACTATAAGCCAAGTCACTAGTAAACAAGGTCACTCACTAAACCAAACACCTAAACACCTATGACTTCAACGAAATTATATTTATTAAGTTTTTGTTTTACCGGGACAGTCATCTTGCCCGATCTCCGCAGCTGGACAGGATGTTCGTCCAACTTGCGTGCTGGCCTACATCTAACGACAGCTTTGCTCGGAATTGTCTAAAGGGTCTTCATGGATCAGTTAACATGACTATGTTGCCTAGATAATGTTTAAATGTTGTAATATCGTTCTACAAATGCACAAAGTGTACTTGTGACCGCAAACGTTAGCTAGCTTGCTAATAGTTTGCTAGTCGATAGCTAACTCGAAACTGGCTCCTACCCAGTAGTCGAGTTGTAAAATGAAACCAGGGGGGTATGGTGAAATTTTTCACCAACGGGGGGGAGGCATTAAGCTAAGCCCTCCCCCATCACTGACATCACTGTGGTGTTTCAGGGCAGGGCAGAATTAGAAGGTACTTTGTTAAAATGGAAATGCTTTTATAACAAAAAGTCCATATAATCATTCAATAATTCAATAATACACAGGATATATGTTATCACACACACACACACACACACACACACCTTAGTCCTGGTTTAGTCCTGGTTTAGTCTTGGTTTAGTCTTGGTTTAGTCCTGGTTTAGTCCTGGTTTAGTCCTGGTTTAGACCTGGTTTAGACCTGGTTTAGACCTGTTTTAGTCCTGGCTTAGTCTTGGTTTGGACCTGGTTTAGTTTTGGTTTAGTCCCGGTTTAGTCCTGGTTTAGACCCGGTTTAGATCTGGTTTAGTCTTGGCTTAGTCCTGGTTTGGACCTGGTTTAGTCCTGGTTTAGACCTGGTTTAGTCTTGGTTTAGTCCTGGTTTAGATCTGGTTTAGTCTTGGTTTAGTCCTGGTTTAGACCTGGTTTAGTCTTGGTTTAGTCCTGGTTTAGATCTGGTTTAGTCCTGGTTTAGTCCTGGTTTAGATCTGGTTTAGTCTTGGTTTAGACCCGGTTTAAACCTGGTTTAGTCTTGGCTTAGTCCTGGTTTAGATCTGGTTTAGTCTTGGTTTAGACCCGGTTTAGATCTGGTTTAGTCTTGGCTTAGTCCTGGTTTGGACCTGGTTTAGTCCTGGTTTAGACCTGGTTTAGTCTTGGTTTAGTCCTGGTTTAGACCTGGTTTAGTCTTGGTTTAGTCCTGGTTTAGATCTGGTTTAGTCTTGGTTTAGTCCTGGTTTAGACCTGGTTTAGTCTTGGTTTAGTCCTGGTTTAGATCTGGTTTAGTCTTGGTTTAGTCCTGGTTTAAACCTGGTTTAGTCCTGGTTTAGATCTGGTTTAGTCTTGGTTTAGTCCTGGTTTAGATCTGGTTTAGTCTTGGTTTAGTCCTGGTTTAAACCTGGTTTAGTCCTGGTTTAGTCCTGGTTTAAACCTGGTTTAGTCCTGGTTTAGTCCTGGTTTAAACCTGGTTTAGTCCTGGTTTAGTCCTGGTTTAGTGCCGAAATAGATGCAGAAATAACCTGATAATATGACTCACCCATAAGAATGCGCTTAGCTCCATTCTAACAGTTTGTCGTGTTGTCTTTAATAATCCGGAGAAAAGGACATAATCCCGAACGTATCCCGTGTCCCGAGGCGAGAGTTCCTTCTTACGTAGCATTAACGTAGGAAGTTAAGGATGCTTCTTCTCTTGGAAATGCCGCGTAAATATCAGGCTCACAGCTGATCGGCGAACAGGCGCAAATACAACAGCGGCAATCGTCATGATTGGCGGGAGCGCGTATCGGTGCAAGTTTAGTCCGTAGTGCGCGACCTGCGTGAAGTTCAGTGCGCGCCGATGCAAGTTTGTTTCACAGAGCGCGCGCGGCGCGGTTTTCCCTACATATGACCTCCGGCTTTAAATGAAAAAATGAAATAACATAAAATGCTTTCAAATTGTAATCCTGCTAAGTAATCCCCATTTTCACTAAATGTACCTGTAATCTGATTACGTCTTTTTCTTTGTAACTGTAGGGGAATACAGTTACCTTTTTTTTGTATCCTTTTACTTAACGCCGTTCCATGTAATCCGTTACTCCCCAAGCCTGACTACGCATCAACCACAGAATCAGAGTCACTCACATTTGAAAGTTTCTGCCTGAAGGACCTGGCAACTTGCCTGGTGCTCAAACTGATCATCCTCACATAGGAAGTTTTGACAGAAGGAGCAGCGGAAGATCCTCCCTCCTGTCGGAAGTCAAATCAAAAGTGAAACGGTCTCTCTCACACACACACACACACACACACATATACATTCTACCTTCCAGTTTAAATGTTCAGCATAAAACATAAATTGCCAATCTCCAGTACAGACGCTCCTCGACATACGAACATTCGACTTACGAACATTCGGAGTTACGAACAGGGTCGAAATTTTTTTTTTTTAAAGTTAAATGTTTGGGCAAAAGCGCTGTACAAGTGAGTTTTTGTATTTAGCGCCTATTTTGACTTCCGGGTACAGTACGTAGTGCGTATTTCCGCCGCTGACGCACAGGCAGGGCGCTGCGCAGCATCCCCCAAGCCCACTCAGTTGAAGTGTTCATAATTTCAACTGAGTGGGCGTATTACGGTGTTACTACGGTGCGATGTTATGAACTGTTGTTTTTCTTGCATGCGTACAGTAATCCAATATGGTTGGTGAAAAGCAAAAAGCTTCTAGTGAAGCTTCTGTGAAAAAGCGGCAAGCCATCTCATTTGAAAAGGTGGTGATAATAAAGAAACTTGATGCTGGTGAGAAGATGGTGAATGAGGCACACGCGTACAACGTGAACCGTTCGACAATTGGTACGATATATAGACTATAGACTAGCATTATGGAGCATGTGAAAAGTGCAGCGGGTATGCAATCCACCATCATAAGCAAGAAGAGAGGGAAACTCATGGAAGAGATGGAGAAACTTCTTGGTATTTGGCTCGAAAATCAGCGGCAGCGGCATGTTTGAGCCTTATGCTGATCAGTGAGAAGGCCATATCGCTTTTTAATGACCTTAAGGCTAAGGAATGGGAAAGTGCTGCTGGAGAAAAAAAGGAAAACGCTCCAATCGTCCTTGGATCGTTTTTTTCGGCCAATACCCTCAACCTCCAAGGAGGCTTCACCTCAACCCTCTACTTCTTCCTTCATTGAAAAGCAGCAGGAGGAAAAAAATAAGAGATAAGATAAGAAGGGGAAGAAGAATTTGTCCAAAATCTTAGTGAGGATGAAGACGCTGACGACCCTCCACCCTTGCTGTAACTCTTCACTCAACCTCCTCCTCCTCATCATCATCATCTCATCAACCCTTCTTCCAAAGGTAAGCTATACTTGCATTTTTAAAAAAATAGGTTACACACAGTCTCACACACACACGCTCTCTCTCTTGCTGGCTGGCTAGCTCGCTCGCTCTCTCAGCTGACTGCGTTTGCCTCTGTGTCCCTCTCTTCTTTTTATCTCATCAGTTTTCCATATTTTTAAAAAGCATATTAGTATTATTTAGTGTTATTTATTAGTGTTATTGTGTTAGTGATATTAGTGTTATTTAAATGCAGTACAAATCCATATAGATAACTTATACAAGCCTTAAACATACATTCCCTTCTAATAACGACTTATGAACAAATTCAACTAACGAACGGATGTCCGGAACGTAACTTGTTTGTAAGTTGAGGAGCGTCTGTAGTGTGTATGCCATGAGAATGCCACTGCCCCCAAAACACTAGTGTTTAATCAATACAGAGAGCTGCTGCAGACTTGTGAATAGAATGTGATCATTTAAGTATTTTATATATATTCACCCATACCTGACCAGAATGAATTAGAAATGAATTTATCAAGATGCTTTTTTGAGATTTAAATATCCACTCCTATATTTAAAGGGCCATATTGCTCTATTTTCTGATCTATCAGAAAGCAGAAACTTGGTCAAATATTCACATTTTTAAATAGCACTTTTCCACCTTCAAGACACTCAAACCGCTTTACAACAAGGAATCACACAACCATTCACTTACCAGTGTACGCAGACACTGGGGGTGAGGTAGGTTAAGTGTCTTGCCCAAGCACACAAAAACAGCATTCATCTGTGGGACCTGGAATCACATGAGCCAAACTGTGGGCCAGTGGATCTAACCGCTCAAACAATGATGTTTTATGTCAAGAGCGGAATTCGAACCGCCAACTTTTGGATCAGTGGACAAACGCTCTTACCACTCATTTGTTGTTTTTAAAAATACAAGTTCAAACGCTGGATCAGGGAGGCCACTGATATAGGAAACGAAACACGGACAGCATTCAACGTGATGACGGAGCATTCACACCTTCCTCCAGAGAACACCGGGCGACGGGAGGCGTGGTCAGTCTGAGCGACCTGCCAGATCCATCAGGTTGACCACGCCTACAGAAAGTAACAACAGCTGATATACGACACGTCACCACCAACACCGGTGACAGTTCTGAAGACGCAGCAGCAGCAGAAACATGTCAACAAGGTAAATACACATTACTGTATTGTCTAAAAAAATCTAAGAAAGTTCCTCTTCTGGTCAGCATAGTAATTGTAGTTCATCTTCGTGAGCTCCCATACAACGGGCAGTTTCGATGCTAAAATGCTGAAATCCAGTTGGTTAAAACCTAAAAAGTCAGATATTAACTCCAGCACTTGCAGTAAATCATTATTACGTCGGTGCTAATGCAGCCTCTGCAGTTCTGTGAGTGAATTCTGGAGGTTCAGACTTTCACATGAAGCCTGTCCATATACGGTTCCTTTAAAGGTGTATTATGTAACTTTTCTGGTGGAGGGTCCGTCAAATGCTTTTCTCCATGGAGATGTTATTGCTTTGTCTGGAATATTTCACAGTATGACATTAAACCTTTCGATCTTCATGGAGACCAAACCAGATCAAGTTACGGGTCAGATCAACAGAGAGGCGACACACTCACAGTCAGAATGTCTGTTCTTTTTTAGGTATTTTTGAGCAGTAAAACCACCTGTAGTTGAATAAATGCAAGGTAGCACTGTTTAATGTTATTCTGTGGAACATTCTAGACTAAGCAATAACATCTCCACGGAGAAAATCATCTGACGGACCCTCCACCAGAAAAATGCGATGATTCTTATGTATACGTGAAGAGTCCCTCAGTCGTCCAGGTAGAATCCATGATAAAAGGAGAAATTCAATTTGTCAACTGGACAAAGTTTGTTTGGTTGAAAACGTTTCGCCGCTCATCCGAGAGGCTTCGTCAGTTCTGGTTCTAGTGCTGGTTAGACCCTGTTTACATCTAGCTGCAGGGAGGAGCTCACTACACTGAAATAGTTCTGAAACTATCTCAACTAATTTGTTTCTTTTGTTTTTCGAATTTCTCTGGCGTCTAGTTTAGCATACCTATTCACCCTAACAACCGTCTCCACACCTCTGGCCCTGACTTGTCTGCTCTAATGTTTCTTTTGTCTGTTTTGATTCTCTGTTTTCTGTTGTCTGTTTTCTGTTGTCTGTTTTCGATTCTCAAACCAAGTCAAAACAGACAAAAGAAACATTAGAGCAGACAAGTCAGGGCCAGAGGTGTGAAGACGGTCGTTAGTGTGAATAGGTATGCTAAACTAGACGCCAGAGAAATTCGAAAAACAAAAGAAACAAATTAGTTGAGATAGTTTCAGAACTATTTCAGTGTAGTGAGCTCCTCCCTGCAGCTAGATATAAGCAGTGTCGAACCAGCACTAGAACCAGAACTGACGAAGCCTCTCGGATGAGCGGCGAAACGTTTTCGACCAAACAAACTTTGTCCAGTTGACAAATTGAATTTCTCCTTTTATCATTCTTATGTATATTTCACGTTTCATTCACACACTTGTAGACACGGTACAACATTGATATTTGATGTCACGATTATCATGGTTAAAATAACAGCGATTAATGATTATATTACGAGTTCCATATTTAAACAACTGTTTAAATTGTACTTTGTTATGAGTGAAAACAAAGATCTAGAAGAATTTCTTTTCTGCACATTCTGATGATAAAATTGCGATTTTCTTTGTTGGCGATTACCACGATTATATAAAATCTCCCACCAATGATTATCGTCTACCCTTTTTATCATGATCAGTGATATTATTGTTTATCTTTATCTATACATTTCAAATTGCAGCAGAAAAAAACAAGACACTGAGTCGTGATTTAAATTTTTATTAACTGTTTTTAAGAATGCAGGGGATGTATTCCAAGAAAGATGCTGCAAAAACCTTTCATTTTTGGTCCCCTGAATGTGCAAAACGTGACTTAAGCTGTACCTAGCTTCAGCGCAGACATCGACTCTGTCGCCGTTTCTTCTTGTGAGTCTTCCTCCTCCTCCTCTTCCTCCTCTTCATCGTCTTCCTCATAATCATCCTCATCGTCGTCATCGTCGTCTTCTGCGTAGTCTTCCTCGTCACCCCCGCGGCCGGATGCCAGGTTCTTCCAGTAAGAGTCGTAACCGGATGCCCCGTCGCCGTAGTAACTGTCGTCCTCGTCGTCAGCGCAGCTCTGCCGGCCGAACTTTACGGAGCGAGCTACATAAAGAGGAACATCATGAGTCACTTATCGAGACTGAACGTTTGTATTCTTCTTGCTTCTCATTTAATGATGATTATTTATGTTTTGGTTTGTTTTGTGATTTTAATGTCTGGCCTGTAAACCACTTTGAATTGCTTTGTTTACGAATTGTGTTATACAGATAAACTTGCATTGCCGAAACAACAGAGCGTAACACGGCTGGATCTGACCTGAGAAAAACTAAACCTACTAAATTTGACAAGGAAGCTAAATCAATAATTTAAAGGGATAGTTCGGGTTTTTTGATGTGAATCTGTATGGCGTCCCCTTCAGCAGTGTCGTGCATTAACACTGACTTACCCCTGACAGTGTCCTCTGAGCCGAGTTCTGCCCCGGTTCTGGCACTGACAAAAGTACGTCCGGCAAGTTAGCGGGGACAGTTAATAAAGCTTGTTTTTCTTCTCAAAACAATATTTGTCCAAAAAGTGATATATTTGCGTCACGAAAAAGTCAGAAGTCATCGCTTGGTGCCATTTTCTCTCGAGTCGTATCACTGCGCGCCTATTATTATTATTAGTAGCCTGTTCTAGGGATGTCAACAATTAATCGACTTACGATTAATTGTCGATCAAGACGTTGGTCGATTAAAATGCATTAATTGTAACTAATCTCTAGAGGAGAGGGCGCTACTCTGGAATGTGAACACGAGATGCAAACCCACTCGCGAGAAGGACCATAACGTTACATCCGCGGCCGAATCTACAACCAGTGCAAAATGTTCTCCTGCGAACCCAATTTTTGTGGCTTGGTTCGCTCCGCGTCCCTCTGTCTGCATGAACATGTGCGCGGCGCGCTGCACGTGCTCCTCCTCTCCAGGCCCGTAGCAGGCTCCACGTGAAAGCGCAGTGGAAGCAGCCCGCTGTCCGGCCCGTGTGCCGGTGTGTGTGCGACTGTGCGTGTGTGTGTGAGTGAAATGTTTTCCCCGATCAATTCATTTTTTTTAATCATTTCATATCACGGAGCTTTTACAAAACACGTCCTCAATTTATTTTCAATAAAGAATGTATTTTGTTATTCAGCATCAATACATTTGTCTGCTTTTTACTAAGGAATAATGAATTGAGGAATATACAATATAATAATACTATGATATATTTTTGACTCAGTGTTATGTATACTATAGCTTATATTCTTAAAGACCCTATTGAAACACTAAAATTCAGGTGAAAAACGCCGCTTATCAATTAATCGTAAGTCGATCGATAAGGTCAATCAACTATAGATTAATTAATTAATCAATAATTTGCATCCCTAGCCTGTTCATTTGTAAACATCACCACTTACAATGACTTCTGACATTTCATTTTCGTGGGCAACTGTTTTGTGACGCAAATATATCACTTTTTGGACAAATATTGTTTTGAGAAGAAAAACAAGCTTTATTAAAGGGACAGTGTGTAAGATTTTTACCCGTTAATTACCGAAATTGAAGATACCCATTCAAAAATACAGTGTTTTCCAAGCCTTTTCACTTCCATCATGAAATCAAAGTATTCTATTGGACTTAGATATAGTCGCATAAAAGGGGGATCTTCCCCATATAGAGGCAGCCATTTTGATTACGAAAGCCGCAGAAGGACATCTGGGCTCCGTCTTCGCCTTTTCTTTATACAGTAGTTGTCAAAGGGCTCGTGGTTTTCACACAACGAGATAGTACGCGTTTGGATAAACAACGACAAGCATGTTGCCGGATCACACTTACTCCGCACATACATCGCAGGAGCAAGCACCTTCATCTAAGAGGAAAAGAAGAAGGACATAGTACCTACTGCGGCTGGGGCTTTGTTGCAGCGCGGGCCCGCACCCCGGGTTCAGACCGCCCTCCGCCCTCTGCGGTCCGGTTCCCGATTCCCCCCACCCGCGCACAGCGCCGGGTGTGCTTCACACGTGCGCGCAGTTCGTGTGCGACTGCCGGAACCCACCTCCGGGTATGCCGAGCTCTCCGCGTTACGGCGCACCCTCGAGGTCTGCCGTAGCTAGGACAGGAATTGCAATACCCACCATCCACCAATGCGCCACCATCCTACACACTGGACCTTTAACTGTCCCCGCTAACTTGCCGAACCTACTTTCGTCAGCTCCAGAACCGGGGCAGAACTCGGCTCAGAGGACACTGTCAGGGGTAAGTCAGTGTTAATGCACGACACTGCTGAAGGGGACGCCATACAGATTCACATCAAAAAACCCTAACTATCTCTTTAAGTTATCTTTTGGAAGACAGGGGTGGGATTCAATGAGTTTTCTTCTTCCCACTCCTTTTCGAGAAAAAAAAATAAAATAAATAAAAATTTGTGTGTTGACCTGCTCGAAATGAATAAATGAAATGCATCTACTTGGTAAGTACTTGGCTACAGGCCACCCAAGGGTTTGATTTAGATCTTTGTGAAGCTCTGTGCTTTCGCAACTATGTGGAATGCAGCATGGGAGACAGCTGCAGAGGGAAAAGTGGGTCCTAACACTACACATATTCCTCTAAATGTAACAATAAGGAAGTCGTAAGTCGTTAACATTATCAGATAGAATATTGAAAAGTCACACTGTGGGAGTATATTTTTGCACCCCTGAAATATATTTGGCTATATATTTCAATTTTTTTATTCATTCAATCTACATCTCACCTTTGATAAATATTTTTAAATTTGTGCTCAAAGACACTTTACACTGCAATATTGCTGATTGCTGATTGATTAAAAATGATTTATGCTAGTAAATGTTGGTGTCTCCCCAATGCAAAATTACATTCATTCATTCAACCACCTACCATACATGTTAAAAATACAAGTTAAAAATGGCTTCTTCATTAAAATTATGTAGGACATAAATCTGAAGTCAGATGGTTCAGACAATATATAGAAATTAGACATTACATGCTTTTGTAGGAGGGAAAAATAATGATTATAATGGACGTCAATGGGGATATACAGCTCTGGTAAAAAATAAGAGACCACTGCATTTTTTTCTGAAATCAGCATCTCTACCTGTATTACAGCCATTCCATTCCCGTGTCTGTTGAATTCCAACACAAACACAAAGCTGAGCTACTTCAGTTCTTGCACCAGGAGTGGAATAAAGTCACCCAAGAACAATGTGAAAGACTTGTGGAGAGCATGCCAAGACGCATGAAAGCTGTGGTTAAAAATAAGGGTTATTGCACCAAATATTGATTTCTGAACTCTTCTTAAGTGTAAACATTAGTATTATGTTGTTTTAAAATTAATTTGATCTTGTTTCTTTGCATTGTTTGAGGTCTGAAAACATGGATCTTTTTTGTTATTTTGACCATTTGTCATTTTCTGCAAATAAATGCTCTAAACGATAATATTTTTATTTGGAATTTGGGGGAAATGTTGCCAGTAGTTTATAGACTCAAACAAAAATGTTCCTTTTGCCCAAACACATAGCTATAATTAGTAAAATCAGAAAAACTGATAATTTTGCAGTGGTCTCTTATTTTTTTCCAGAGCTGTACATGCATTTTTGCTGCTGATATCCCCGTCGAAAACACACATCAGAAAATTAATTTGAAGCCAGAGGTTTCAGAAAACATCTACAACTTAGATAATGCAGGCTTTATATTTTGTTCAATGGCAGTTTGAAAAATCATGATTATAATGATGTTAAGCTTCAACAAAGGAGTATTTTCTCTAGCATGAATTAGTAGTATAGGCTAAAATTAAAAACTGATGGGAATTGTTAAAACACTCAAAGATGCATGACTCAAAAAGCACAAGTCATGCAAGAAATAAAAGTCAAAAAGCACAAAAATGTAAAAAGGGTTAAAGAAGGATGCAGAACGTATGTTTTATACAGACTCTTCTGTGCTGTTCTGTTTTGTTAAAAAGGCCATAAGGTGGTGTAGAACATCTGTGTCTCTACAGTTCCTCTTTGACACACTGTGCTCTTCAGGCTCAGACACAGAGACTGAAACACGAGCGAGAGGCAGCAGAGAACGAGAAAGTGACATGGAAATTCTTTTATAGCCGAGCGTGTAAACTGGGGCAAATATTAAACCTATAAAAATACAATACAAGGGCACTTAAAGATTCACCGTTTAACTTTTTTCGTGGAGCCACGGGCCACACCTCTGAGGACAGTGAGGTACAGATCTTGGCCAGAAAAAAGAACTGGTTTGAGAGGGGAGTTAAAGAGGCTATTTTTGTCAAGAAAGAGAATCCTTCCTTGAAGAGAAATGGAGGTCTCAGACATCATTTCTCTTCAAGGAAGGATTCTCTTTCTTGACAAGAAAGAGAAAGAGAGAGAATCCTTCCTTGAAGAGAAATGGAGGTCTCAGACATCATTTGTCTCCATCTATAACTCTATCCTCAAACCTAAAGCAAAACAAAGAAAACAATAGGGCAGCAGGTCAGGTCCAGAGGTGTGAAAACACCCATTATGGTACTGAATGGTTCTGCTAACAAGACCACCACTCCACTCCCACTACATATTTAAAGGAATATTAAAGGGACAGTGTGTAAGATTTTTACCCGTTAATTACCGAAATTGAAGATACCCATTCAAAAATACAGTGTTTTCCAAGCCTTTTCACTTCCGTCATGAAATCAAAGTATTCTGTTGGACTTAGATATACCTGCATAAAAGGGGGATCTTCCCCATATGGAGGCAGCCATTTTGATTACGAGAGCCGCAGGAGGACATTTGGGCTCCGCCTTCGGCAAGGGCTCGAGATAGTACACGTTTGGATAAACAACGACAAGCATGTTGCCGGATCACACGTCGTAACACGTGTTTTGGACTAAATTGTTTTACTGGATTTTATTCGCTGGATCCTTACGGACAGATGGAGACCAAGCTTATGGTGAAATACTGAGTTTGACCTGTCCAGAGCCTTCAAAGGTAAGCAAAGTAACAAACCTCGTTTTGTGCTTTTCCGTATAAAAGCCCCATGTGCTCGGGGAGTGATTGTTGTGCCGGGAAATGAATTGCATAGTCAAAAAGAGGAGACTGTAAGGTTTCATTTGATGTGTAGATTGTCATGGTACACGATCGGGAATGTGTGCTCTCATGCGGAAAGAAAAAAAAACAGTGAATGGGACCGCATTTTATTTATACAGTACAGTGGTACCTCACCTTACGAATGACCCAACAAACGAAAATTTCAAGTTACGAAACGCCTTCACGGTAAATTTTGGTCTCTAGATACGAAAGAAAATTCAAGTTACGAAACGCGAAATCTCAAAAATTCAAATAATGCGCGCTCAGCCACACACATTATAGCTTTTCACATACTGGATTTAAACCCCTCTCACACCTGTCCCCCGTTCAAACCCCCAAACCCCCACAGATTCCCAACAAAACGTATCAATAGTGAAGTGTGGGGGGAAGCGGGAGGGGGGAGAAGACTGCGCGCGGACATGTGTGATAGCGCAGCATGACCCGGCGCGGAGCTGCCAGCAGGTCTAGACCAAGGTCTAAACCTGGATAGGACCAGGACTAAACTAGGACCAAACCAGGACTAGACCAGGTGGATTATTCCGGTCTATTTCCTGGTTTTGTTTCGAGTCACAGCTGAGGGGAGCAGCGAGTAGGACAGCACGCAGTCTGAGCACATGAACGAGACCCATGCAAGAGCCACGGTGGTCTAGACCTCCTCTAGATAGAGGAGGTCTAGAGGAGCTGCGGTGGTCTGGACTAAACCAGGAGGAGCCGCAGTGGTCTGGACTAAACCAGGACTAGACCAGGACTAGACCAGGTGGACCAAAGCGCCGCGCGCGCGTCCACCCCCCTGGCCGCCGCTCGCACGCAAGAGCCGCGGCGGTCCAGACCCGCTCCAGACCTGCCCGCGTAAGGTGCTCACAGAGCGGCCTGGATAGAACCGTGAGGTCGGCCTCTTCAAGACCTCCAGGCCGGTGACCGGGACAATCCTCTGAGCTATGCCCGCGTAAGGTGCTCACAGAGCGGCCTGGATAGAACCGTGAGGTTGGCCTCTTCAAGACCTCCAGGTGACCGGGACAATCCCCGGACCCATGCCCGCTTAGGGAGCTCTTAAGGCGGGCTGGCAGTGTCCCCCTGGGTCCCTGGATGTCTGGGGCTCCGTGCCTGGCAGGTCTAGAGCAGGTCCAGACCACACTATAAAAAAGTTACACTATAAAAAAGTTACACTATAAAAAAAAAAAACTTGGATCGGGGCCTTGGAACGAATCAGGCTTTTTCCATTGAAATAGCTACTCAACTTACGAATTTTTCACGTTACGAAACCACTTCTGGAACGAATTAATTTCGTAAGGTGAGGTACCACTGTAGTTGCCGCGTGCACGCGGTCCGTGCGCGGGTACACGAGCTGTCCGCGTTACGGCGCGCCTGGGTGACCCTCGAGGTCTGCCGTAGCTAGAACAGGAATTGCAATAGCCACCATCCACCTATGCGCCACGAATCCTACACACTGTACCTTTAAAGATCCCATGACATGGTACTTCTTGATGCTTTTATATGGCTCCTTAAAGGGATATGCCACCCCCAGGTCAAATTTGGGCATCTCCCCACAGTCCAGAGACTAAAACAAGTGATGAAAAGTGTTTTCCTGGTCACCCAGCCATTGTCCGAGTCTGTTAGCACTGACCGCCGCGCGCAGCTGCTGCTCCTCCGCGTTAGACTGGAGGCAACGGCGCCAGAGAAAGATTTCGGCCAAAAGGAATTAATTTCCTCGATGCTTTTCCCAATTACTTTCTGTGTAGTGCGCATTCATATCGAGTGCAAATAAATGTGCAAATCAACACGGAGAACTTGCCTTGGTCATTTTGGGTGGGAACTATTTTTCAGTGCGGAAAAAGAAAGCCGAAGCACGCACCACGCAGCGTAATGGGGGAACTCCCTTCCTGGTGCGTAAACAGGGATTCCCCTGTCCGCGTGGTGCGTGCTTCGTCTGTCTCGTGCGTGCTTCGTCAGCTCCTTCAGCAGCCGACTGAGGCACCCCCAGTGCAAGAAGGAGCACTACTGCAGATCCTTCATCCCCACCACCATCAGACTGTACAACTCCACTGTATAGTCCAAACGTGCAATATCGTTTTTCAATACTCTCCTAGTTACTGTTTCTTATTATTATTACTTGTATAACTCCACTGTATGGTCCTAACGTGCAATATCGTTTTTCCAACGTGCAATATCGTTTTTCAATACTCTCCTTGTTACTGTTACTATTATTATTACTTATTCGATTATTACTTATTTTATTATTATTACTTATCTTTATTCCATTCTTGCCTGCATGCACTTTTCTTTCTTGTTCAAACTGTCCCTACCTGGAGCTACTGTGACAAGTAAATTTCTCCTGAGATCAATAGTCTTATCTTATCTTACTAGTTCAGAAACTGCTTCATTCTAGTCTAGAGGGAGTTTATTTTAAGAGAACTTGTCAAGTAAAATGATCTTGCTGCATGGACAGATCATTTCACTACTTTTAAGTCATTTTCCGACCCCCAATCAAAAAGTTACACAGTACACCTTTAAGCTAAAGAGGCAGGTGCTGCAGTACTTCCTGGGTTCGATCTGTGCACGTCACTGAACAGGGATTTTCATGTCATCTTAATCTTGCCAAACTACTGTAGCAAACAGCAGTAAATAAATAGGTACATTAGGATTTGGAGGTGTCATTTTTGCAAATCTCCAAACAAAGCCACAGTGTAGATGTGGCATTCTCCTCACGGGGCCCACAGACTTACTGGACATGCTCAGATCTTTGGTCTCCTGGGTCTCGTGGCCACACTTGGGGCAGGGAGGTGCTTTGCCTTTCTCCTGTTTGAACACTTTGCTCTTGGCGTGGTCATCACAGTAACAGGCCTGGAAGAAAAATGTCAAAACCCAAGAGTGACTGTTATGATTTGAGGAGGAGATCATATTCAATTTATTTTACACGTGTCTATCAGCCATTTTGTTCACCAGTGGGACAAGATGGTGTTAGTATTTTTAAAAGATGATGATGAATTTGAAATCTTGTATTAATGGAAATTAGAATGAATTAATTTTGATTGTTTTAAATGTCTATCCATCCATCCATCCATCCATCTTCTTCCGCTTTCCGTATTTCGGGTCGCGGAGGCAACAGTCCAAACAGATCTGCTGCCCAGATCACAATGCCCCAGCCCCCATGGATCCTCCTGTGGGTGGTGGGTCCACAGGAGGACGGTTCCACGTCACTTGACGCAACCGGCCTTGATGCAACTTCTGTCATGGGGGCTCTTCCAGTGTGCATGGACACTGGGGGCGAGGTGGGGGTTAAGTGTCTTGCCCAAGGACACAACAGCAGCACTCATCTGTGAGAGCTGCGATGGTACTGCCAAACCACGGGTCAGTGGATCCGACCGCTCAACCAACGATATATTGTCGAGAGCATCGCTGGTTTGTCCGCCAACCCCTGGATCAGCGGCCAAACTCTCTACCAACTGAGCTATTGCCGCCCTCGATGTTTTAAATGTCCATCCATCCATCCATCCATTTTCTTCCGCTTATCCGGGGTCGGGTCACGAGGGCAACAGTCTAAGCAGGGACTCCCAGACTTCCTTCACCCCGGACACTTCCTCCAGCTCCTCTGGGGGGACCCCAAGGTGTTCCCAGGCCAGCCGGGAGACATAGTCCCTCCAGCGTGTCCTGGATCTTCCCTGGTGGGACATGCCCAGAACATCTCCCGAGGGAGGCGTCCAGGAGGCGTCTGGAACAGATGCCCGAGCCACCTCAGCTGCTCCTCTCGACGTGGAGGAGCAGCGGCTCTACTCCGAGCCCCTCCTGCCTGACTGAGCTCCTCACCCCATCTCTAAGGGTGTGCCCAGCCACTCTGCGGAGGAAACTCATTTGGCCACTTGTATCCGCGATCTCGTCCTTTCGGTCATTACCCAGAGCTTATGACCATAGGTGAGGGTAGGAATGTAGATTGACCGGTAAATTAAGAGCTTTGCCTTTTGGCTCAGCTCCCTCTTCACCACAACGGTCCGGTACAGCGACCGCATCACTGCCGACGCTGCACCGATCCACCTGTCAATCTCACGCTCCATCCTCCCCTCACTCGTGAACAAGACCCCAAGATACTTGAACTCCTCCACTTGAGGCAAAGACTCTCCCCCCACCCGTTTTAAATGTTTATTGATGAATTGGATAGTGGTTATTTTAAGGAGACGCTGTTACTGATCAAATGTTGTTGTTGGAGATGGTTTAATGTAAATAGTTTCTTTAATGTATTTTGTACCGCCCCACTGCTGATGGAAAGTAGCTTTAGATAAATCTGGCACGGAGCATCTTTTCTGTCTGAGATTAATGTTTTCTGTGCACTGTCCTCATTTTAAATAAATAAATGGATAAAAAATAAATCAAACTAGTCCATACATTATAGAACATAAATCTGATGTCTGTGAGTATAAGAGTTAAGTTTGCTGCATTTGTATTTTAAAATATGGACATGAATCTCTAGTGACTCACCTTACAGCGCAGGCATGAGTGCTGCCCCAGTCTGTTACAGGAAACGCCTAAAACACATCAAGAAACAATGATCAATAAACCCTGTATGTGTAAGTACCCTGCAGCCATGTGTAATGACAAATGTGTGTGGAATATTCAACTACGCATCAACCACAGAAGCAGAGTCACTCACATTTGAAAGTTTCTGCCTGAAGGACCTGGCAACTGGCCTGGTGCTCAAACTGATCATCCTCACATAGGAAGTTTTGACAGAAGGAGCAGCGGAAGATCCTCCCTCCTGTCGGAAGTCAAATCAAAGTGAAACGGTCATGTTTTTCCTCCAGTGAAAGAGACAATAGAAGACAGAGTTACCGTGATCCCAGACGCCCCGGTCACACTCGATACAGTCTGCATCAATGAGGGGGCATGCACACGCGTGAGTGCTCAGGCATTTCCGACTGTGGCAGACCCAGGCCTCGCAGAAGTCACACACCGCCCCCTGGTGGACGCACACACACACACAAATTCAAGGAGTTAGAATGAGGTAGAAGAAATACTGTAATGGAATAGAATAAAATGCCTTTTATTGTCACCGTTCACATGTACAATTTACATCATACATACTCACAATGAGACTGAAAGCATCTCATTTCAGTGCAGACATTTAAGTACGATATTTACAACACAGTATAGAAAAAAAATAGTGCAAGTCCTCTACGAGCTCGTACAACAATCTAACTAATCTAGAAAAAGGTAAACAAAATTATTCTCAAATAAAGTCTTACTTTTCAAAAGATGTAAAATTGCAAAAGTGGGGGTTAAAATAAATGCTAAACTTCAGCCCTTTGGGCTGTAGAATAACTGAAGTTTTAAAAGTTATTTTTGTGTTATTGGTGGATCATTGTAACATGATTAATTATTTATTTATTTAAAACAAAACCATATTGACCAACCGTACAAATGCATTGTTAGCCAAGAGGTTAGTTTCCATCTGCAGACCTTTGCCAGATGTACAGAAGGCACCAAAAAGAGGGATTACAATGAGATAAAACAACTGAAATGTAGATAAGTTTGTGCAGCAGCAGCAAAGCAGGAAGTCCTAACCCCTGATCCTGACCCTCCAGACAGAGACACAAATATTAAAGTTCAGATGGAGCAGCACAAAACATGGGCAGCAGCAAAAGCAAAGTTTGAATACAAGCAACATTAAAACATGCAGGTATGTATTAAGACCCACTTTTATTCTCTGGCTTTTAACACCGACAACTTGTGTGGTTTATTTTTTATTTATCGTTTTTATTATTTTATTCATTGATTTTATTATTATTATCATCTATTGTTTGTATTCATTTCTTTTGTACGGAACATAATTCATAATGTTTTACATTTCTATGTGAAACACTTTGGAAACAGTCTTGTTTATAAAATGTGCTATATAAATAAATTTTGATTGTTTGGATTGATAAGAACCATTAGTAGACACAGAACAGAAGCCGCATTATTTACAGATAGTTAAACACTGTACAGTGAACCCTCGCTCTATCGCGGTTCACTTTTCGCGGCCTCGCTGTTTCGCAGATTTTTTTTTTTTTTCAATTTTTTTTTTTTCAATTGTTTTTATAGTGTAACTTTTTTTTTTACAGTGTAACATTGTGTCCTGCGTCCTGATTGGCTAAGAGACTAGACCAGGTCTAAACCTAGACTAAACCAGGTCTAGACCAGGTCTAAACCTGGACTAAACCAGGTCTAGACCAGAACTAAACCAGGTCTAGACCAGGTCTAAACCTGGACTGGCCCTGGACTAAACCAGGACTAGACCAGGTCTAAAGATTAAGATTAAGTTAGGCTTAAGCCTTTATTGGTCTCACACACAATGACACACAGGAGAAATTTGACTTCTGCATTTGACCCATCCTTTTCAGGAGCAGTGAGCAGCCATCTTTTTTCGGCGCCCGGGGGGCAGTACCGTGAAGGGTCTTGCCCAAGGACCCACACTGGTTAGCTCATTGCCCAGGGGGGATTTGAACCCACAACCCCCAGGGGGAAAGTCCATGATTTACCAGTTGAGCTAACCAGCCGCTCTTTGCTGGTTTCGTGCGGCTGTTTTGTGGCTCGGGCTGAGAGCACACGGTCCGGGCGGTTCTATCTCGTGCTCGTGGCGTTTTTAACCTTAAAACATGTAGAATAATTGTAAAACCGGGACTAGACCAGAACTAGACCAGGTCTAAACCAGGACTAGGCCAGGTCTAAACCGGGATTAAATCTTTGCCTTGTTTCGTGACAGTGCACGTGTCCGAGCGCTTCTATTAATACATTTTGATGAAAATCTACAAAAGTTTGAGTGTTTAAACAAGAGAGAAATGTGAGAAAATGTTAATACCAGTCTGAGAAAGGTGTATAATGTGTGTGGTGAGGCGTTTACAGCCTTAAAACATGTATAATAATTGTAAAATATAAAGTTGTCCTACTTCGCGGATTTCACGTATTGCAGGCTATTTCTGGAACCTAACCCCCGCGATAAACGAGGGATTACTGTAAAAGCATTTAAGGAAAAGAACAGAACAAACGCACGTGCACAATTAACCACAAGATGGCAGCGACAGGGATTTAGTGTCGACAGGTTTGATTGACTAATTTTAAGTGAGTGCAGAACAAATGAACCTGGCTCACACCAGATTGATAAATGTATCACTCTGACTTGAGTTCTACACATTATCCATCCGGAACTGCTCTCGCTGAAAGCATTTAGAACAAAGGAGGGATTTGCATCAGAAAACAAAGGGTGGCTACTTTGAATAATCTAAAATATAAGACTTATTTTGAGTTATTTCACACGTTTTTGTCAAGTACATAATTCCACATGTGTTCATTTATAGTTTTGATGCCTTCAGTGAGAATCTACAATGTAAATAGTCATGAAAATAAAGAAAACGCATTGAATGAAGTGTGTCCAAACTTTTGGCCTGTACTGTATGTGATATCTATACAGCCTATGGTGTAGGTCTGGAGCTTGGGGTTGTCATAATGTTCCCTGGACCGCTCTCCCTGCCATAGAAGCTCTGTGATTAGGCCGACTGCTGCTTAGGTCCAATTTAAACCGTACAGCAGGAGCACCTCAAGATTCTCATGAGTTTGTGAACTCACAAATATTGTGAGAATCCATTTTGAGAATCCATTTTGTGAGAATCCAATCCACGGTTAGAATAAATAATGTGGAAATGTTCCTGATGGTAACTGGGATGGTGTTCCTTTCTTTACAAGCACTGATGGAAAGGAATGACAGAGTCTCCTCTAAATGATCCTCTGGTGATCATTATTAGAAATGGATATTTTATTTTGCAGTGGAAGTCTCTGTTCATTTGCTTATTTTTGAAATCCTGACCTGAAAGTTTTGGGAAGCCCGGTGTTAGCTGCTACTTCACTGCCATGATCGTAGTCTGGTTAACACCTGACCATATCACAAGTGAGATATGGGTCTGGAAACTCGCTTCGAAAAATCCCGTAGCGGAGGTGTGGTTAGCGATTGCCAACGGCCGTTTATTGGGCGTTATGAATGTCTATCATTGAGCGTATACGTAAGTCCATAGCCAATCATGTCAGTTGTCAGTTCAAACTACAAGCTTCCGTTTGTCATGTAGTACGCGTCACCGTCTTGCCACACCTCCCCCGCTCTCTGATTGGGGCCCTAAATCTGGGACTCTCGCTTGGACGAGTTTCCAGGCCGCCTTCCAGTTCGAAACGAACGGAAGCGGCCTGGGAATTCCCAGGCTACCATGATCGGGTTTCCCAGGGCAAAGACTTACCACCATCGCCATTCCAGTTGTGTAGACGCCTGGATGTTTGATGACACAGTCTGAAGGCTTCATGCACTTCATCTTACCTGAGGAAACATAACACAAATCTAAACTTTATTCTAATTCCCCTTGTAAAATAAATTAACACAAAATTTGAAGATTTACTGACCACACTGAGCGCACACGGGCAGCTTCTGGACAACAGAGCAGAAATAGCAGAAAGCCCTGTTCTTCTGTGTCCTAAAACATAATATTAAAATGCTTATGACACATTTTATGACTCCTGTAAATATAAATTATAGTTTCACACAAATCAAGAAGCAATTTGTTAAGAAAAAATATGTTGAAAATTACAGTAAAGAGTTAGAATTAGGTAATTGTTAACTTGAAAAGTACCACTACATGACATCACAAGGTGGAACAGAGCATTCTGAACTTTGAAAATGCGGACAAGTAGACTAATAACAAACTCAAGGTATATTTTGGATGATGGAACATGGCTTAAAGCACACAAGAATCAATTTTGTGTAATAAAAATTTGTCTCAGTATTTTGTATCGAACTGCTTTGTATTCTGAAAAAAAACTTACTTCTGACATTTGTCACATTCCTAAAAAGGAGACAAAAGGCAAGTTAATAAGATGGAAACAATTTAAGTCGTGTCTGAAAGGAGCTGTGTCCACTCACCATAGTGACGTTGCAGGGATGTTTAGCCACATCGACATGTTTTTTATTTGCTCGAATCTGCTTCTCTCTTTCCTTACGATTCTCAGCCTTCTTACGCGCACCCGTCTTCTTTTTGGGCATTTTGGGCACAGATTTTCACATGAGCGGCTCCCCTGCAGACACAGGTGTGTGTACATATGAGTACGAGCACTATGGAACCTGCTTGTTTCTGTGGAGATGTCATTGCTCTGCCTGGAATGTTCCGCAGTATGATATTAAACAACTCTACCTTACATATTTTTTATTTTATTTATTTGATTTACGACAATGCATATTAATCAACATGACAACAAAATGCATCAATGTAAATATGCCGGAATTAGCTCAATATCTACTTTACATCCGTTGTCCTAAAGCAGGTCAGAACAGAAGAACATTTAGAGAAACACATAAAAGAAACAGAAGTGCACATAGACATGACGGCAAGTTAACAACAGTAGACCATTCTCTGAGTTTAAAAGGCCCAGAGAAGAAGAAAATCTACCTGTGTGAGCAAGTTTGATTATTTTTCAACCAATGTTTCAGCGTGTTTTTGAAGGTTGAAGGACCTACAGTTCCTGACATGAGCAGGTCATGTGTTCCATGACTGTGATCCTCTGACAGATGTCGCCATTTGGCCAAATTTGGTCCTGCGTCTCTGTACCGTACAGTCTCCTCTGGTCAATGCTCTCGTGTTAACTCGGTTAGTAGTTTTTTTTACTTATAAAATCCATTAATGGTGGAGGAGCGAGTCCATTTAAAACTTTAAAAACAAGGCGAGCATCCATAAATACCTGAGAACTTTCAAGATCCATAATATTATACTTACTTAAGATATTACAATAGTGATACTGTAGAGGCTTTTTGTCAAGTGTTTTCAGTGTTTTTTTGAAGAGGGACTTTAGGGGCTTCAGGATGGCCGTTGATGTATGAGACCAGTAGAGCAGTAAGTGGCTAAATATGCATGCATATAAGCCTTTTGCTGATTCTGTCGTTAGATAAGGTCTTATATTTTACATTTATTCAATTACAGGTGCTGAAAAACACCTAGAAAAAACAGGCATTCTGACTGTGAGCGGGGTCGCCTCTCCACAGATCTGACCTGTAACCTAAAGTTTAATGCCATACTGCGAAACATTCCAGACAAAGCAATAACACCTCCATGCAGAAAAGCATCTGACAGAGCCTCCAACAGAAAAGTTACACAATGTACCTTCTACACCTACACCTACGTGGTAACTACATAACTTTTGTCTCCATGGAGATGGTACTGTTCTGATGCTGCTCCTCTGAACCTTTTTTTATTTGGATTTTTTTTTTTTTTACTATATAATACCTATATTCTAGTGATTATTATTATTTAGTGTCTACATTCTAGTTATTATTTTGTGTCTATATTGTAGTTATTATTATTATTTAGTGTATATATTCCAGTTATTATTATTTAGTGTCTATTTTCTAGTTATTATTATTATTTAGTGTTTATATTCTAGTTATTATTATTATTTAGTGTTTATATTCTAGTTATTATTATTTAACCTCTATATTCTAGTTATTATTATTTTGTGTCTATATTCCAGTTATTTTGTGTCTATATTCTAGTTATTATTACTTAGTGTCTATATTCTATTTATTATTTAGTGTCTATATTCTAGTTATTATTACTTAGTGTATATATTCTAGTTACTATTATTATTTAGTGTCTATATTCTACTTATTATTATTTACTGTCTATATTCTAGTTATTATTATTATTTAGTGTCTATATTCTAGTTAATATTATTATTTAGTGTCTATATTCTAGTTAATATTAGTATTTAGTGTCTATATTCTAGTTATTATTATTTAGTGTCTATATTCTAGTTAATATTAGTATTTAGTGTCTATATTCTAGTTATTATTATTATTTAGTGTCTATATTCTAGTTAATATTATTATTTAGTGTCTATATTCTAGTTATTATTATTATTTAGTGTCTATATTCTAGTTAATATTAGTATTTAGTGTCTATATTCTAGTTATTATTATTTAGTGTCTATATTCTAGTTAATATTATTATTTAGTGTCTATATTCTAGTTAATATTATTATTTAGTGTCTATATTCTAGTTAATATTATTTAGTGTCTATATTCTAGTTAATATTATTTAGTGTCTATATTCTAGTTAATATTATTTAGTGTCTATATTCTCGTTAATATTATTATTTAGTGTCTATATTCTAGTTATTATTACTTAGTGTCTATATTCTAGTTATTATTTAGTGTTTTATGTTCGCACCTTATCGCCGAGACAAGTTCCTAGTCTGTGAATTGTATTCACTCGACAATGGCAATAAAAGTTTATCCGATTCTGATTCTAATGTTACTCCTTTGCCTGGAATGTTTCGCAGTATGGCATTAAACGCATCCATCTTGCATTTAAGCTAGCACGGGTGATTGTATTGCTAAAAAAGATGCATTCTTACTGTGCGGGTTTTAAAATCATTTTGACATTAAGCACAGAATAAACAGATTTGCAGCATTTTAATGACACGATGTGCGGTCCCACCTGTACAAACTATTCAAAGTTTACACTCGGAGCTCGGCTAGCTAACGCACAATTCAAGCTCAAGTGGTCACTAATTTGAGCCGAAAATGTGGTTCTTGTAACATTTTGTGCTCACGGGCGTTTCTGCACATCGTGTTGTTTCAAGACTTAGAAACGTGTCAGTGTGAGGAGGAGAGACGTTTTTACCTGAACACTTCTGAAACATCCACAAACCTGCTGCTGCACGTCCGGCTTCGAAATGTGCTCGGCTGGAAAGTGACAGCATCCCGATGGTTCCGAGATATTTTCAGAAACGCGTGGAACTAAATTATTGTGCATAATTAAATCAATTAAATAAATGATTAAACAATGAATCAATGGTTGGCCTAAAGGGTGGGAACGGTCTCTTTCTCCTATGTAGTTTTCTGATGACGTCACAACTTTCTATAGGCCAATTATATTTAATACAGATATTGGTAAAATGAGATAAGATAAGATAACACTTTATTGATCTCACATAGGAGAAATTTACTTGCCACAGTAGCTGCAGGCAGAGACAGTTTGAACAAGACAGAAAGTGCATGCAGGCAAGAATAAAATAAAATAAGTCATAATAAAATAACTAGGAGAGTATGGAAAAAATATTGCACGTTTGGACTATACAGTGGAGTTATACAATCTGATGGCGGTTGGGATGAAGGATCTGCAGTAGCGCTCCTTCTTGCACTGGGGGTGCCTCAGTCGGCTGCTGAAGGAGCTGCTCAGCTCCTCTACAGTCCGGTGCAGAGGGTGAGAGGTGTCGTCCATGATGGACGTGAATTCGGCCAGTACCCTCCTCTCAGCCACCTCCTCTACAGAGTCCAGAGGACAGCCCAGGACAGAGCTGGCCCTCCTGACCAGCTTATTAAGGCCGCTGTCCCGCTCTGTGGTGCTCGGGGCCCAGCAGATGACAGCGTAGAGGAGAGCAGAGGCCACCACAGAGTCAAAATGCAGTATAGATTTAGACTTAGACTTAGACAAACTTCATTGATCCACAAGGGAAATTGTTTTGGGTACGGCAGCTCACTCATCAAATATAATATACAATATATGATATATAACAGAGGGTAAAAGAAAAAGAAAAAAGAAAAATAGATGGAATAGCAACCAAAGAGCAATCGACCAGCATCAGATGAGACATAATTATATACATAAAATAATGATAATAAAATATATATGTACAATCAGTATTTATTTTGTTGTAATACAGTGAGTTCATGAGTCTAGTCAATAATAAAAATGATCAGGTTTAACATTTGTAGATTTACTTTTTGGACATTTCATGGCAAAGTGCAATGTTTTTAATAGGAAAAACTGTCTCTTGCCCCATCTGAGAGAATGACATCATCACACTCTGAAAACTACCAAGAGGTCTATTGTCTTAGACTTAGACTTGTCACTGACAAAACCAAAACTAACCGAATTTAGAGATGTGATTGTTGCATTTGACAAACATTTATGCTCATATTTTCTGATTATTTTCAGTTACTAGGAGATGAAACACTTTTTGAATCTCCAGAACTGTAACTCACCAGCACTTAACCCCTTTTTTTCCAGTCCAAATGTAAACACATAATCTACCAACATCATTTTTCTCACGTGTGCACAATCTTATGGCAATTTTGTCTTGTGAAATCTTGACCGATCCCAATTATACCAACAAAACTTCTTTGTGTCCAGTAGATCTATTATGTCTTTGGTTATTAAATGAATACAGTTAATTAAATGGTCAAAACTGAGTATTGAAATAGCAGTGAGCAACATGAGGTAAGATAAATCGACCAGAAAAAAAATCATGAACAACAGCTAAGACCTGTAGGTAACTGTGGGCTGTGGTGCACACTCAAATTCGGATTATTATCTGATAATATCTTTATTATTATTAATTTTTTGTTATTATAATGACATGTAAAAGGCAACATTGTCTGATTTCTAAGTACAGAATATTAATCATTTCATACTTTTCCTGTAACATATCCTTTACATTTAGAACCCACAGAGTTGTGCACTTTATGTTGCGCTCACAGCAGATTGTATTGTGTTTATTTGTAAAATAATGAGACTGCGCCTCTGTCATCAGCAGCAGAACAGAGCCTCGGTACAGGACCACTGCCTCACCCCGTCAGACCCCCGCAGACCCAGGACAGACCCAGGACAGACCCTGGACAGACCCAGGACAGACCCTGGACAGACCCTGGACAGACCCTGGACAGACCCAGGACAGACCCCTGCCCTGAGGAGGATTCCTGCTGCACACATGGACATGCCACGTGTTGCTGCGCAGCCAATGGCGGAGCGGGACGCAAACAGCTGACAGTGGACAACAACAGCCTGTGCTCCTGTGTCCTGCAGGTGGTGTGTGGAGTCCAGCCGCTGCTGACGGGAGTCCACGGCGGACAGGGCCGACCCTGTTCTGTCTACAATGTTTACTTTTCACTCGTGCGTTAAATAGAGGCGCTTGGCTCTGAGGGAGGCGCGCAGTGACAGGCCGAGCGCAGCAGCCATGGCTCCGTCCCTGATCCGAGCCTGCCGCAGTCTCGCGCTCTCGACGTGGCTGCTGTCGTTTTGTTTCGTCCACTTGCTGTGCCTGGACTTCACGGTAGCCGAGAAAGAGGAGTGGTACACCGCTTTTGTTGAACTCAAGTACAATGACCCCACCACCGCGGAGGTAAAGGCCGATAAAACGGAGTGTGGTCGGTACGGGGAGCAGTCTCCTAAGAAGGAGACCAGCGGAGTGGTCCTGATGCCCATCCTCCCGCAGGACAGGCAGGGCTGCGACCCAAACGCTCGGTTCCCGCCTGTGCCCCCGCGCAGCGCCTGGGTGGCACTGATCGCAGCAGGAAACTGCACTTACCAAGAGAAAATCCGAAACGCCGCGGCCAACAACGCAACTGCGGTTATTGTTTACAGCGTGGGTTCAGGGAGCCCCAACGACACCATCACCATGTCCCACCCAGGTAAGTGTGCGCGGACAGCGACATGTAGTCTGTTCACACACAGTGTGTGTTCACACAGTGTGTGTGTTCACACACAGTGTGTGTGTTCACACACAGTGTGTGTTCACACACAGTGTGTTCACACAGAGTGTGTTCACACACAGTGTGTTCACACAGAGTGTGTTCACACAGAGTGTGTGTTCACACAGAGTGTGTGTTCACACAGAGTGTGTGTTCACACACAGTGTGTGTTCACACACAGTGTGTTCACACACAGTGTGTGTTCACACACAGTGTGTGTTCACACAGAGTGTGTGTTCACACACAGTGTGTTCACACACAGTGTGTGTTCACACACAGTGTGTGTTCACACAGAGTGTGTGTTCACACACAGTGTGTGTTCACACAGAGTGTGTGTTCACACACAGTGTGTCCGTTATAAGACACAGGCCTTTAGACATACTAACGCCACAGACACCAGTGTGCCACGGTCAGGCTCACAGTGTGCCAGGGTCAGGCCAACAATGTGCCAGGGTCAGGCCAACAGTGTGCCAGGGTCAGGCCAACAGTGTGCCAGGGTCAGGCCAACAGTGTGCCAGGGTCAGGCTCACAGTGTGCCAGGGTCAGGCTCACAGTGTGCCAGTGTCAGGCCAACAGTGTGCCAGGGTCAGGCTCACTGTGTGCCAGGTGCTCACTGTTGAATATCTGTAGTTCTTAAAGTTTGAAAACAGCAGGGCTGCAGCAGTGCTCCAGTGCACACAAGAATATCTGTCATTTCGAGTCTTTTCGAGCTTCATGTGCGCAGCTCCAGTTCAGAGGTGGAGGTGTCCTTAATTGCTTATTTACTTCCTCCTGATTTAATCTGTAAATGACACATGTAGGCCACTCAGACTTAACCTGGACACAAAGGTTCAGTTTACCTCCTGCTCCTCTGGCCACAGGTGTTATGTAGGTCAGTAGGGCTTCAGTCCTCCACGTAAAATCGTGACAAAACCTCCTCATGACGTTTGAAATAGACAACCTTTTTCCACATTAGCTGCATATCCGGTTTTGGGGTGTGCCTGACTTAATCAGAGAAATGTGCTGTGTTCATTATTGTAATTCTAATACTTATAAGTACAATATAATAACACATTGAACACAAAAATGTTCCTCTACTAACAGGCATAAACCAGGACTATACACTTGATTGACCTATACTTGGCACATTTGCACTATTATTGACCAACTTTTAAGTTAATCTGTCAGATTACAGCTGCACATGTAACTGCTCGAATGTTTACACTTCCTGTTTGCACTATATTAACCATGTTTGCACACCGTTTTTACTACTGATAGTTGCACGTAAAACTAATGTCACACATTATCTGTAAATATGTACATAGCACCTATCCTATATTTTTCATAGTGTATATTTGGTAAAGATTGTTCGTATTTGATTATACTTTTTTACATGCTTCTCTTTATCTTATTTATCTATTTAAATTTTTTTGCATGCTCTTGGTATCCAGAGTGGACAGCAAAGTAAGAATTTCATTGTACAGGAAAACATGTTTCTTTACTGTGCATATGACAAAGCTTTGAATCTCTTTGAATCTAAAAAAAAAAAAAAAACATGCTCCAGGTAAAATCCTCCATCTTAGGTCCTGACCAAGCCGAGCAATAAGATCATGGAGATGGGTCCCCGGGCGCCTGAAAGACGAAATGCCCACTGCTCCTGAAGGGTGGGTCAAATGCAGAGAAATTATTTCCCTATGGGGATAAATGAGGCTAGATTTCTACAACTTCTAAGCAAACTTCTCTCTGATCACAACACAGTTTTAAAGATGGTTGTGCACCGATAATGAAATAGAATTAAGTTTATATGGGTAATTGTGCTAGAGATTAAGCCTTTATTTGGTCTCACGCACAATGACACACAGTGACACACGGGAGAAATTTGACTTCTGCATTTGACCCATCCTTTTCAGGAGCAGTGAGCAGCCATCTTTTTCGGCGCCCGTGGGGGGGGCAGTACCGTGAAGGGTCTTGCCCAAGGACCCACACTGGCTTGCTCATTGCCAGGGGGGATTTGCTACTCAAATAATGTAAAATTATTACAGTGGTACCTAGGGGTGGGCGATATAGCCTAAAATTTATATCACGGTATAATTTGAACCATAGACGGTAGACGGTATATATCACGGTATACTTTGGTATGTAACAGTATTAACTGTTAACAGTATTAACAGCTTCTTAATGGTCACCAGAGCACATGGAAAAAGCATTCAAGCAGGAAGCTGTTTTTTAAACTATTAAATAACATAGTTATAGTCAAGAATATTACTACAAGAAAATGTATTGTGCAAAACTGTAATTGTAAAAAAACATAAAACAAGTAACTTCACTTTCAAGCAGTATAAAATTTGAACAAGGCAATGTAAATCGAAAATGAAACTGCTTTAACATTGGCGCCGGTGTCAGTGCTGATGCATACCTGAAACTCTTCGTCAAGTTCCCATGACTCGAGCGCTTCCCTGAGTCCCTGGGCAATCATCTCCCCTGTATGGTCGTCAGGGAAATACGATGTTTGCAGTACACATGTACTGTTGAAATGGGCCGTACACAGGCATTTGCTGCACAACTTCCAGTCGTTGTCAATAAAGTGGATTGTCAGGCTGATATACGGGTCCATAGTGCGACTCGACCACAAGTCCATGGTGGTTGCATAGTGTTATGTAGTTTTATGTCACGAAGCTCTTTTCCCACTTGATTGCGGACCTCGTCATGCAGTCTGGGCACTTCACCTGGCTAAAATATTTGTGGTTTGGTACCATGTACCGTTGATCCAGCGTCTTCACCATGCCTAAAAAGCCGCTTATCTCTACGGTTTGAAAAGGCACCGTGTCATTACACAAGAATATTGCGATGGACTTCGTTATGTCAATCCACCGCTGGCTTTTTTATCATAAGCTACGCCTTTTGAAAATGCCTGGGTGATAGACTGCTGGTGTGTAGTGACAACTTTTCTTTCTCCCACTTGAAGACTGGCTTGGCTTTTGAGTGTCACCGCCAATGTTCCCCCTTATGTTTTATGTGTCTGAGCAAACACACTAACTCCCTGAGCGCTCCTTGGACCCCTGTGCGCGACATCCGACACGCACCCCCGCTACACGCACCCCCGCTACACGCACCCCCGCTACACGCACCCCCGCTACACGCACCCCCGCTACACGCACCCCCGCTACACGCTGTTGCGAAAGCGCGGCGCGGCTCGCTCGCGGCTCGCGCGTGCTCGCGGCTTACACCGGTAGAAGTTTAATACGAGACACGTTCTTTTGTTTCTGAATACGGGACGATTCCCCCATATTCAGATGACCCCGCGGCTGAAAAAAAAGCGGAACTCTTTCATCTCTGCGCTGCTCCTCCTCCTCCATGTGTTCGCTGCTCGCAGCAATTTTTCCTCCTTCCTAGTTGTGGTGACGCAATGAACTATCGCGATAGGAAGGTATAACCCAAATCTCTACCGTTGGCCAAATTTATACCGCATACCGTTTATACCGTTTATACCGCCCACCCCTAGTGGTACCTCACCTTACGAAAGACCCAACAAACGAAAATTCCAAGTTACAAAACGCCTTCACGTTAAATTTTGGTCTCTAGATACGAAAGAAAATTCAAGTTACAAAACGCGAAATCTCAAAAATTCACATAATGCGCGCTCAGGCACACACATTATACGCTTTTCTCAGACTGGATTTAAACTTTTCTCACATTTGTCTCTCGTTTAAACACTCAAACTTTCATAGATTTTCAACAAAATGTATTAATAGTGAAGCGTGGGGGGAAGGGGGAGGTCGGACACGTGTGTGATAGTGCAGCATGACCCGGCGCGGGGCTGCGAGCACGAGACCCGTGCTCAAACCGTGCCTCCTCTAGACCAGGTGTAAACCAGGTCTAAACCAGGTCTAAACCAGGATTAAACCACCGCGGCTCTTGCCTGCGTTCGTTCATGCGCTCGGACTGCGTGCCGTCTCGAGGGGAGCACATCTCCTCCCCTCCTTGCTGCTCGCCTCAGCCGTGACTCGTGAGGTACACCGGTGCTGCTGCTAATAGCAGAGCTAGCACGAAACCAGGAAATAGACCCGCACACGGCGCTTTAATCCTGGTGTCCAGTCCTGGTTTAGGCCAGGTTTAGACCTGGTCCAGTCCAGGTATAGACCTTGTTTAGACCTGGTTTAGTCCACGTTTAGTCCTGGGTCTACAGTCTCTTAGCCAATCAGGACGCAGAACATGGTGTTACACTATAAAAAAAAGTTACACTATAAAAAAAAAAACTTGGAACGGGGCCTTGGAACGAATCCATTGAAATAGCTACTCAACTTATGAAAAATTCACGTTACGAAACCACTTCTGGAATGAATTAATTTTGTAAGGTGAGGTACCAGTGTATTATTATGATGATGATTATTATTATTATTATTATTATTATTATTATTATTATTATTATTATTAGTATTATTAGTATTATTAGTATTATTAGTATTATTAGTATTATTATTACTGCAAGTGCATTCTGGAACACCAAGTTTACTCTGGCAGAAGAGATTACTCAAGAGTAAGGTCCATCTATTTTAAAGCTGTACCTTCTGTGTGTCAGGCTTCAGGTCAGAGTCCCTCCATTACACAGACAGAGCAAAGATAAACACGGATTTTACCAAAACTTCTTCTACTGAACCCACAGCTGTTAACCCGGCTGCATGATATGAGAAACATATGCAATACCTGATAATGGTTTTGTATTGGCATAACGATATTATTACGATATTTCAAAGGTCCTGTATTATGTTAAAATCGACTCTTGTGAGCCTCCTCGATCACACATGGTTGAGTAACTGTTTATTATTAGTCTGTCTACATCTCGAAAGCTCCAAATGCTCTGCTCCAACAGTTACCTTTTAGCTTTCGTTCAATAGAGATTGGCAATTCCAGGGCTGAAATTATCCAAATGATTCTAGTGAAAACACAGTGGTGCACTTCCTGTATTACCACGTGACATCACAAGGTGGAACAGAGTGTTTCTGTTT
The DNA here is from genome assembly GCA_036785185.1 of Paratrypauchen microcephalus. Lineage (NCBI taxonomy): Eukaryota > Metazoa > Chordata > Actinopteri > Gobiiformes > Gobiidae > Paratrypauchen > Paratrypauchen microcephalus. The sequence continues at coordinate 5,877,528 of JAVJIX010000052.1, read as the reverse complement.
GAGAGAAGAACAAGTTATAGTCTAAACATGCAGGCTAGCTCACATAGATCAGAAATACGTAATATAGGCCCTTTTATGATACTTTTTTTGACAAGTTTAGTTAATTAAAAGCAAAAAATGCACATGCCCTCATTAGTCAGACTCAATTCTAATAGGATTTAATAAGGTAAATCCTGAACGCAATCTGCCTTTCTGTTCATTTTACTTTCCAAAACCTAGGGATGAATCGACCCAGCTTCCAATTCCGATATTGATACTTGGACGTAGAGTATCTGCCAGTACCCAATACTGCACTAAACTACTTTTCATTATGCATAATATGTTTACTGCTGCTGCTCTGTATGAATGTATCATGTTTGTCACTACCTCACTGTAAACTGCCGTTACCTGTGCAATAATCTGTGCAATAACCCACGTGCAATACTTATACCATACTATGTGCAATACAAAATCCACTTATACACTTATACTACACCATATTATGTGTAATCTGTGGCATACTCTACTTACACCTTATTTAATCCTACCTGCACCTTTGTACATTGTACTTTGTATTTTTATTACATTTTATTACATATTTTTATTATATTGTTTACTTCTTCCCCTGCACTTTTGCAACACTTTTTTACCATGTACTATTATTGCTGCTATTAGTACTTCTTGACTATCTTAGCGAGTCAACAGTTCTTCTGATCCTAAGCATTTCATTGCATTGTTGACCTTGTGTTGATTCTGCATATGACAAATAAACAATCTTGAATCTTGAATCTACCCGATATTCACTGATACCGCAGTGACGGAAAATGGCGCTTATTTGTTTAAAACTTACGACACGAGGGTTTTTTACGCAACTGTTTACCTTCAAATAACCACAGAACAACTTTGTATGAAAAAAGTTGAAACATTATGAAGTCCTAGGCCAAAACCAGTCTGTAAATAGTCTTATTACATCCAATTAAAGGCCCAAACTTAATCGAAATCATTGAACCGATACCCCATACAGATAACACCATTGATATCGGTGCATCCTTACCAAAAACGGTACATTTCTGTATATTTATTTGATTATTATTATATAGATTATTATTTATGTTTTTTAAATTTTGTGTTCAATTGTGTCATTTTCCATCCCTAAACTCGTATCGGTGAATATCGATTGTTGGCAGACACTTAAAGGTGCATTGTGTAACTTTTCTGGCGAAGGCTTTTCTCCATGTAGATGTTATTGCTTTTTCTGGAATGTTTCAAGGTGTGGCATTAAACCGTTCTATGTTCATGGAGATCAAACCAGACCAAGTTACAGGTCAGATTTGTGGAGAGGTGACCCCGTTCACAGTCACAGTATGTTTTTCTACATATTTACAAGCTATAAAACTGAATAAATGTAAAGTAGAGCTGTTTAATGTCATACTGTGGAACATTCCAGGCAGAGCAATGACATCTCCATAGAAACAAGCAGGTGACAGACCCCCAAACCAAAAAGTTAGATGAAAACATAGTTTCTCTTCATACCAGTTCAGCAGCATTTGTCTCTCTGACACAGGTCCTATTTTAGCTGCCTCTATTTTCGTCCCTCTGGCTGCGTCACCCGGAACAGTGGAGCAGATAAGATCCTGGATTAGGGAAACCTTACATGCCGACTTCCCCTTTTCCTCATTTTCTCAAAGAAGACCTCGAGTTTGTTTTCCCCACAGCGACTTCAGGTCATGAGGGTAGAAATGCATTTTTAAAGGCCCATATTACACTGTTTTCTGATCTGATTTTCTGATTATAATTTTGTTTCCGCATCACAAACACACCTGGACTTGTGTTTTGTTTCATTCACACAAGTTTAACACACGACTCCTGTATATTTAGGCGGATTCTTCTCTCAAATAGAAAACACTCTGCAGGTGAAAGGTAAAAAGGAGCTGTTAACTTGAAAACTACCATTTCATGACATTACAAGGTGGAACAGAGCATTAAAGATTTGGAAATGTAGACGGACTAATAGTAAAGGGGTATTCAAACGTGTGAATGAAACAAAACACCACTCTGGGTATGTTTTTCATGAGGAAACAAAATTGTAACAAAACTCACAATTTTGCGTAATATAAGACCCACAAATGTAATTGTTTGGACCTGCAAGATTAATCGCAATCGTACTTTAAGCTGAGTTTTGTTTTAACACAATCTGGTCTTAAAGGTGCACTGTGTATCTTTTTGGTTGACGATCCTTCAGTTGTTTGTTTCTGTAGATATACAGCTCTGGAAAAATATAAAAAAACACTGCATTTTTTTCCTGAAATCAGCATCTCTACATGTATTTCAGCCATTCCATTCCAGCGTCTGTTGAATTCCAACACAAACACAAAGCTGAGCTACTTCAGCTCTTGCACCAGGAGTGGAATAAAGTCACCCAAGAACAATGTGAAAGACTTGGACTAAACCAGGTTTGAACCAAGACTAAAGCAGGTCTAAACTAGGACTAACCAGGTCTGAACCAGGACTAAACCAGGTTAAAAAGGGGACTAAACCAGGACTAAACGAGGATTAAACCACACCTAAACTTGGACTGAACCAGGGCTAAACCAGGATAAAACCAGGTTAAAACAGGAAGTAAACGAGGACTAAACTAGGACTAAACCTGGTCTGAACTAGGACCCAAGAACAATGTGAAGGACTTGTGGAGAGCATGCCAAGACGCATGAAAGCTGTGATTAAAAATAAGGGTTATTGCACCAAATATTGATTTGTGAACTCTTCTTAAGTGTAAACATTAGTATTATGTTGTTTTAAAATGAATTTGATCTTGTTTCTTTGCATTGTTTGAGGTCTGAAAACATGTATCTTTTTTGTCATTTTCTGCAAATAAATGCTTTAAATGATAATATTTTTATTTGGAATTTGGGGGAAATGTTGTCAGTAGTTTATAGACTCAAACAAAAATGTTCCTTTTGCCCAAACACATACCGTATTTTTCGGACTATAAGTCGCTCCGGAGTATAAGTCGCACCAGCCAAAAAATGCATAATTAAGAAGAAAAAAAACATATATACCGTAAGTCGCACTGGAGTATAAGTCGCATTTTGGGGGAAATTTATTTGATAAAATCCAACACCAAAAACATACATGTCATCTTTATTTATTTATTTTAAAATAAAAATAAAATAGAGAACAACAGGCTGAATAAGTGTATGGAATACTAACGTTACATGACAGACATGCCTGGTAATGTCAGTAACGACGTAACATATTAAGAGTTATTCAAATAACTCTAGCATAAAGAACATGCTAACAAGTTTACCAAACTATCAGAATATGACTTTCTTTTCAGTGCCATTTTTGTTTAGCCCTTCTCAGTTGTATTTAGAACGGCAGTGTTGAAATTATCAACACAGGCCTAGCGTGCCATCTTGCGGTTTGGTGTGAAAATAACATGTGAAATGATATAATTATCAACACAGGCCTATGGCGCCCTCTTGCGGTTTAGTGTGAAAATTACATGTGATTTCACATGTAATTTTTCACACATAAGTCGCTCCGGAGTATAAGTCGCACCCATGGGCAAACTATGAAAAAAACAGCGACTTATAGTCCGAAAAATACGGTACCTATAAGTAGTAAAATCAGAAAAACTGATCATTTTGCAGTGGTCAAATTTTTTTCCAGAGCTGCATGTCATTGCTTTGCCTGGAATGTTCCACAGTGTGACATTAAACAGCTCAACCTTACATTTATTCAATTACAGGTGGTTTTATAGCTCCAAAATACCTAGAAAAAAGACCTGTAACTTGGTCTGGTTTGGTCTCCGTGAAGATAGAAACGTTTAATACCATACTGTGAAACATTCCAGACAAAGCAATAACATCTCCATAGTTAAAATAATTTAACAGACCCTCTAAAGTTACACAATGCACAATGAAGACGTGGTTAAAGAACGCTTGTGGATGTCTCACTCATTGTCCCTCTTGGACGTTATCATCCTGGTATTAGCTGACCATCTAAACACACAAACAGTAGGCTTATTTCCCTCTGTGTACTCTCCAAACACTAGCTTCTGTTCTCCTTAACTCTGCTCGCATTATTGTTTGCTTTTATTTAAATGAACCATTTTGAGCCGCTCAACAGCGTAATGCAATGTAAACTCGGGCCGTGTAGTGTATTGTGGATATTATCTGTGTAAACTCTTTTGGGTAATGCAATAATATGTTGTTTTCTCGTCAAAAACTGGATAATCTGATGTTGTGTTTTGTTTCATTCACACATGTTTAACACACACACCCTGCGTATTTAGGCCGAGTTCGTCTTTCAAACTGAAAACACGCTGTTGAAAACTAAAGTCAATAATTGATTTCAAATGTAGTCCTGTTTATTAAAAAGAAACCATTCTGAAGCCATTTCTGAAGTAGATGACCAGCTACCTGTCCACGCGCGGCATGACGCTTCTGATTGTTCGCAGCATGGCGGGGAGGCAGCATACATGTGTGAAAAAGATGACAAAGCAAAACCTGGGTCAGTTATTAGGACTGCAAAAAAACGCGACTTTAACAATCCTAAAATCGTAATGTCTGAGATCACGATTTTTGATCTAAAATGATAGATCGTTCAGCCCTATACTCCACGTATGATTTAGATGAGATAACATTATAACCAATGTTCACCCTAATTTTTAATGTGTCTGAGCAAACACACTAACTGAGCGCTCCTTGGATCCTTGTGAGCGACATCCGACATGCACCAACCCAAATGAATGAATTTCTGAAATTTGGAATTCTAGATGCTATATGTTTGCAATAAAGTAAAACTGTACATCAAAGTACAAAAAAACAACACATTTTATTAACAGGTACTAGTAGTATATTTAAACATAAATTTTGATTTGTTTTTGCTTTGCACTTAGTCTTGCTCTTCTAATCAGAGGCATTGATGAGGAGCTTATGTGCGCTATGAGCAGGAGGAGAGAGAGCGTGAAAAGGCGCTAAGTAAGGCACGGGGAGGTAGGATGTTTTATAAAGTTTAACCTACCCTGTGAAACACGCTGGGGCACAAAGGTACACGCTGTTGCGAAAGAGCTGCGCGTGCTCGCAGCACGTGTGGTGACGTGCTCCAGACTGGAGCACGCTGGCTCACGCAGCTTGCACACCGGTAGAAGTTTAATACGAGACACTTACTTTTGTTTCTGGGACGATTCAGTTTTTCAAGGGACGGGTGGCAACCCTAAACACACCTATACATATATATATATATACACCCAAAATCTTTCTCAACGAATTTGCAGATATAAAAATAATTACCCCACGGCTGAAAATAAAGCGGAGATCCGCTTAAAGGTGGAACTCTTTGATCCCTGATTTAAGAAGAAGTGAAGTGAACTTTATTGATCTCACACTGGAGAAATTCTTCTCTGCATTTTAACCCATCCTATTATATATATATATATATATATATATATATATATGTATTGGGAGCAGTGGGCGACACATTCCTGCGCCCGGGGACCATCTCCATGATCTTCTTGCTCAGGACCTAAGCTGGAGGATTTTACCTATGGTGCATGTTTTGGGTTGGTGCGGGAAACCGGAGTGCCCGGAGGAAACCCACCCAGACACGGGGAGAACATGCAAACTCCACACAGAAAGGCCCAGGCGACCCGGGGATCCAACCCAGACCATGCATGCAAACTCCACACAGAACACACACGGAAAGGCCTGGGCGACCCGGGGATCAAACCCGGAACCTTCTTGCTGTGAAGCGTGAGTGCTAGCCACTCAGCTACAGTGCCGCCAAACAGTGCGCTGCATAGGTTTTCTTATGCACTGAGAATGTGCGAGAAGTGCGCAATTGCGCAGGCGCGCAGCGTAGAGGGAACATTGATTATAACGTGGCTAAAAGCTCACAAGAGTCAATTTTGTGTAATGTAGGAGCTTGAAGGTGTGCACTGTATAATTGTACTATTATATTAAAGTGCCAGTAGCAGATTGTTTTCAAGGTATTTGTATTTGACCAGAATTTTCCTTCTCCGAGAACAAGTATATTGTATAATTATGGTTTATTGAGTGTGTAGAATCCCTCAGTCGTCCAGGTAGAATCCACGGCAAAAGGAGAAATTCAGTTTGTCAACTGGACAAAAGTTTATTTGGTCGAATACATTTCGCAGCTTATCCAAGCTGCTTCTTCAGTTCTGGTCAGACGCTAGTGGACATTGCCTATATCCGCCCGAAGGGAGGAGCTAACTATTGAGAGGTTTATTGAGATCAAATAAGTCAGCTGTGTACCGTCTGCATCGAATTATTAAGTGTTTTATTGTCTGAGAATCAGGAAGTGCGAGGTTAGCTCGTTGCTAACTTGCTCTGGTGTTTATAAACTCATCACTGTGAATAATTAGGATGCTCGAATGTCATTTTAAAGGTCCCATGGCATGAAATTTTCACTTTCTGAGGTTTTTGAACGTTAATGTGAGCTAAACCCTAAACAGGGTAGGGGAGCATTTGGTAAAAAAAAACAAAAACAAAAAAAAAAGATTCAAATGTGGTTTGTATCTGTTATTTATCATGTCAAGTAACTACAGAACAGCTCTGAAAATATTACATGGTGTTTTGGGCCAACATTTCCAGTAACTCGTATTATTACGCCAATTTATAGATCAAAATGGGATATTGTTTAAACTGATATCTTGGAACCAGTTCAGACAATATCTCATTTTGATCTATAAATTGGTGTAATAATACAATTTACTGGACAATGTTCCGGGCATGTCCCATCAGGAGGAGGCCCCGGGGAAGACCCAGGACACGCTGGAGGGACTAAGGCTGCGTCTCATTTCTCTGTCTTACCCCTTCGTCTTACCCCTACCCCTTGGTTTTACGCATTCGTGTGAGGGCAAGGGGTGTTCCAATTCTAATTTTGATCAAGGGCCACGACCTCTGGCTACATACACCTTGAAACGAAGTAAGCTCTCAACCAGACTTGGAACGAAGGGGTTTTGGGATCCGCGTCACATCGACCAGCCAAGGAGTCTCATAAATGTATTTTCAGGACCATGAACACTTGTACTGATCACAGGCTCCTGATAATGTGTTGTTTAAATCTATTTTGTATATTTTCTTGAGTTTCAGATTATTTAAAATACCTTTTTTTTTAATCTCAGTGTTTGCTAATGTGTGCATTGTGTCACCATGGTAACTGCTGAACATTCCTCCACAGGCATACATGTTGAACCCCCACCCCCCTGCGTAATGTCACTGCAAAGTAGCAATAAGGAAGTATATTTGCATGATTTGTTTAGACTTAGACTTAGACAAACTTTATTGATCCACAAGGGAAATTGTTTGGGTACAGTAGCTCACTCATCACATAATATATCACAGAGGGTAACAAAAAATAGACGGAATAGCAAAAAAGACCAATGGACCAGTGTCAGATGAGACATAATTATAACAATTAAAAAGATAATAATACATAATAAAATAGAAAAATAAGTAATACAAGATAAAATACAGCAGTTGTAATTATCGATTAACAGTTTAGCAGCTTTACAATTATAACGCTTATGTTTTACGTTACTTTTAGTGAACTGTTGTTGCGGTTTTAATTGTAGCGATGTCTATTTAGCCAACGTTATCGTTTTCATCGAAATTTCATGTATAAACATGCTAGTTTTTTTGTTCAGCTGAGGTACCCAATAATCCTTGGCATTTGTTTATGTTTGTTTGCGTCAATTGTTGTCGCCTCTGTAGACGTAGCAGCCAGGTAGAGGCGAGGGATGATGACGCAAACGGTAATCGAGTGGTGTCCCATTTCTTAGGGGAACATTCGTACCCCGAGCCCTCAGCTCGGTATCAAGGGGCAAGACAAAGACGTAGATAAAGGGGTAAGGGAAGGGGCAAGAAGAGTAAGTCCAAGTCTGATATCTTAGAACTGATAACCTATACCAGTAATGTATCAGTGAATCCCTAATCCTATTTTTTCCTCATATCGTGCAACCCTAATGGAAACCGTGTGTTTATTTTTCATATTCTACTATTTTTTACCCAATACTAAATATGATTGTTTGAGTTTGCTTGAAGTGCTCGTGGTTACATAAGCAGACCGGCCTGTTGACAAAGCAGCTGTGCAGACTTAGAGCCACACCGGTCGGTTACATAAGAGAATTTATGAGCGTGACAACATCAGTGCGTCCGGGCAGATGCTGGTGCGCTGGGAGTCGAGACGGGAAACATGGAGGAGTCTTAAAAGAGGAGGGTTTTCACGACTTAAAGGGCCCACATTACGCTATTTTCTGATCTATGTTATAATGTTGTTTCCTCTTCAAAAACACTCAAACACATATCTTTCAAACTCTCAAAGAAAAAAACACTCCGTTCTGCTCTGTTGTGATGTCATGTGGTAATACAGGAAATACTCCACTGTGTTTTTATGGTAAACGGTCACATATTTATACAGCGCTTTTCCACCTTCAAAACGCTTTTTTAAAGTCCATACACTACACCTTCACTAGAATAATTTGGATAATTTCAGCCCTGGAATTGCCAGTGTCTACTGAACTAGAGAAGAAGAGCTGTTAACTTGAAAACTACCGCTTTGTGACATCACTAGGTGGAACGGGGCATTTTGGGCTCTGGAGATGTCGCCAGACTAATCATAAATTGTTACTCAAACATGTGTGAATGAAACAAAACAAAACTCCAGACTTTTTTGATTAGATAACAACATTATAACATGGTTTAAAGCTCACACGAGTCAGACCTTTAATATATGATAACTGGGACAATCTATTTTGGAGCTCAATATTTATATCGTGTGTACAATTTCTTTGCAATAGTGGGGCGATTTTGGTTATTTTTGTTGTAATACGATAAGATTAGAGTTGTAGAAGTTTGAATAAGTGCCTGCTATGGCTAATTATTGGTTCATTCTGCTATTTTTTGCCTTGTCTATTTACAAACGGTTTCCTGGGATTATCTTGCATTATTATTATTGTGTCAGTGGTATAAAGTAGTTTCAATATTATAATTTATCTCAGTGTATTTCTGTAGCAGTATGTCATGCTTCAAATTTTTTTATCGTCAGGCCTAGTGATGTGAAGCAAGGCACCGTGGGAAGGATCTAGTGAAAGTCGTAAACAGGAGGAAATAGTGTGACGTAACTGTGTGGTTCTGATCTGTTGTTTGTGGAATCAACAAGGCTTTATAATGGCTTTAGTTAATCAAAACACATGAAATAAAACAGGGCTAATCAAGGAGATCAAATATTATTATTATTATTATTATTATTATTATTATTATTATTATTATTATTATTATTACTGTAATAGATGTGTATGCGTATAAAAGATGTAACCCTCCTCCTTTTGTTTTATTTTTTAAAGAATGATAGGGGTAATGACAATATTATTATGTTATGTCGTATTATCGTGTTATTATTGTGTTATTATTGCTATAATTATTTTTTGTACTCTTTGTATTTTTATTTTATTTATTTTTATTTTTTAATTATTTTTTAATTATTTTTAATTTAATTTTAGATTTATTATTTTACTTATTATTATTATTACTACTACTAATAATAATAATTTATTTGTTATTTTATTTTGCGTATACGGTTTATTTTGCGATTGGAAATTGCATAGAAAATGGTTCTTAAAGCTTAAAAAATAAAGTATAATAAATAATATAAAGTAATAATAATATAAATATAATAAAGTATATTAAAAAAATAAATATATACAATGGCTTTAGTAGTTAAACTGTTATTATCCTGTGCTGTTGGGCAAGACACCTCCACTGCCTGCCCCCAGTGTCTGTGTGCTCTAGTATATGGATGGAAATTGGATTAACGTGCACTTTCCCAACCAAATAAACAACTTACTTTATAAAGCATTTACTCCACTGATAGTTTGCAGCTGAGGTCATCAACGTTCCCCGGGGGTGTGATGTTAATTGTAGGCTCTGCTCTGTCTGAAGCTCTGTTAGACTGTAATCTGATCTTTTTTCTTTTTTTTAACAATCTGACCATAAAGACCAGACTGAGCTGGAGCAGATGAGCTGATCTGTGCTTTTTCAGTCTTTCAGTTAGCCCCTCTCACCTTTTTGTTGAAACAAACACGTAAACAGGACCATGAACACTTGTACTGATCACAGGCTCCTGAAAATGTGTTGTTTAAATCTATTTTGTATATTTTCTTGAGTTTCAGATTATTTAAAATACCCTTTTTTTTTTTTAAATCTCAGTGTTTGCTAATGTGTGCATTGTGTCACCATGGTAACTGCTGAACATTCCTCCACAGGCATCCATGTTGAACCCCCACTGCCCATAATGTCACTGCAAAGTAGCAATAAGGAAGTATATTTGCATGATTTGTTTAAACTTAGACTTAGACAAACTTTATTGATCCACAAGGGAAATTGTTTGGGTACAGTAGCTCACTCATCACATATATATATATCACAGAGGGTAACAAAAAATAGACAGAATAGCAAAAAAGAGCAATGGACCAGTGTCAGATGAGACATAATTATAAAAATGAAAAAAAAAATGAAAAAAATAAATGCATATGTACAAATCAGAATAAAATAGAAAAATAAGTAATACAAGATAAAATGCAATATCAAATAAAATATCCAATCACAGTTATATATAGTTATAGGGAGTATTGTGTTAGATTTTATTACAGTTTTACAACCTTCAACACTGTTTGTGGGGAAGGTCCGTTTTTGTAGTCAGTTTTAAGCTTAGAGAAATCTAATATTTTCCCTCATAAAAAGAATAATAAAATACTGATGGCAAGAAATAGTAATTCCCAATTCAGCGATTTGGTATTTAGCACATTGAACATACTGTACAAATGTAGTGTTCTTCCTTTCCAACTGCACAGTAGTGTGTGTGTGTGTGTGTGTGTGTGTGTGTGTGTGTGTGTGTGTGTGTGTGTGTGTGTGTGTGTGTGTGTGTGTGTGTGTGTGTGCAGGTCAGGCAGAGCAACAGATGGTTCCTGTCAGGAAGCTCGGACACTGACGGAGGCTTAAGCTCGGCCTAAGCCCCGCCTCCTCACACAGGACACTTAAGCCCCGCCCCCTCACCGGACACTTTTTTTTTTTTTTAAACTATGTGTAGTTTTATGTGTTTTAGCATGTTAGTATGTGTGTGTGTGGATTCAGGCAGCTGTGGGAGGGTGGAAGGAAACGTGGGTTGTTTTTAATCACTGTAAAGCACTTCCTGTTACATTTTTTTGTATTAAAAGTGCTTTATAAATAAAGTTTTGATTTGATTTGACTTAAGCCCCACCCCCCCTCACAGGACACCTAAGCCCCGCCTCCTCACAGGACACCTAAGCACCGCCCCCTCACAGGACACCTAAGCCTAAGCAACCTAAGCAATATCTGCGCAAGACTTGAAATAACCTGATAACTAATGTGTAGTACCAGCTTGTACAGGACTTTTTGCACTATTTTTTTTGCACAATTTTATTTAAAAAAAATTTTGCACTATTTTTTTTTATAGACCTGTTTCAAAGCTACGTCATCACTGAATGCGCGTACATTGTTGACTCAAAACAAAGCCACTGCCACCATAAAACACCCAGCGAAGATATAGAAGGGAAGAGAAGTACTCGAATAAAGAGAAACAGATGGAATAAATGATAGTTCATATCATTCAACTGACATACACACAAGTGAACACCTGGGCAAATTACCCTAAACAAGCAGCATGATTAACTAGCAAGCACAGGACACCGCAAAGCTCACAGACATATTAACCAGGTAACCTTTACGACAGACACATGTAAACGAACACAAATAACTTTGTTAAAAGGCATGATAAGTTTTCACATGACCATCATAAATGGCATTTGACATGACTGAGATCACATCTGTGACTTGTGAATTAAGTCGTTGTATGTTACTTACCCCGCAATGCAAGTGCAGTTGGCGGTCAGAACGTAGTTATCGCGCTTGTTGATGATAGCCCAAGCATTGTACATGGTCGTCTTGTGGCCTTGTCTTTGACTGGGGAGAACATCAGATGCCAACACGCAAAACTCCCCATCGATATCGTGGTATTTTACCTCCTGTACATGGCCACACACGGCAAACTGGTAGGCATCCATGGATTTGTATGCGTGCACTTTCTCTCTTGTATACATGCTGGGCTTCTCAACTAAATAACAGTGGATATTTGGCCACTGTAAATCTGTCCACTTTCTGCAGTCGTACTGCCACTCTGTGATCGCATAAGGATCTGGTAGTCGAACCCCGTTGCTCAACGTGAGCTTTTGAATGTAGCTCTCCCTATCGTTCAGATACTCCGCTATGGTCCGCCATGGTTGATTCTGGTCAACAATGCACGCCCATGCCGGTGACGTCACGTCTGTTTACTAACTGTAAAGGGGTCTATACTGTGTTGTAAATATCATGTGTGGTAAATATGCTGTGTGGTAAATATTATACTTAAATGTCTGCACTGAAGTGAGATGCTTTCAATCTCATTGTATGTATGATACAAATCGTACATATGAATAGTGACAATAAAAGGCATTCTATTCTATTCATTCTATCTAAGCCCCGCCCCCTCACGGGACACCTAAGCCCCGCCCCCTCACAGGACATGACGGTGCATTGTACTAAATAGAACCCTGTTTAATACAATGCACGTCAGCACAGTCAGAGACACAGTGAAAAGTTTGGACACCACCTCATTCAGTGTTTTGTTTAGTTTTTTCTTTATGTTTACTACTTTCTTCTAGGGGTAGATATCAGATTTCAAACTGTTATATAACCATATGGTCTGGTCACAGTATATTGCTGGTATATAGAGAGTGAATGAATGCCTTTTATTGTCACTATTCATATGTACAATTTACATCGTACATACAGTGAGACTGAAAGCATCTCACTTCAGTGCAGACATTTAAGTACGATATTTACAACACAGTATAGAAAAAAATTGTGCAAAACAGTCCTGTACACGCTGGTACTACACATTAGTTATCCAAGTTATTGCAAGTCTTGCTCAGATATTGCAGTAGGGGTGACACATGGTGGGTGGGTCTTAATATTAGAACAAACTGCCTTCTGTAGAGCTGGTTTATGCTTGTCGTTTCTGCACCACTGCTGGTTTGTTACTTGTATCTGCATCTTTTACCATTGTTGGTATCCGTTTGTAAATAGTTCAAGTCTAATGTAAAATGTTTGAAGAATGCAAAAAAAAAGCTCATTATGGGGGTGGGATTAAATAAGTTTTCTTCTTCCCACTCCTTTTTGGGCAAATGTTTTTTTGTTCTGTTATTGCAGTTTTAAAAGAATGTAAATGGCTTTCTTGCCCAAAATAAATATATTTTTTAATACAAATACATTTCACTACTACTTAAAATCTGAAATAAGCCATTCACACACACATTCACACACACATTCACACACATTCACACACACATTCACACACATTCACATAAACATTCACACACACATTCACACACACATTCACACACATTCACACACACATTCACACACATTCACATAAACATTCACACACACATTCACACACACATTCACACACACGTTCACACACATTCACACACACACATTCACACACATTCACACACACATTCACATACACATTCACACACATTTACACACATTCACACGCATTCACACACATTCACACACACACACATTTACACACACATTCACACACACACATTCACACACATTCACACACACATTTACACACATTCACACACACATTTACACACACATTTACACACACATTCACACACATTTACAAACACATTCACACACATTCACACACACATTTACACACACATTTACACACACACACACACACATTCACACACATTTACACACATTCACACACACACACACACACACACACACATTCATTCACACACATTCACACTCATCCACACACATTTACACACATTTACACACACATTCACACACATTCACACACACACACATTCACACACACACATTCACACACATTCAGACACACACATTTACACACACATTCACACACACATTCACACACATTTACACACACATTCACACACACATTCACACACACATTCACACACATTCACACACACATTCACACACACATTCACACACATTCACACACATTCACATAAACATTCACACACATTCACATAAACATTCACACACATTCACACATTCAGACACACATTCACAAAAACATTCACACACATTCACACACATTCACACACACACATTTACACACACATTCACACACATATTCACACACATTCACACACATTCACACACATTCACACACACATTCACACATTCACACATTCACACACATTCACACACACATTCACACACATTCACATAAACATTCACACACACATTCACACATTCACACACACATTCACACACTCACACACACACTCACACACATTCACACACACATTCACATAAACATTCACACACACATTCACACACACATTCACACACACATTCACACACACACACACACACACATTCACACACATTCACACACACATTCACATACACATTCACACACATTTACACACATTCACACGCATTCACACACATTCACACACACATTCACACATTCACACACACATTCACACACATTCACACACACATTCACACACATTCACATAAACATTCACACACACATTCACACATTCACACACACATTCACACATTCACACACACATTCACACACATTCACACACACATTCACATAAACATTCACACACACATTCACACACACATTCACACACACACACACACACACACACACACATTCACACACATTCACACACACATTCACATACACATTCACACACATTTACACACATTCACACGCATTCACACACATTCACACACACACACATTTACACACACATTCACACACACACATTCACACACATTCACACACATTAACATACACATTTACACACACATTTACACGTTTACACGTTTACACATTTACACACACATTTACACATTTACACACACATTTACAGACACATTTCCACATTTACACAAATATTTACACATTTACACACACATTTACACACATTTACACACATTCACACACACACACATTCACACACATTCACACACATTCACACTCATCCACACACATTCACACACATTCACACACACATTCACACACATATTCACACACATTCACACACACACATTCACACACACACATTCACACACATTCACACACACACACATTCACACACACACATTCACACACATTCAGACACACACATTTACACACACATTCACACACACATTCACACACATTTACACACACATTCACACACATTCACACACATTCACACACACATTCACACACATTCACATAAACATTCACACATTCACACACACATTCACATAAACATTCACACACATTCACACACACATTCACACACATTCACACACACATTCACACACATTCACACATTCAGACACACATTCACAAAAACATTCACACACATTCACACACATTCACACACACACATTTACACACACATTCACACACATATTCACACACATTCACACACATTCACACACATTCACACACACATTCACACATTCACACACATTCACACACACATTCACACATTCACACACATTCACACACACATTCACACACATTCACACACATTCACATAAACATTCACACACATTCACATAAACATTCACATAAACATTCACACATTCACACACACATTCACATAAACATTCACACACACATTCACACACATTCACACACACATTCACACACATTCACACACATTCATTCACACATTCAGACACACATTCACAAAAACATTCACACACATTCACACACACATTCACACACATTCACACACATTCACACACATTCACACACACATTCACACATTCACACACATTCACACACACATTCACACATTCACACACACATTCACACACATTCACACACATTCACATAAACATTCACACACATTCACATAAACATTCACATAAACATTCACACATTCACACACACATTCACATAAACATTCACACACACATTCATACACATTCACACACACATTCACACACACATTCACACATATTCACACACACACATTCACACACACATTCACACACACATTCACACATATTCACACACACACATTCACACACACATTTACACACATTCACACACATTCACACACATTCATACACATTCACACACACACATTTACACACACATTCACACACACATTCACACACACATTTACACACACATTTGCACACACATTCACACACATTCGCACACACATTCACACACACACACACACACACATTCACACACATTCACACACACATTCACACACATTTACACACATTCACACACATTCACACACACACATTTTCACACACATTCACACACATTCACATAAACATTCACACACATTCACATAAACATTCACATAAACATTCACACATTCACACACACATTCACATAAACATTCACACACACACTCACACACATTCACACACACATTCACACACATTCACACACATTCATTCACACATTCAGACACACATTCTCAAAAACATTCACACACATTCACACCCACATTCACACACATTCACACACATTCACACACATTCACACACACATTCACACATTCACACACATTCACACACACATTCACACATTCACACACACATTCACACACATTCACACACATTCACATAAAGATTCACACACATTCACATAAACATTCACATAAACATTCACACATTCACACACACATTCACATAAACATTCACACACACATTCATACACATTCACACACACATTCACACACACATTCACACATATTCACACACACACATTCACACACACATTCACACACACATTCACACATATTCACACACACACATTCACACACACATTTACACACATTCACACACATTCACACACATTCATACACATTCACACACACACATTTACACACACATTCACACACACATTCACACACACATTTACACACACATTTGCACACACATTCACACACATTCGCACACACATTCACACACACACACACACACACAGTCACACACATTCACACACATTCACACACATTCACACACATTCACACACATTCACACACATTCACACACATTCACACACATTCACACACACATTCACACACATTCACATAAACATTCACACACACATTCACACATTCACACACACATTCACACATTCACACACACATTCACGTAAACATTCACACACACATTCACACACATTCACACACACATTCACACACATTCACACACACATTCACACACACATTCACACACATTCACACACACATTCACACACACATTCACACACACATTCACACACACATTCACACACATTCACTGCTCCTGAAAAGGATGGGTCAAATGCAGAATCCAATTTCTCCCGTGTGTCACTGTGTGTCATTGTGTGTGAGACCAATAAAGGCTTAATCTTAATCTTAATCTTAATCTTAATCTTAATCTTAATTCACACACATTCACACACATTCACACACATTCACATAAACATTCACACACACATTCACACACATTCACATAAACATTCACACACATTCACACACATTTACACACATTCACACACATTCACATAAACATTCACACACACATTCACACATTCATTGATGTGGGTTATGTGTCTTGCCCAAGGACACAACAAGCATTCACCTGTGGGACTTGGAATCTGAGCGCTTTAAAAATGATGTATCGAGAACACTTCCTATTCTATGTTGTTCATTGATTATTCCCTATTTTACATATTGTGTTGAAGTTTAGTTAGTAGTTATAATTACCAATGTTCAACTAATCCACTATTTCTTCAGCAAAAAAAGTGCTGTGCGGGTCATTCACAAGGTCGGCTTCTTAGAACACACTCATGATCTTTTTATTCAAAGCTATTCAAATTTAATGATCTTGTAATATATTATACAGTTATTTTGCTTTTTAAAGCATTTAATAAACAATTGCCAAAACATTTGCAGAAATGTTTTGCTCTTAAAGAGAACATTTATCATTTGAGAGGTTATGGAAACTTAATTTTGCCTAATGTTAGAATCACTCGTAAAAGTTTCTGTGTGACTGTGGGGTAAAAATGTGGAATGCTCTGGATTTACAGCAAAATTTAAGTTCTTGTATTAAGATATGGTCTGGTCTGAATACAGAGAGACGAGTTTGAATCGTCAAACAGCACTTTTCTGTATCAGGTTTGTGCTTTGGTATCTGCTGTTGTTTTATAGTTGGGATTATGTTTGTGTGTTATTGTAGTTGTATTACCATTGTTGGTATTTTTTGTGTTATCATTGCTGGCATGTTTACTTCTGTTCCTGATAGAAACACCTTATGTGTAATTTATTGTCCATGAACAAAGTTTTTTTTTCTTTGTACAAGAATGGAATTTGCCTTTGTTTTGTTTTGTTTTTGTGTTTTTCAACTGAACTGACAAGGAAGCTAAATCAATAATTTAAGTTATGTTTTGGAAGACAGAGGTGGGATTCAATAAGTTTTCTTCTTCCCACTCCTTTTCGAGAAAAAAAACAACAACAAAAACGAATGCATTTGTCTGTATATTGGTGGCATGTATTTATTTCCTGCTCGAAATGAATAAATAAATGAAATGAAAATGAGAGCGGGATTTGAACTGCCAACCTTTGGTTCAGTGGACAAACGCTCCGCCAGCTGAACTATTTTCACCCGTTATATAACCACCAGTTCAGTTTCATGATCTGTAATTGTCCCTGTGTGTTTGCCGTAGGGACCGGGGATATGGTGGCGATCATGATCACGGAGCACAAAGGCCTGGAGCTGGTGTCTTTACTGGAGCGAAACATTGCCGTCTCCGTCCACATCACCATAGGAACCCGAAACCTGCAGAAGTACGTGAGCAGGACGTCCGTGGTGTTCGTCTCCATCTCCTTCATCGTTCTCATGATCATCTCCCTGGCCTGGCTGGTCTTCTACTACATCCAGAGGTTTCGCTATGCCAACGCACGAGATCGGAATCAGGTACGGTAGATTTGGACACTTACACAGGCCTGCCCCAACACTGAATTTAATCAAAATGCCAAAACTTAGAAATGTAAATGATGAGTTAAAGGGCCTGTATTATTGTTATTTTCTGAGCTATAATATTATAATGTTGTTTCCTGATCACAAACATACCTGGTGTTGTGTTTTGTTTCTTTCACACATGTTTAACACACAAATCCTGCATATTTAGTTCTTATTTCAAACTGAAAACACTCTGTTCCACCTTGTGATGTCATGTGGTAATACAGGAAGTGCTCCACTGTGTTAAACTCCATACACCTTCCCTAAAATCATTTGGATGATTTCAGCCCTGGAATTCGCAGTCTAGATAAAAAAAAAACATACCTGCGAACTTGAAAACTGCCACGTAATGACATCACAGGGTGTAACAGAGCAATTTGAGGTTTGGAGATGTAAACAGACTAAAAAGAAAGAGTTAGTCAAACTAGAGCTGGGCGGTATAGCCAAAAATTTATATCACGGTATTTTTCAAAATTATATTGGTGTCACGGTTACCTGGCCAGCCAAATGATATCTCTCTGTATTTCCTATACAGCGCGATACCATCTGGACACCCTCCATCCACTCTCGCTCCTCCGGTTACAAACGGACTCCGCGATTCTGATTCGTTCAAAGATGGTGACGTCAGTGCACCCGCCTTTGCCCGCAAAGTCACTCTTAGGCAGCGGAAGTTCCTCCTCAGTTTTGAATCAAGATGGCGCAATCTCTGATTGGTTCACTTAGCTGTCTGTCTAAGCGCAACAGCAGCGCATTCTGTGGATCAAGCGTTACCAGACTCACTCGCTGGTACAGCGATGAGTCATGGATTCTTCCAGGCAAGTGTCACGGTATTTTACGGTATTTGTTTTGTTTTGTTTTTCATGCATGACTAGGCGTTAACCCCATTTCCTAATAATTTAGAGAATAATTACTGCAGTAAATTCGACTTGGTAAAACATATCTGGGTCCAGTGCTTGAATCATCTCCTTGAAGCTCTTTTCTCAACAGGACTAAGTGGTTCCATGTCTTTGGCGAAGTGGACAGTAACAGCGTTGGTAATATCGTTCCACCATTTGCTTTTCTTGTCGTAGGCGGTCCCCTTAGCAAACGCGTCTTTGAGTGACGTCTGAGTGGCGTTTTGTGTCGCGGCGCCGTCTTGAACGTTCCCTGCACACATGGAAGAGGACGCAGATCTTAGTTTCGTGCATTCTTCATATTCCAGGACACGTTTGTTGATGGAGGTGGTGAAGCAGATCGCTCGTGTCGCCTCCTGCGGCTACAACTTTAGCCCGACGACATTTACAGAATACGGTTGTTTGATCAGCGCCAGAATTTTTAAAGCCGAAGTACTTCCACACGACTGTAACATTTTCTCCGTCCATGTTGCTCACTGCTCAACACACACTGAGCTTCCACCGCTCTCACGCCACTGCAAAACAGGCCCCCTCTCAAACAATGTCCCGCGGCGCCACGTTCCACCGCTCTTGTTATTCATATTGTTGTTCATATTGTTTTATAGCGTTGCTTGTATATATTGTTGTAAATTGAACTCATTTTTTATCTATTTATCTATGTTATCCAATTCTTATATACTGTGTCTATTATGCATCTGTTGTTGGCTGCTCCAAACGACATCTCACTATACTTTATATAGTGAAAATAAAGACTTCTGTTCTATTCTATTCTACGGAAGTCGACAGAGGTGTATTCATAAGCAATATTTTTTCTTCCTTGTTATCCCGAGATAACGAGATAATTAATTTGAGATCTCGAGAAAACAACACAATTAATTTGTAATCTCGAGAAAACAAAACAATTATTCCGTGATCTTGAGAAAACAACTGAAACGTCTACCACCACGTTGTGACTGTCTGACTTCGGGGCTATTTCCTCATTCTGAATAGACAGATTTTTGGTCATTAGAATGTCTGGAATAATAATCGATCAGCTGATAAGGTAATATTTTGATCAGGGGTTGACACAGGGGGAGATTGCATTACGTCTTTTAATTCGGGATCATTTCAAGATTAGTCCGCGGCACCTCCGCAGAAGACTGGCCCGGCTTCGTCTTTACCGACGAAGATACTAGGGATGGGCAAAGTGAGGCTTCATGAAACACCGAAGCAGTTGAAACACAGTTTGAAACGCTCTCCACAGTGACATCTAGTGGCAATATTTTAGAACTACAACATCCAGAATGTTTCATGTTTTGAGACGGAATAATTTTTTGTTTTCTCGAGATCACGGAATAACTCTTTGTTTTCTCGAGATCTCGAAATAACAGTTTTGTTTTCTCGAGATCACAAAATAATTGTGTCGTTTTCTCAAGATCTCGAGTTAATTTTCTCGTTATTAAGGTGGAAAATAATCATTACGAACATGGCCTCTGTTGGCTTCCGTACTATTCTGTTCTGTGTTCCCGAAGTTTTGTACGCACACACTCACCGGTATTGGGATACATGAAAAATTCATTCATTCATTCATCTTCTTCCGCTTTTCCATTTTCTGGGTCACGGGGCAGCAGTCCAAGCAGTGTTCTGCTGCCCAGAACACAATGCACCAGCCCCCATGAATCCTCCCGCGGGTGGTGGGTCCACAGGAGGACGGCTCACGTCGCAACAGGCCTTGATGTATCTTCTGCCATGGGGGCTACCAGTGTCCACAGACACTGGGGGCAAGGTGGGGTTAAGTGTCTTGCCCAAGGACACAACGGCAGCGCTCATCTGTGGGAGCTGTCAAGAGCGGGATTCGAACTGCCAACCCCTGGATCACTAGAGAAACGCTCTACCAACTGAGCTACTGCCACCCCCATGAAAAATTTTGCTCATGAAAAATTCATATTATTAAAAAAAAAAACACAGGCATTCAGTATGAACCGGTATACCGCCCAGCCCTAACTCAAACATGTGGGAATGAAACAAAACACAACTCCGGGCATGTTTTTGATGAGACATACAGTAACATAGGACCTTTCAAAATAAATCACAAGGAGTAGTTTGGCAGCCTGCACCGTCGGATTAAAAGATTTCACATTTAATCCACAAAATGACAATGAGCAGTGTCATTTTTGACCTGTGACATAACAGCAGGGTGTGTGAGAGAGTGGAGATTCGGGCTGACAGCTGGAGAACACAGAGCAGCCACTGAACCATCACAAAGCCTGGCTCAGTCCCACAAAGTAAACACTGAGACCTCTTTATGATGAGCTCTGCCTCTGACGTGTCTCTGACGTCCGGGAGGGCACACCTGGATGTTCAAATATGTGTAGGTGGTGCCAGATTAGAACAATTTAATAGTTTTATAAGACGGGAGAAGTGTCAAAACATAACCTGGATTACTGGTTACTGCCAACAACAATAAAAAACGCGATCTTGTAAACAAAGTAGATGAGTAATAATGAACTCACCTACAGTTTATTACACAAAATTGACTCTTGTGAGCTTTAAACCATGCGTTCATGTGAGGAGAAGGGTGTCCCCATTGTAATTTTGATCAAGGGCTCGGGCCACGACCTCGGGCTACATACCCCTTGAAATGAAGTAAGCTCTCGACCGGACTTGGAACGAAGGGGTACGCCTACAAGCTCAGGCAGGTTTTGGGATCAGGATGGCAGCGTCACATCGACCAGACAAGGAGTCTCATAAATGTATTTTCAGCAGTTGTAATTATCGATTAACAGTTTAGCAGGTTTACAATTATGACGCTTATGTTCTTTTAGTGAACTTTTAGTGAACTGTTGTTGCGGTTTTAATTGTAGCGGTGTCTGTTTAGCCGACGTTATCGTTTTCATCGAACTTTCATGTATAAACAAGCTAGTTTTTTTGTCGAGTTGAGGTACCCGATAATCCTTGACATTTGTTTACGTTTGTTTGCGTCAGTTGTCGCCTCTGTATCAGCTATGTATGTAGCAGCTCAGGTAGAGGCGAGGGACGATGACGCAAACGGTAATCGAGTGGCGTCCCATTTCTTAGGGGAACATTCGTACCCCGAGCCCTCAGCTCGGTATCGAGGGCAAGACAAAGACGTAGATAAAGGGGTAGGGGAAGGGGCAAGATAGAGAAATTGGATGCAGCCTTAGTCTAGATTGCAAATTCTATTATCTTTTGTGTAGAAATTGGCTATTCTAGGACTGAAATCATCCAAATGATTCAAGTGAAGGTGTATGGAGTTTAAAAACACAGTGGAGCAGAGTGTTTTGTGTTTGAGAGAAGAACTCAGCCTAAATATTCAGGGTTTGTGTGTTAAACGTGAAAGAAACAAAACAAAACTGAACTCCAGGTCTGTTTGTGATGAGAAAACATTATAACAAAGATCAGAAAATAGTAAAATATGCGCCCTTTAAAGATGCACTGTGCAACTTTGTTTCTATGGAGATGTCATTGCTCTGCCTGGAATGTTCCACAGTGTGACATTAAACATCTCTACTTTACATTTATTCAATTACAGGTGGTTTTATAGGTCAAACAGTAAAACAGGCATTCTGATATGTTTGGTTTGGTCTCCATGAAGATAGAAAGGTTTAATGCCATACTGTGGAACATTCCAGACAAAGCAGTAACTCCATGGCGAAAAGCATTTGACGCATCCTCCACTGGAAAAGTTACAC
Organism: Paratrypauchen microcephalus; assembly: GCA_036785185.1. NCBI lineage: Eukaryota > Metazoa > Chordata > Actinopteri > Gobiiformes > Gobiidae > Paratrypauchen > Paratrypauchen microcephalus. The sequence goes on along the minus strand of JAVJIX010000052.1, from coordinate 5,853,828 downwards.
AATGGATTTTTAACGACAGCACTTTGAATTTGTTTTGCAGTATAGTTATGAGTTATGTGTACTTTCAGAGACGCTTGGGAGACGCTGCCAAAAAAGCAATATGCAAGCTTCAAACCCGCACGATCAGGAAAGGAGATAAGGTAATGTTGCCGTGGTGACGCTGCAGCTCTAGGTGAGGATTTATCTGCTTGGTTTGCTCAGACTTGGAGTGCTTTGTTTCACTTTACAGGAGACCGAGTCTGATTTCGACAACTGCGCAGTTTGCATAGAGGGCTACAGGCCAAACGACGTGGTGCGGGTGCTACCGTGCAAGTAAGCCTCCGCAGACCGGAACTTCATTAATTGATAATTTGCAGCTGATGTCATCAACTTTAGCTGGGGGTGGGGGAAATGACGCGAACTGTAGGCTCTGCTCTGTCTGAAGCTGTTAGACTTTAATCTGAGCCTTTATTTCAACACAATCTGACCAGAAAGAACTGATTTAGATGGAACGACAACAGAAGAGCTGCTTTGTGCTGTTAAAGATGCACTACGCAACTTTTCTGGTCTTGTCTCCACGGAGATATTATTGGTTTGCCTGGAAAGATCCATGGTATGACATTAAACATATCCATCTAGCATTTACAAAAATATGATAAAAGGAGAAGTTCAATTTGTCAACTGGACAAAGTTTGTTTGGTTGAAAACGTTTCGTCGCTCATCCGAGAGGCTTCGTCAGCTCTGGCCCTCATGCTGGTTAGACCCTGTTTATATCTAGCTGCAAGGGAGGAGCTACCTACCCTGAACAAAGCTCTGAACCTATCCCAGCTACTCTCTTTTGTTTTACGAATTCCTCTGGCGTCTTGTATTAGCATATCTAGGGGATATGCTAATACGTAAAACAAAAGAGAGTAGCTGGGATAGGTTGAGAGCTTGGTTCAGGAGAGTTAGCTCCTCCCTTGCAGCTAGATATAAACAGGGTCTAACCAGCATGAGGACCAGAGCTGACGAAGCCTTTCGGATGAGCGGCGAAATGTTTTCAACCAAACAAACTTTGTCCAGTTGACAAATTGAACTTCTCCTTTTATCATGGATTCTACCTGGACGACTGAGGGACTTTTCACGCATTTACAAAAATATAATAATTAGTGCTTTCAGGCGATAAAAAAAAAATCTAATTACTTACATGATTTGTAATTAATTAATCTAATTAATCACATTTTAATTTTGTGAGAGAGATAGAGAAGCAACCCACTTTGTGATTGAGTTTGTCAGTTTTTCTGTGGTCGCTTTGCTCATTCGTTTCCCAAATTCTCTGAGCGTGGTTTGTTGAAGTGCGCTCACGCTCGATCTATCACCGGTTACAATAGAACTTGTCCGGACGTGTTTATCGTTCAAATGATCCGTCAGGCTGGAGCTGCTTCAGTGATCGGAAAATTCTTTTTTGACGAATGCTACAAATCACTGTGTTCTTGTTGATCGTCCCGTCTTTGTTCTTTTTATAAATAAACTTGCCGTTCAAAGGCCCTGGCAGCGATTTGCTCGCCGCATGCCAAATTTAAAAATGCATGCATTGAATTGCCGCTCATAATTAATTGCGTTAATTTTTATAACGCTTGAATTTGCAGTGTAATTAATTAATGTAATTAACACGTTAAACTGACAGCCCTAATAATAATCCATTCTGTGAACAGGGATGACTCTCCACAGATCTGAACTGAAATGTAGCGTAGTGCCGTAATTTGCTGTCTCCCTCCTGATAGATTTAGGTTTAATCCAGGCATGTCCAAACTATGGCCAGTGGGCCAAATGTGGCCCTCGGACAATTTTTTCTTGGCCCTCAGGCTTCCAGGTGAATTGGCCCAAATTACCTTGAGCAGAACTTCTGACTGCACGTTTTTTGGAAATCTACCTTGATAAGACAATATTTAATACAGTCATACCTCACCTTACAAAATTAATTCGTTCCAGAAGTGGTTTCGTAACGTGATTAAGTTACTCAACTCAACGCGTAAGTTGAGTCGCAATTAGGGATGCAAATTATCGATTAATTCATTAATCTATAGTTGATTGACCTTATCGATTGACTTACGATTAATTGAGAAGCAGCGTTTTTCACCTGAATTTTAGTGTTTCAATAGGGTCTTTAAGAATATAAGCTATAGTATACATAACACTGAGTCAAAAATATATCATAGTATTATTATATTGTATATTCCTCAATTAATTATTCGTTAGTAAAAAGCAGACAAATGTATTGATGCTTAATAACAAAATACAGTAATCCCTCGCTCTATCGCGGTTCGCGGATTTATTTATTTTTTCCAATTTTTTTTTTTATATTGTAACATTTTTTTATAGTGTAACATTGTGTTCTGCATCCTGATTGGCTAAGAGACTAGACCAGGACTAAACGTGGACTAAACGGTTTAGTCCACATTTAGTTTAGTCTGGTTAGTCTGGTTTAGTCTAAACCAGGTCTAGACTAGAACTAAACCAGGTCTAAACCAGGTCTAGACCTGGACTAAACCAGGATTAAACCACCACGTGCCGCTGCTGGTTTTGTGCGGCTGGTTTGTGGCTAGGGCTGAGACTACGCACGGGTGCCGTTGTTCGATCTCGTGCTCAGCAGCCCGCGCGTACACCGGGGCTGCTGAGCACTGCCGTTGGCGCCTGCGGCCGGCTGTGAGTCGAGCTTGGCGCAGCCTCGTGCGCGGTTGCCTTGTTTCGTGACCACGCGGGTGCGCGTGTCCACGATTAGCGATTAATTGCAATTAATGCATTTTGTTCGACCAACGACTTGACATCCCTAGTCGCAATGTAAAAGGCCTGATTCGTTCCAAGGCCCCCAATACCCCCCTAAACCCTGTTGGAGAGTGTATTTACAAGTGTACTTACGTTTCGGGGGATTCGGGCGGCTGCGAAGCCGAGCGCGCATTATTTGAATTTTTGAGATTTTGCGTTTTGTAACTTCGTATTCAGAGAATTTTACGTCTTGGCTGACACGTCTCTGCAACATCGCGTGGCGGTCGGGGACAGTACCTCTGGACTGGCAGACCGGGTGGTGGTCCCTCTGTTTAAGAAGGGGGACCGGAGGGTGTGTTCCAGTTATCGGGGAATCACACTCCTCAGCCTTCCCGGTAAGGTCTATTCCAGGGTGCTGGAGAGGAGAATTCGACCGATAGTCGAACCTCGGATTCAGGAGGAGCAGGGTGGTTTTCGTCCCAGCCGGGGAACACTGGACCAGCTCTATACTCGAGGGTGCATGGGAGTTTGCCCAACCAGTCCACATGTGCTTTGTAGATCTGGAGAAGGCATTCGACCGTGTCCCTCGTGGGGTCCTGTGGAGAGTGCTCTGGGAGTACGGGGTTCGGGGCCCTTTGCTAAGGGCTGTTCGGTCCCTGTATGACCGGAGCAGGAGCTGTATTCGCATTGCCGGTAGTAAGTCGGACCTGTTTCCGGTGCATGTTGGACTCCACCAGGGCTGCCCTTTGTCACCGGTTCTGTTCATTATATTTATGGACAGAATTTCTAGGCGCGTCAGGGGCCGGAGGGGATCCGGTTTGGGAACCTGTTTGCAGATGATGTTGTCCTGATGGCTTCATCGAACCGGGACCTCCAATGTGCACTGGGGCGGTTCGCAGCCGAGTGTGAAGCGGCTGGGATGAGGATCAGCTCCTCCAAAACAGAGGCCATGGTTCTCGACCGGAAAAAGGTGGCTTGCCCTCTCTGGGTGGGTGGGGAGTCCTTGCCTCAACTGGAGGAGTTCAAGTATCTCGGGGTCTTGTTCACGAGTGAGGGGAGGATGAAGCGTGAGATTGACAGGCGGATCGGTGCAGCGTCGGCAGTGATGCGGTCGCTGTACCGGACCGTTGTGGTGAAGAGGGAGCTGAGCCGAAAGGCGAAGCTCTTAATTTACCGGTCAATCTACGTTCCTACCCTCACCTATGGTCATGAGCTCTGGGTAATGACCGAAAGGACGAGATCGCGGATACAAGCGGCCGAAATGAGTTTCCTCCGTAGAGTGGCTGGGCGCACCCTTAGAGATAGGGTGAGGAGCTCAGTCACACGGGAGGAGCTCGGAGTAGAGTCACTGCTTCTCCACGTCGAGAGGAGCCAGCTGAGGTGGCTCGGGCATCTGTTCCGGATGCCTCCTGGACACCTTCCTCGGGAGGTATTCCAGGCATGTCCCACCGGGAGGAGGCCCCGGGGAAGACCCAGGACACGCTGGAGGGACTATGTGTCCTGGCTGGCCTGGGAACGCCTTGGGGTCCCCCCGGAGGAGCTGGAGGAAGTGTCCGGGGTGAAGCAGGTCTGGGCGTCCCTGCTTAGACTGTTGCCCCCGCGACCCGGCCCCGGATAAGCGGAAGAAAATGGATGGATGGATGGAAATAAGCAGATGGCAGGAGGTCACTGCAAAGTATCAGTAGCACCAAAACAACTGAACTTTATTGAATTGATTTTTATGCGTGTTTAACCTGCTTTTTCAGACATGTTTTTCATAAGCACTGTGTGGACCCCTGGCTACAAGACCACCGCACATGTCCTATGTGTAAGATGAACATCCTCAAAGCTTTAGGGGTGAGTTACGTGTTCAAAATAGTTGGATTTACCTTTTTTTTCTTTTAAATTTAAGGATTTTTAAAAATACACAATAAAATAGAACATGAAACAATACAATAGTAATAAACATGAAAACAAGACACAAATACTTAAAAAAAACCATTTGATTTAGTTAATATTTGGACCTAAAATGGGCCGTAGAGACGTTTTCAATCACTGTTAGCTTCAGTGCACAGATGAAAAACAGGACTAGATTCTCCTGAGAACCTCTGAGTTTGCAGAATCACAGGAGGTAAAATTTGGGGGAATTTTTACAGACATTTTTACAGACATGAATGATTCGCACGGGACTAGAAACACAGATTCGTAATTATTACAATTTACCAGGGGACTGCAAGTAAAACTAAACCCGTCCGAATAGGGCTTTAGTCACTCGTCTCTGTAAAGTTTTGTGATTCTGGTTTTGTTTCTCAGTTAAGCCCAGACTGCTCAGACGAAGCTCCCCCAGACTATGACACATCGGTGGGGGGACCGCCGACCAACGCCGTCACAGGGGCCAGCGAGGTCACGGTGAACGAGAGCTCCATGGTGCTGGACACGGAGGGGAGAGGAGTCAGTCTGCAGCAGTTTCAGACAGAAGGAGGAACTCTACCACAGGCTGAAGGATACGTCATAGCCAGCAGTGAGTACACGCCTGATACATGTCTAAAAGTGTCTTGCCCAAGAGCACAAGGTCTGTACAAAACGGGAAGATCCTTCAGTTAGAATCAGAATCAGAAAGACTTTTATTGCCATTGTCCAGTGAACACAATTCACAAAACTAGGAACTTGTCTCGGTGATAAGGTGCGAACATAAAACACTAAATAATAATAGTAATAACTAGAGTATAGACACTAAATAATAACTAAAATATAGCTATAATATAGTAAAAAATAATAAACAATCCAAATAACAAAAAGCTTCAGATGAGCAGCATCAGAACAGTAGTGCAAACATACAGACTTAATTAAAGTGAATAGTGATATAAAGTGTCCAGCTTTGTCCAGATGTTATGAATTGTTCATGAGTCCAACAGCAGAGGGAAAGAAACTGTTCTTGTGACGGGAGGTTCTGGTCCCGATGGACTGTAGCCTCCTGCCAGAGCGAAGTGGCTCAAATAGTCCATGTCCAGGGCCGTGCTGTTTTAAAAGGCCTAAAATAAAGGAATACTTGAATAATTGATGAGGAAACAACATAATAACATCTGACAATAGCATAATATAGGACCTTTAAATTCATTGTTGGTGCAGCAAGACCGAAAACACAGAGGGAACTACATAGACCATGATCCTTCACTCTGACTATATGAAGAAATAATTAAAGGTACTGTGTGTAGGATTCGTGGGGCATAGGTGGATGGTGGCTATTGCGCTTCCTGTTTTAGCTACGGCAGACCTCGAGGGTCACCCGGGCGCGCCGTAACGCGGACAGCTCGCGTACCCGCGCACGAACGCGTGAAGTGCACCTGGCGCTACTGTATAAATAAAACGTGGTCCCGTTCACTGTTTTTCTTTCCGCATGAGAGCACACATTCCCGATCATGTACCATGACAATCTACATATCAAATGAAACCTTACAGTCTCATCTTTTTGACTATGCAATTCATTTCCCAGCACAACAATCACTCCCTGAGCACATGGGGCTTTTATACGGAAAAGCTCAAAACAAGGTTTGTTACTTTGCTTACCTTTGAAGACTCTGGACAGGTCAAACTCAGTATTTCACCATAAGCTTGGTCTCAATCTGTCCGTAAGGATCCAGCGAATAAAATCCAGTAAAACAATTTAGTCCAAAACACGTGTTAGATCCATTACGACGTGTGATCTGGCAACATGCTTGTCGTTGTTTATCCAAACGCGTACTATCTCATGTGAAAACAACGAGACCTTGCCGAAGGCGAAGGCGGAGCCCAAATGTCCTTCTGCGGCTCTCCTAATCAAAATGGCTGCCTCTACATGGGGAAGATCCTCCTTTTATGCAGGTATATCTAAGTCCAACAGAATACTTTGATTTCATGATGGAAGTGGAAAGGCTTGGAAAACACTGTATTTTTGAATGGGTATCTTCAATTTCGGTTACCTGGCCAGCCAAATGATATCTCTCTGTATTTGCTATACAGCGAGATAACATTTGGACACCCTCGCTCCACCCTCGCTCCACCGGTTAGCAACGGACTCTGCGATTCTGATTCGTTCAAAGATGGTGACGTCAGTGCACCCGCCTTTGCCCGCAACGTCACTCTTAGGCAGCGGAAATTCCTCTTCAGTTTTGAATCAAGGTGGCGCATCGGAGAACTGAACGTCCCTTCCATTCAGCTGTAAAATTGGTCTTAAATGACCTACAACACATCGATTCCTTAAAACCACAGCAGCTGACAGCTCTAGAGGCATTTCTTTTCAAAAAAGATGTTTTTGCATTGCTTCCTACCGGCTTGGTTCACGTCGCTGTCCGTTAACTGTTCTCTGATTGGTTCACTTAGCTGTCTGTCTACGCGCAACGGCAGCGCATTCTGGACCAAGCATTACCAGACTCGCCGCTGGTAGAGCGATGAGTCATGGATTCTTCCAGGCAACAATTTCAGTAATTAACGGGTAAAAATCTTACACACTGTCCCTTTAAGGAAGAAATATAAATATTCATTCATTCATTCATTCATCTTCTTCCACTTTTCCATTTTCTGGGTCACGGGGGCAGCTTATATAAATATAAGAAATATATTTATGCACTTTGGATTATGACACAATCAAAGGCTTGTCGGTGCATTTTAAAAGGAAAAAGTAGCATATTCACATTTGGTTAGCCTCCACAAACCATCACAATACAGTGCTGTAAAAACGTATTTGCCCCCTTACCGATTAGTTACTTTTTTAGCACCTTTGTCACTTGTAGCCATTTCAGATAACGCAAACTTAAATATTAGGCAAAGCTAACCCACAAGTAAACACAAAATGCAGTTTTTAGTGCCAATTTTAATTTATTAAGGGGAAAAAAGCCATCTAAACCTATATGGCCCATGTGAAAAAGTAAATGCCCCCTACACCTAATAACCGGTTGAACAAGCGTTTGTGATAACAATGAGTCTTTCCCATCGCTGTGGAGGAATTTTGGCCCACTTTTCTTTGTAGAAGTGTAAATCAGCTAACCTGGGAAATCCCAGGCTGCTTTCATTTGTTCTGATCTGAAAGACAGCCTGGTGACTATGGCAAGCGAGCTCTCCCGATTCTGGTAGCCAATCAGAGAGCGGGGAAGGGTTGCAAGACGGTGATGCGTACTACGTGACAAACGGAAGCTTGTAGTTTGAACTGACAACTGACATGATTGGCTATGGGCTACGTATACTCCAAATGATAGACATTCATAACGCCCAATAAACGGCTGTTGGCGATCGTAAACTACACCTCCGGTACGAGATATTTCGAAGGTGGCTTCCAGACCATATCTCACTTGTGATATGGTCAGGTTTAAACCAGGGAATAAATCAGCCACACTGGAGGGTTTCTGAACACGAACCGCCTTTTTAAGGTCATGCCACAGCATCTCAGTTGGGTTCAGGTCTGGACTTTTACTAGGCCACTTGAAAACCCTCTTTTTTTTTTTCTTTTTTTTTTATTCATTTATTTGGAAGGGACAATGCATATTAATGAACGCGCAATTTGTATAAGATCACACAAACCGATGTAAATATTCCAGATTTAGCAAAGTGCTAATTTCCATCCGCAGTCCCAGACATAAAGATATAGCATACAACAGAAAATATGTTGCAGTTACAGACATTAGACAATTTAGTACATGTGTTATGATCACAAACATAAAAACAATATTATCTACTATCTACTCTCTATACAATAGTACAGGCTTGGGCAAACTATGGCACGGGGGCCATATGCGGTTAAGCTTTTTAATCCGGCCCGCCGAAGTTGAAGAAATTATATGAATAAACCTTGTTAATGTTTTAATATTTTAATTTCCCTGCAATTCTGGTGTTTTCCAATAGCTGGCGCACTAGATACATTGACCTTTGTTGAGGTGCGGCGTTTTGCTCCACGTTTGTGCTTTACTCTTTAACCCCTCAGCCCTCCTGTAAAAATTAGCGGAGCTAAGAAAAGAAAAGTAGACAGCGAATGTCGAGTGTTTAATAAGGAGTGGACAAGTAAATATTTTTTCACCGAATATCAACTGCTGTATGCCTGATATGCCAAGAGACTGTAGCGGTTTTTAAAGAATATAATATCAGCCGTCACTTTGCCACAAAACATGATATCTATGCTAGCAAGCAATCAACGAAAGAACGAAAGAACCTGAAGGAGAACAGATCTTTCAGTGCTTTAAAATAGTAACTGTTAGTAATTTTAAAAAGCTGTATTTTATTAATTTAATTTAATTTTCTGTGTTTTAAGAGTAATTTCAATAATTAGCTAAATAACGTGGAACTTGAAAGATGGACATTTTGATGTAATGCTTTTGTTCATTTTTAATTGAAATAAAGCACATGTTTTCTACATATCCCATGTTATTTTTTGCTCTTATGAGGTGGATTACCAAAACACTAAATCCACATGCTCCTGGTCCGTCGTATTTTAGAACCCTTTGTGGCCCACGAGTCAAAAAGTTTGCCCACCCCTGCAATAGTAGCATATAATTCAGTAAATAACAGTAAAAATACAATTGATGTAGAGAGTGCGGATTAAAAGGTGCTTCTCAGTGTGTGTAATAAGGTGCCTATTATTAAGGTGCCTATTTTTAAGCCATTCAGAAGTGGACTTGCTGGTGTTGTGCTGTGGATCATTGTCCTGCTGCAGAACCCAGGTGCGCTTCAGCTTGAGGTCACAAACTGATGTCTGGACTTTCTCCTTCAGGATTTGTTGGTAGAGAGTTTATGGTTTCTAGGTCCTGAAGCAGCAACCACCACCAAGTTTCACAGATCGTATCATGTGCTTTTTATCAAATGCTGTGTTCATTTCACGCCAGATGTAATGGTATGCACTCCTTCCAGAAAGTTCAACTTTTGTTTCATCAGACCACAGAAGATTTTCCCAAAAGCTTTGCGGATCATCAAGATGTTTTATGCCAAAAATGAGACAAGCCTTTATGTTCTTTTTCGTCAGCAGCGGCTTTCGTCTTGGAACTCTGCCGTGCATGCCGTTTTAGCCTAGTCTCTTTCTTATGGTTGAGTCATGAACACTGACCTTTGCTGAGGCAAGTGAGGCCTGCAGTTGTTTAGATGTTGTTCTGCGTTCCTTTGTGAGCTCTTGGATCAGTCGTCGCTGTGGTCTGGGGGTAATTTTTGTAGGCTGACCACTCCTGGGAAGGTTCACCACTGTATCCTGCTTTCTCCATTTGTGGATAATGGCTCTCACCGTGGTTCACTGGAGTCCTAAAGATTTAGAAATGGCTTTATAACCTTTTTCAGACTGAGACATATCAATTCTTCTTATCTGCTCCTAAATTTCTTTGGATCGCAGCATGATGTCTTGGGTTCAGTATGGCCTACTTCACCTTGTCAGACAGGTTCTTTTTAAGTCATCTCTTAATTTGAAAGGTCTGGCAGTGATCAGGCCTGGGTGTGGCTATGAAATTGAACTCAGCTTTCCACAATAATTTGATTAATCACAGTTACTTCATCATTTAACAAGAGAGGCAATTACTTTTTCACACAGAATCATGTAGGTTTGGATAGTATTACTATATTATGTGCACTCTGTGAAATATTTACTTACACCTTATTTAATCCTACCTGTATCTACCTGTATTTTATAATATTTTATTACATTTTTAAAATTATACTGTTTACCTTTTCCCCTGCACTTTTTGCAACACTTTTTTTTAGCCTGAACAGTGGTACCTCACCTTACGAAAAGACCCAACAAACGAAAATTCCAAGTTACGAAACGCCTTCACGTTAAATTTTGGTCTCTAGATACGAAAGAAAATTCAAGTTACGAAACGCGAAATCTCAAAAATTCAAATAAAGCGCGCTCAGATGCGCGCTCAGCCACACACATTATACGCTTTTCTCAGACTGGATTTAAACTTTTCTCACATTTGTCTCTCGTTTGAACACTCAAACTTTCATAGATTTTCAATAAAATGTATTAATAGTGAAGCATGGGGGGAAGGGGGAGGGCGGACACGTGTGTGATAGCGCAGCATGACCCGGCGTGGGGCTGCGAGCACAAGACCCGTGCTCAAACCGTGCCTTCTCTAGACCAGGTCTAAACCAGGTCTAAACCAGGATTAAACCACCGCGGCTCTTGCATGCGTTCGTTCATGCGCTCAGACTGTGTGCGGTCCCGAGGGGAGGCACATCCCCTCCCCTCCTCGCTGCTCGCCTCAACCGTGACTCGTGAGGCACACCGAAACCAGGAAATAGACCCGCACGCGGTGGTTTAATCCTGGTTTAGACCCGGTCTAGAGGAGGCACGGTTAGAGCACGGGTCTCGTGCTCGCAGGACACATGTGTCCGCGCGCACACTTCTCCGCCCTCCCCCTTCCCCCCACGCACGCAATCGCTGCTCGCCTCAGCCGTGACTCGTGAGGTACACCGGTGCTGCTGCTAATAGCAGAGCTAGCACGAAACCAGGAAATAGACCCGCACGCGGCGCTTTAATCCACCTGGTCCAGTCCTGGTTTAGTCCAGGTTTAGTCCTGGTCCAGTCCAGGTTTAGACCTTGTTTAGACCTGGTATAGTCCACGTTTAGTCCTGGGTCTACAGTCTCTTAGCCAATCAGGACGCAGAACACAGTGTTACACTATAAAAAAAAAACTTGGAACGGGGCCTTGGAACGAATCAGGCTTTTTCCATTGAAATAGCTACTCAACTTATGAAAAATCCACGTTATGAAACCACTTCTGGAACAAATTAATTTCGTAAGGTGAGGTACCACTGTACTATTATTGCTGCTATTAGTAATTCTGTCTATCTTAGCGAGTCAACGGTTCCTCTGATCCTAAACATTTCATTGCATTGTTGACCTTGTGTTGATCCTGAATATGACAAATAAACATCTTGAATCTTGAATCTATTTTACTCTTACCAAATAAAATCATCACAGAAAAACTGCATTTTATGTTTACTTGGGTTAAATTTGTTTGATGATCTGAAACAGTTAAGTGTGAAATAAGAAATCAGGAAGGGGGCAAATACTTTTTCACAGCACTGTGTCAGAATTCTTTTATTTATTTGAAGAGAGACAGATTTATGGACTGTAAAGTTAATGGCCAAGACATTCACATTTGTCACGTGAATGTCTTGCGTTGCTGTATTTCCCCCAGCTTATTTGTTAACTGATTTGAATATATTTACAAATCAAAAATGGCCTTAAGGTGCATCAAGGTTAAAGTAGTGCCTGTTTTCCAGCAAGTCACGACCCTTCAGTACATTCTAATTAATAATAGCCAAACTATTGATACTTTTCAGTGACATTATGCTGCGGGTGTTCTACATGCATCTCTATGGGCTCTCTATGTTTGTTTGTTTGTTTGTTTTATTTTATTTCATTCATAAAGTATACAAAGACATCATCAGTGTGATAGCAATACAAAATATTGAATGAAAGGAACAGAAAGAAGAGTAATCTTATGTTATCTGTCCTCTTTTCCCTTTTCCAGATAATAACACCGATAGTGACTATAAAACATTTCATCAATCCATTCCATTCCAATCACAATTATTAATCAATTGTAAACATAAAGCTTCATTAAATGAAGCCATGTTGCAGTGTTTTCGGGGTATCTCCACGTGTGAACGTGTGTTTCGGAGCCAAATCGCACTCTGTACACGAGCTCCGGAGAAACGGACGTGTCCCGAACCTGTCCCGAAGGTCTCCCGAACGTGAAATGTGTCCAAGTAGAAGTTAAAAGTCCATTTTCATGTCCTTTAGTGTCCTGCAGTGCTGCTTACATATGCAGGAGCTCTTCACAGCTGATAGGCGAACAGGAGAAGCCTCTTCGGCGCTTCTCGCAACAGGATTGGCAGATGCACGAGCGTGGGAAATATGTTGATTTATACACACCCCTTTCTTTCCGCAAAAACAAGCCCATTTGAAATTAAAAATGTATGTTTTTAATGTCACTAATGCTGTTATCTGAAACTTAGAGAGGCTTCTTCATGATCTCAACTAGCACATTCTGCAAAAAAAAACGAAAATCAAAAATTTTGAAAAAAAAAATACAAAATACAAAAATCGCATTTTCTCAGAATCTGTAATGCCGACATGAGGGCTCAAAGTCCGTGGTGTGTCACATTTTTAAGCACAACAATTTAGTTTTCTTTCTCATACATACACATTACACTGGATTTTGTGTATTTTAAATTTATTGTACTTGATTCTTTGAATTCTTTGTCAAGACTTTTCCATAAATGAACTCCTTTCACAGCGACGCTTCGCTCGATAACCTCGGTTTTTTAAACATGTCGGTTCCTTTTAAATTGTAGTTCTTGTTCTCATCTCAAACAGTCTTTGAATATTTACAGGTAATACTCTGCACTTTGCTTTATACATGACTTTGAGGATATTTAATTCAACAACAGCACACATTTTCAACACTTTAAGTTGAATAAATAATGGATTGGATGGTTCTCTATAATGACTGTGATCATTCTCAAAGCCCTTTTCTGTAAAATAAATAATGGCTGTAGGTAGGTTTTACATGTTGACCCCCAAATTTCCACACAGTACATCAGGTATGGTGCGATTATGGAGTTATACAAGGTTAATAATGCTGCGCTGTACTTTATGCAACAGCAGCAATCGCTTTGGATATTTTGCTTTTGGTGTAATTTATATGAGACCTCCAGTTTAGAGCTTCACCAATAATGACTCCTAAAAATGTTGTTTCACTTACTCTTTTAATCTCTATCCCATCTATTTCTAATGATATGTCATATTTTTTATTTTTATCATTCAATAATGTTCAACAGTTACCATGGTGACACAATGCACACATTAGAAAACTGTGAAAAATGTTTAATGTAGTCTGAAAAGTCAAGAAAAAAAAAATGTTTTAAACCACACATTTTCAGATTAAGTCTAATTTGAGCAACAAAGTCCTTCAGCGTCGACGAGATCAGCTGCAAAGTATTAGTTGCAGTTTTCAGTATTAAAAAAAAACAAGTCAACCAGGCTTAGGAAGTTATGTTTATCCAAAGTTATGACTGGAAGGAAGACCGATGATGAAGCATTTTTGGAACACGTTTTGGAATTTCCGCATTTGTTCATGGAGTGATTTAAGTCTGTTTGTCCACTTCTGCTCCGGTGGAGTTGTGGAAAGAATGTGTGTCATCTGACCCCAAGCATCCTGTGTAAACTCGCTTATTTGCTGCTTTTACTGCCCGTGTGATTAGGTCATAGGTCCTGGGGCACTTCGAAATTTGACTGATTCCACATGTGCTTTCTGTCAGCTCCACAAAAGCCAGTGTGTGCGCTAATCTGGATCTAAAGTCAATTATCCAAACATTTAACTGATTCCGAGACCACACTGATAATTAAAGGTCCTACATTACGCAAAATAGACTTTAGAGGTGCATTGTGTAACCTTTCTTAATGCTTATCTCCACTGTGATGTTACTGCTTGGTCTGCAATGTTTCACAGTATGGCATTAAACCTTTCTATCTTCACGGAGACCAAACCAGACCAAGTTACAGGTCAGATCTGCAGATAGGCGACCCTGCTCACAGTCAGAATGCCTGTGTTTCTAAGTATTTTTGAGCTATAACGCCACCTGTAATTTAATAAATTTAAGGTAGAGCTGTTTAATGTCATACTTTGGAACATTTCAGGCAGAGTGATGACGTATCCATGGAAACAAGTAGAAAAAACTGACTCCTCGCAACCAAAAGTTACATAGTGCACCTTTTAAGCCATGTTTTAATATTGTTACCTCATCAAAAACAGACCTGGAGTTGTGTTTTGTTTCATTCACAAATGTTTGAGTAACTCTTTATTATTAGTTTGTCTATGCCCTCAAAGCTCAAAATGCTCTGTTCCACCTTGTGATGTCATGAAGTGGTAGTTTTTTACTTTAGTTCACTAGAGATTGGTGTATGGAGTTTATAAGTGGAGCAGTTCCTTTATTACCACACGACCGCACAATGTGGAACAAAGTGTTTAATATGCAGGTTTGTGTGTTAAACATGTGTGAATGAAACAAAACACAACTCCGGCTGTGTTTGTGATGAGGAAACAACATTACAACAAATACAAGAAAATAGTGGAATATGAGCCCTTTATTTATTTATTTCAGGGACAATGCACATTAATAAACATTTACATGTAAATATGGCAGAATTAGCCCGAGGCTCGTCTTTTCATCTGTAGTCCCTGGGCAGGTGTAAAGTGTCAACCTGCGGGTAGTAAAATAAAATAGAATAAAAACAATATACGATATCCTCCTGAGACCTCCTGATATCCTCCTGAGACCTCCTGACATCCTCCTGAGACCTGGCCCATTCATTTGGGTCCTTTATAGTGGACATTGAGTTAAGTTTTGAGATAGACTCTAGTTTGTGGCTTCACTATGATTAAAAATAAATACATAAATAATAATAATAATAATAATAATAATAATAATAATAATAATAATAATAATAATAATAATAATAATAATGATAATAAAGAAATAAAAATACATACATAAATAATAATTCATTAAATATATAAGATAAGATCAACTTTATTGTCCCCAAGGGGAAATTTGTCTTGGGCTCACTGCCCACAGCTTAAAAACAGTTACACTCACACATACAGTACAGACAAACAGAAAACAGTCGCGGCTCATTGCCAGATACATTTGTCCATCTTTGATGTCCATTGTCCATTCGTGCACTGCACAACCTTACAGTGTTCTACTTATTGCACAAGTAATTATTGCACAAATAATTATTGCACAGATAATTATTGCACAAGCCCTATTACACAAACTATAGTTATTGCACAATAGTTATTGCACCATTCAATATAAAGCGACTAAGTGCTCCTTTTTGTGCAATAAAAATAAGGTGACTAAGTGCTCATTTTTTGTGCAAATTTGTTCAAGAGTGCAACGGAAGAGGCACAAATGAGAGTTTATATCTGTTACTCTTAAAGTTATGCGCTCGATAGCGTCTGTCTGATGGGAGCATTTCATATTCCCCATGCAACAGGTGAGAGGGGTTCCTGATGATCCGTCTGGCCTGAGCGAGCACAGAGTCTTGAAAAATGTCCCGCAGAGAAGGAAACTCTTCCTGCCAATCACCTTCATGGCCTTATTTACCAGTTTCTCAAGTTTGGTTTTACCCTGGACAGTTAAGGAACCAAACCAGTCGACCAGACTGTAGCGTATGAGACTTTCCAAAACAGCATTATAAAAACAAGTCATGATTTTTGTGCTCACACCAAACAGCCTGAGTCTCCTTAAAAAGTGGAGCCTCTGGGGCAGCTTGGAACAAAGAAAATCAACATGTACATCCCATTTAAACAGACTGTCAATGTACACACCCAAATATTTAAAAGATGCAACCTGCTCTATTTGTCTGCCCTCAATGACAACAGGCTCATGAGGATCAAACACCATCTCTTTAGTTTTGTTCACCTTCAGAGATAAGTGATGCTCACTGCACCAAGACAGAAAAAAGCTTATCTCTTGCTAGAAGGTGGAGATACAGTCGCCCTTGTGTGTGTGTGTGTGTATATACTGTATATGTGTGTGTGTGTGTGTGTGTGTATATATATATATATATATATATATATATATATATATATATATATATATATATATATATATACATACATAAAAATACATAAATAAATACATAAATAAGTACATAAATGCAGCAAGATATACAGTGCCGTGAAAAAGTATTTGCCCCCTTCCTGATTTCTGTGTTTTTTGCATATTTATCACTCAAAACATTGTCAGATCATCAAACCAATTTTAATATCACACAGAAACAACCCAAGGAAAGACAAAATTCAGTTTTTGAATGATGATTCCATTTATTAGTGCACAAAAAAAATCTAAACCTATCTGGCCCTATGTGAAAAAGTAATTGCCCCCCCTTGTTAAATCACAAACTAACTGTGACTAACCACAGTTTTGAGAAAACTTAGTTCAGTTCTACATGCCACACCCACACCTGATTGTCACCACCTGTGTTGAATCAAGAAATCACTTAAATAGTTCCTGTCAAACAAAGTGAAGTTGGCTACAACATCTCAAGAACAAACACATCATGCCACGATCCAAAGAAATTCAAGAACAAATGAGAAAAAAAGTGATAGAAGTCTATAATTCAGGAAAAGGTTACAAAGCCATTCCCAAAGCTCTGGGGCTCCAGCGAACCACTGTCAGAGCCATTATTCAAAAATGGAGGAAACTGGGAACAGTTGCAACCCTTCCCAGGAGTGGTCGACCAACTAAGATTACTCCAAGAGTGCGACGACGGCTCATTCAGGAAGTCACAAAAGAACCTAGACGCACATCGAAAGAACTACAGGCCTCGTTGGCCTCAGTTAAGGTCAGTGTTCATGACTCCACCATTAGAAAAACACTGGCCAAAAATGGCATCCATGGAAGAGTTCCCAGGAGAAAACCACTGCTTTCACAAAAGAACACAAAGGCTCGTCTCACCTTTGCCAAAAAGCACCTTGATGACCCTCAAGACTTTTGGAGAAACATTTTGTGGACCGATGAGTCTAAAATTGAACTTTTTGGAAGGTCTGCAGCCCGTTTCATCTGGCGTAAAAATGGCACAGCATTTGATAAAAAGAACATGGTGCCCACAGTAAAGCATGGTGGTGGCAGTGTGATGGTCTGGGCCTGCTTTGCTGCCTCAGGACCAGGACAACTTGCTGTGATTGACGGAAAAATGAATTCTGCTGTTTACCAGAAGATCCTGAAGGAGAATGTCCGGCCATCAGTTCGTGCCCTCAAACTCAAGCGCTCTTGGATCATGCAACAGGACAATGATCCAAAACACACCAGCAAGTCCACCTCTGAATGGCTCAAAGAAAACAAAATTAAGGTTTTGGAGTGGCCAAGTCAAAGTCCGGATTTAAATCCGATTGAGATGCTGTGGTGTGACCTTAAACGGGCAGTTCATACAAGAAAACCCTCCAATATGGCAGAATTGAAACAATTCTGCATAGAAGAGTGGGCCAAAATCCCTCCCCAGCGGTGTGAAAGACTCCTCACCAATTATCGCAAACGTTTGGTTACAGTTATTGCTGTCAAAGGAGGCTCAACTGGCTATTAGATTAAGGGGGCAATTACTTTTTCACATAGGGCCAGATAGGTTTAGATTTTTTTTGTGCACTAATAAATGGAATCATCATTCAAAAACTGAATTTTGTCTTTCCTTGGGTTGTTTCTGTGTGATATTAAAATTGGTTTGATGATCTGACAATGTTTTGAGTGATAAATATGCAAAAAACACAGAAATCAGGAAGGGGGCAAATACTTTTTCACGGCACTGTAAGCAAGTGTCTTACCAGTATTTTTATTAGAACTGACGAAGCCTCTCGGATGAGCGGCGAAACGTTTTCAACCAAACAAACTTTGTCCAGTTGACAAATTGAACTTCTCCTTTTATCACATAAATAAGTAAGTAAGTAAATAAGACATTAAAAAGGAGTCTAAAAACGTTTTGAGACGACTGTAGAAGCATGTCAGATGTTGGTTATCAGAAAAAATGTTTTTGTTAGATTGTTAACTTCACATGGATTTAACACTATTACGGTCCATTACAGAGGATGTTTTTTTGTTTTATTTAAATTAGGACAGTGCATATTAATCAACATGACAACAAACAGCATCAATGTTAATATGCCGGAATTAGCACAATATCTACTTTACATCCATTGTCCTAAGGCAGGTTACGACATTATGAATAAAAATGAAATTAACAAAAATGAAATTAATAAAATGTTCATTTACCTCCAAATAGAAAATTAAAATAATAATAATAATTTAGATACACTTTTTTTTCTTCGGGTCCCAGGAGGATATAATGTGATTTTCAACATTAAAGGGACAGTGTGTAAGATTTTTACCCGTTAATTACCGAAATTGAAGATACCCATTCAAAAATACATTGTTTTCCAAGCCTTTTCACTTCCATCATGAAATCAAAGTATTCTTTTGGACTTAGATGTAATCACATAAAAGGGGGATTGACCCCATGTAGAGGCAGCCATTTTGATTACGAGAGCCGCAGAAGGACATTTGGGCTCCGCCTTCGCCTTCGGCAAGGCTCATGGTTTTGGGTAAACAACGACAAGCATGTTGCCGGATCAGACATCGTAATGGATCTAACACGTGTTTTGGACTAAATTGTTTTACTGGATTTTATTCGCTGGATCCTTACGGACAGATTGAGACCAAGTTTATGGTGAAATACTGAGTTTGACCTGTCCAGAGCCTTCAAAGGTAAGCAAAGTAACAAACCTCGTTTTGTGCTTTTCTGTATAAAAGCCCCATGTGCTCGGGGAGTGATTGTTGTGCCGGGAAATGAATTGCATAGTCAAAAAGGGGAGACTGTAAGGTTTCATTTGATGTGTAGATTGTCATGGTACACGATCGGGAATGTGTGTTTTCATGCGAAAAGAAAAAAAAACAGTGAACGGGACCGCGTTTTATTTATACCGTAGTTGTCGGCGAGAGCTCGCACAGCGCCGGGTGCGCACGGTTACGCGAGCTGTCCCCGTTACGGCGCGCCCGTGTGACCCTTGAGGTCTGCCGTAGCCAAAAGAGGAAGTGCATGGTACCTACACCACCTATGCACCACAAATCCTACACACTGTACCTTTAAATCATAGTGTGTAGAATCCCTCAGTCATCCAGGTAGAATTCATTAATCAATCCAGTACTTCTTCAGTTCTGAAGAAGAACTAAATAAGCAGCTTGGATGAGCTGTGAAACGTGTTCGACCAAATAAACTTTTGTCCAGTTGACAAATTGAATCTTCTTTTGCCATTAAATCACGTAACATAAGACATAACAACAGTATATTCAATGAAGAGATGTATTGATGAATATGATGATGAGATGATTCTGTCTCAGGTGGAACAATGTCTTAAATGTGCACTGTGTAACTTGCCTAGAATGTTCCACAGTCTGGCTGTAAACTTCTCCATGGAGACTTGCAAGCCAAATCACAGGTTAGATTTGTGGAGCGACGACCCTAGTCACAGTAACAATGTTTTTTAAGATATTTTTGGAGCAATAAATAACACCTGTACTGTGGACAAATTAAACTAAAGCAAGCACATGGGGACAAATAAGAAAAGTGACTCAGTGCACCTTTAAGGCTGACAGATAAACCAGAGAGGGGGAGGGAGGGTGGGTTCGAGATGGCTGGGACTATCTGTGTTGATGGGATAGGCCAGTACAAAGAGGCTTCTGGAAAATTCGAGGTGTGGTTGAAGTGAGCTGTTGTTCTGAAAAGGAGAAAGAGGCTGAGGCGTGGTCCAGCTCAGTTTCTTATGTCTTAGATCTGTGTAATCCTCCGTTGTCCTGCCATGCTCCATATTTCACGACAGTAGCTCAGTTGGTAGAGTGTTTGTCCACTGATCCGA
The DNA here is from genome assembly GCA_036785185.1 of Paratrypauchen microcephalus. Lineage (NCBI taxonomy): Eukaryota > Metazoa > Chordata > Actinopteri > Gobiiformes > Gobiidae > Paratrypauchen > Paratrypauchen microcephalus. The sequence continues at coordinate 5,833,693 of JAVJIX010000052.1, read as the reverse complement.
AGGTTAGCAGTGTGATTCCAGCTCCCACAGATGAATGCTGTCGTTGTGTCCTCGGGCAAGTCACTTAAACCCCCCTCGCCCCCGGGGTTTGCGTACACTGGTGTATGAATGCATGCCTGAATGGTTGAGTGGTTCCTTGAGTGCATTTACCACAGTGGTCTACAGACGTATAGTCCTCTTATACATGTTCAGATACAGCTCAAGATCAAGATCATTCTAAAGCTATTCAGGAAGTTAAGTATCAAATGAGTATCGGGGATTGATACTAGATTTAGTGTTGATTAGTATTTTTTGATACTTTTGACAACCTTACTTTAATAACACTGGTCTACAAGCAAAATGCTTCCGGAACAAAAGTAGTGAATTTTTTCTTGGTTTAGGTCACTATTAAAGAAAAAGTAAGTCAGAAGTGCTGATTGGCTATAGTTTCCAAGATATAGTATTGGGTCAAAATAGGAAATTTATTCAAAATAAGGCAAAAACAGTAGTTTATCAGAAGGTACAGTGTGTCTACAAGCAACAGTTCTATCTGAAAGCCTGTCTGCACATTCACATACATTCATTTTAATATATCTACGGTTTTAACATCAAATATTTTTTGATTTCACATAAGAGAGATGCCTCGAAATTGTGTGCACCTGATGTCTTAAGATTAGTGCTGTCAGGCGATTTAAAAAATTAATCTAATTAATTACAGGATTTGTAATTAATTAATCTAATTAATCGCATTTAAATAAAATTTTTAGGTGGTTTATTGTTCTCTCCCACAGAGCAAAAAAGGTGTCAAACGTGCGAAAGTGCGAAAAGACTGCAGACTTCCCCTTTAAGTATTTAAGTTTTTCAGTCTTTGGCTCGCTCTCTTTCTCTCCGTGCACACAAGACAAGACTGACCTGTAGAGTGCACCTGTATACCCCCATTCACCTCCCACATTACATAACATTCATTTGAAAGTTCATTTACACCATTCCACTATTACATGGCGAATATTTCTGCTGAGCACATGCAGTAGCTTTCATGCAACATCAATAAATAACATACACAGCTTCAAATATAGCCTTCAGAGAATACAAATAATTGCCCGAAATAATTGCCCATGCAAATTACTCATGGCTCACATGACCCCCGGAACCCACGGGTTTGCCAGATCGCACCAGATCGCACCGTGGGAGGAGGGAGAAGACGGTCACGCGCGGGTGAACGATCAGGTTTAGCGATTTGGATGGGCAAAACTGGCGCTTCTAACTGTGCAGCCTTAGGCACGGCAGAACACGCTGGAGAGGTTATGGGGAACTGAAAAGGGTTCGGCGCGCAGAGCGCAGCAGATATGGAAACGGGCGCGCGCGTCTTCACATGCTCTCCCCGGGGACAACGGGCTTTTTAAAAAAATATTTTATTATTAAAGTTACATGTTTTAAAACCACAATAACATTCGCAAAGTACTCAGAAGACACATTGGGGTATGTGGATGGACCTGCTCCCTCACATTTTTATAAATAAACTTGGCCGTTCAAAGGCCCCGCACGCCAAATTTAAAATGCGCGCACATTGATTAATTGCGTTAATTTTTATAACGCGTTAATTTGCTGTGTAATTAATTAATCTAATTAACGCGTTAAACTGACAGTCCTACTTAAGATATTTCTTGTTTATTTCTTGAGGGATAAAGAAGTGCAAGTTAAATGTTTTCAAAATATAAATATTATTTTTAAGCAAAAATGCCTAAATCTATTGTATAAACAGATGCGATTTTGATATAAAACAATATCAATAAATATCTTGAATACATTAGTTAACCAGCACAGTTATCAATTGATTTTCAGTTCATCTTATCAATATAAATGAGATTTAGCCACTTTTATCTCGGAAGCAGATCGAGTCCAAAAATTTGCAGACCAGTTTAATCATTTTATTTGGTTGAATACGTTTCACAGCTCATCCAAGCTGCTTCTTCAGTTCTGGTCAGACGCTGGTGGACACTGCCTGTATCTGCCTGAAGGGGGCGCTAACTACAATGAAATGACTCTGAGACTGCCACACCTACTTGTTTAGTTTCTGTTAGTTAACTCGGCCTATTGAATATGCAATGAGTGTGGGGTCTTGTTAGCAGAACCATTCAGGGCCATAATGGTGTTTTCACACCTCTGGACCTGACCTGAGGGGTATTCCACGAAAGCTACTAAGCGCAAAGCCCGGCTTTATTTGTCAGTTGGCGCTAGTTTAAGTGAGAGTTCAGTTCCACGACGCTCGCTAAACTTAGTTCCCGCTGAGTTACTGGGGCAACATGGTCTTAGCAGATAGTCTGGTCGCGGGCAGGCTAAAGTTGTGGCTTAGTCAGGCCGGGTCGCAGAGAATACGTACCTGACGTAAACAGAGTGTCAAACAGACAGTTCCGCACACCTCCCGCATGAGTATCTGTGTTGTCCGAAAACAATATCAGCAAAAAAAGAAATTACCTTACGTTCTTGGTTCTTGACAAATCTCCGGTAATTTAAAAATATGCTTTTTGAACCGCTGTCTTTACGACATTAACATATAGAAGAATTCCAGAGGTGTCTCAGAGAAAGACTTTGGTCGAGTGGATATGTCCTATGACTCTCATATGGGCGACCCGGGTCCTATTGATGCCCATGTCAAAATTGAGTTAAATTTTCACGTATTTATATTTGCAACATATTACAGAAATGGAAATGAATTTAACCTACAATTATTGTTATCATCACATAAATTATATCAGTTGGGCCTAACATCACTCTCACTTGACGACATTGACACTTTATATTTTATGTGACATCTCTATCAAAGAATACAGTTACAGGTAAACCTTTACTTTTAAAACAAAATGTAGCCAAATAACAGGCACACTCCATGATGCAACATTTCAATGATTCAACAAATTTGCTTCAGAGATGCTGTGCAAGCCTCTTTAATGAAATCCTATTTATCAATTTCCATCAATAGGCATAAAACAATAAAAGACATTAGGTATGACATTCTGGTGTGAGGCCACTGCTGGAGGACTGCTGAGGGTCAGGCAAGGCACTGCTGGAGGACTGCTGAGGGTCAGGCAAGGCACTGCTGGAGGACTGCTGAGGAGGGTCCAAGTGTACGCCATCTTCAGTAACTAGAACACAAACGTACTATTAAAATATACAAATGCTTTGATCACAGCTGAGGCAAGCATTAGCCTAGAGAATAGCTTGAATATACTCTTCACAAGAACTCGCAGGAAGGATCTTTGATGGGGTCCCTCCTTCAATTACCTCCACCAGTGGGCAACCCCGGTTTAGGGCCAGTGACAGCTCCTCTGCAGGTGAAAGGTTTTGGGGGGGCTCCCACCTCCTGTGGTTTGGTAGCTACTGTTCATTTTAAATTAAGGTACCATTTCAACAGTATTACTAATTTCACTGAATAATAATATTAATATTAGCCTACTTACCACTCTGCAAAATGTTTTTATGCTTTGTCTTTACCTGCAAAACAGTCCTCTTCACATTATTCCTGCTCAAAGACAAGATAACACAGTTTAACGTATTAGTTGGAGCAAATACTTTTACACAGTAAAAATAAATTACAACTGACAAGACTGCTATACAAATATATAATATTTATGACATTAAATGTCCATCATGAGGGTCGAACTCACAATCTCCCGCACCCCAGACCGTAACTTTTCCCCTACGCCACAGATCAATGTTGACATCAGTGGTGAAAAACAGACTTTAAAAACTCAACCTCCAGCACTGTTATAGGACTTAACTTTCGTATTTAAGTGCTCAGCGATCTTCTGCCACGCCATGTCTCTCGCCTTGGTTATTGCAGATGTGTTGTAGAGTTCCAAAAGCAACTTCTGTTCTGATGCGCTGAAATAATCGGCCCGAATCTTCGACATGATCGCGTTTTCGACAGTCGCTTCTTATTTACCCCGTGCATGCGTGGAGGCCCGGCCTGATTAGGCCAGACTGAGCTTAGCTCTGATTAGGCGCAGCTGAAATGCGTTTGTGGAACGGGTTTAGGCTTTTGTCTAAGTTGTGTCTCAGCCAGGCGAGAACTTAGCACTTAGTCGCCGCTAAGTTTAGCCACGTTCGTGGAATACCCCTCTGCTGCACTATTGTTTTCTTTGTTTGTTTTGATTTAGGTTTGAGGATAGAGTTATAGATGGGAGACAAATGATGTCTGAGACCCCCATTTCTGCTCAAGGAAGGATTCTCTTTCTTGACAAAAATAGCCTATTTAACTCTCCTCTCAAACCAGTTTTTTTCTCTGGTTAAGATCTGGACCTCACTGTCCTCAAAGGAGTGGCCCGTGGCTTTTAGGTGGAGATGTACGACAGACTGAGGTCCTTTTAGGTGGAGATGTACGGCAGACTGAGGTCCTTTTAGGTGGAGATGTACGGCAGACTGAGGTCCACTCTGGCTCTCTCGTCTGTGTTGGTACACCCTCTTGTGAAGTGGCTGTTTTGTTTCTCCAGTGTAGCGCTCACTGCAGTCTTCACTACACTGAATGGAGTAGACCACATTGTTTTGTTTGTGGCTCGGTGTTTTGTCCTTTGGGTGGATCAGTAAAGTGTTTGTGGGTTTGAAATAGACTGGGATTTCTTACTTGGAACCTTACTTTAAGAATATTATAAGCTATATGATCACTTATCACTCAATTTGTATGCAAACCTTTCACATCATCCCAGAAAACCTTTGGCGTTCCAACTAGGTTTTTTAACCAGGACTAAAACAGGACGAAATCTAGGAACAGGAAACTGCTTTTTCCTACGCTGCACCATGGTTTTAGAATCATTTACAGAAAGATCTTAAATTGGACGTTGGCAAATAGTTTTATAATGTGATATTTTGTGATTTTATGTTTTGTAGTGATTGTGTTACTGCTGCTTATCCAGGTCCCTCTTTAAAAAAGGGATTCTGAATCTCAGTGGGACTTCCTGGTTAAATAAAGCTAAAGTAAAACAATAAATCAAGCAGGACTAATGCAGATTTAAAGGTTAATATTACACAAAATGGATTCTTGTGAGCTTTAAGCCATGTTATAACGTTGTTACCCCTACAATGACACATCTGGAGTTGTGTTTTGTTTCATTCTCACATGTTTGAGTAATCCGACAATGGCCTTTAAAAACACAGTGGAGAATTTTCTGTATTACCACATTACCATGAGAAGAACTCTAAATATGCAGTTAAACATGTGTGAATGCAAAAAAACACAACTCCAGGTCTGTTTGTGATGAGGAAACAACATTATAACAGATCAGAAAATAGTGAAATATGGGTCCTTTAAACCAGGACTGAACCAGGTCTAAAAGAAGACCAAACCAAGACTAGGACTAGAGCAAACCAGCATTCCCTCAGCATTACTTGTTGTCGCTTGTTTGAAAATGCCTGAACCAGACCTTGTGTTCATTTCACTTTGTCCCAGTTGCTGTACTGTGAGCGCCCCAGTTCCGTGCTTCCTCAGGTCTTGTTACTGTCAGTTCGAGACGTAAGATGAGCTGAAGGGAAACGAAAACGTGATAGAATTTGTGCCAAAATCTTGAGTTTCATTGTATTGGACACACTGTTCCTCTTCACCCAAAACACCAACACTATTCACTTTCAATGGACTGACCCGAATCACCAACAAGTTTCATTTACACATGTTTAACGCACAAACACGGCATATTTAGGCTGAGTTCAGAAAACACTCTGTTCCACCTTGTGATGTCATGTGGTAATACACTGTGTTTTTAAACTCCACACACCTTCACTAGAATCAGCTGGATGATTTCAGCCCTGGAATTGCCAATCTCCACTGAACTAAAAGTAAAATGTGGTAATTTTCAAGTTAACAGATAACTTGAAAATGACCATTACATGACATCACAAGGGAGAACAGAGTGTTTTGAGATTTGGAGATGTAGACAGACTAATAATTCAGGATTACTCAAACATGTGTGAATGAAACAAAACACAACTATAGGTGTGTTTTTGAAGACGTAACAATGTTATAACATGGCTTAAAGCTCACAAGAATCCATTTTGTGTAATATAAACCTTTAAATCTACATTATTTATTATAATTAATTGAATTGTTTGCTTCATTGCCTGGATTTGTGCTTTCTGGATGCTATTTTTTATTGTTCTTTGCTGCTTGTACAGCACTTTTTAAACCTTGTTTTAAAAAGTGCTTTATAAATACAGATTTATTATTATTATTATTATTTATTTATTTTTTTACATTTATTTATTGCCAATCTCAACTGAACAAAAGATAAAAGCTAGTTCTTAAAGCTGTTGACTTGAAAACTACCACTACATGACATCACAAGGTGGAACAGAGCATTTTGAAATTTGGAGAGGTAGACAGATTCATTATAAAGAGTCACTCAAACATGTGTGAATGAAACAAAACACAACTCCAGGTGTGTTTTTGAGGAGATGACATTATAATCATTATAACATGGCTTAAAGCTCACAGGAATCCATTTTGTGTAATGTAGGGCCTTTTAAGTTGATTTACTTAAATTTATCACACATTTCTACATGTCCGCGATTTCATCCAAGTTTAGGAAGTCTTGTGTTTGAGAGCGTCCAACTGGCTGTACCACGTAACCATGGCAACAAACGCTATGGAGAATTCCTTTACCACAAATTGGCCTAATCAGAATCACCAACACTAGAATGGAAAACTGCAGAATTCAGGGTCATGATAAACCAATGGAGACTTTAAGATATTAAAGGTGCAATGGGTAACTTTTCTGGTGGAGGGTTCGTCAAAATGCTTTTCTTCATGAAGATGTTTTGTTGAATTAAGTCTCCTCAAAGTCATGAATACAGTAATCCCTTGTTTATCGCGGGGGTTAGGTTCCACACACATTATACGCTTTTCTCAGACTGGAATTAACATTTTCTCACATTTATCTCTCGTTTAAACACTCAAACTTTTGTAGATTTTCAACAAAATGTATTAATAGTGAAGCATGGGGGGAGGGAGGGGTGCGCGCAGCACGTGCACCCGTAGTCACGAAACAAGGCAAAGAGCCGCAATTCTGGTTTAGACCTGGTCTAGTCCTGGTTTAGTCCAAGTTTAGACTTGGTTTAGACCTGGACTTCCTACGGATCCAGTGACTCATGTCTCCGCTCCTCGTGCATCCGGCCCCGGAGCCCGGTGCGGCTCGGACTGCTTCTCATTCAAACACAGTGTGAGCACAGAGGGACGACCAGGGTGCACCGCGCTCATCCCACACCACTGCCACGTCCCGGGATGCGACGCGCACCAACCCCTTGGAGAAGTGCGCGACACACCACCGGCGTAAGGCCGCGCGTACACCGGGGCTGCGAGCACGAGATCGAACCGCCCGGCCCGAGCCACAAACCAGCCGCACGAAACCAGCAAAGAGCGGCACGTGCTGGTTTAATCCCTATTTAGTCCAGGTCTAGACCTGGTCCAGTCCTGGTTTAGTCCAGGTCCAGTCCAGGTTTAGACCTGGTCTAGACCTGGTTTAGTTCTGTTCTAGACCTGGTTTAGTCCATGTTTAGTCCTGGTCTAGTCTCTTAGCCAATCAGGACGCAGAACACAATGTTACACTATAAAAAAATGTTACACTATTTTAAAAAATCGAAAAAAAAAAAAATCCACAAAACAGCGAGGCCGCGAACAGTGAACCGCGATAGAGTGAGGGACCACTGTAATGCAAATTGCAGAGTATTACCTGTAAATATTCAAAGACTGTTTGAGATGAGAACAAGAACTACAATTTAAAAGGAACCGAAGCGTCGCTGTGAAAGGAGTTCATTTATGGAAAAGTCTTGACAAAGAAATCAAAGAATCAAGCACAATAATGCCATTTATAAAATACACAAAATCCAGTGTAATGTGTATGTATGAGAAAGAAAACAAAATTGTTGCACATAAAAATGAAGCTTTCTGTTTACAACTGATTAATAATTGTGATTGAAATGGAATGTATTGATGAAATGTTTTATAGTCACTATCGGTGTTAATGTCTGGAAAAGGGAAAAGGGGCAGAAAACATAAGATTACTCTTCTTTCTGCTCCTTTCATTCAATTTGTTTGTATCGTTATCACACTGATGATGTCTTTTTATACTTTATGAATGAAATAAACAAACAAAAAAAGATGTTACTGCTTTGTCTGGAATGTTCCGCAGTATGACATTAAACCTTTCTACGTTCATGGAGACCAAACCAGACAGATCTGTGGAGAGGCGACCCCGCTCACAGTCAGAATGTTGTTTTTCTCTGTATGTTTGAGCTGTAAAACCACCTGTAATGTACATGTTCAGGTAGAGCTGTTTAATGTCATACTGTGGAACATTCCAGACAGAGCAATGATGTATCCATAGAAACAAGCAGGTGACGGACCCCCAAACCAAAAAGTTACACAGTGCAGCTTTAAATACTAACGTCACCTAGTACAGAAAGGACAGGTTTTGTCCTAGTCTAGAAATAAAACCAGAATAATTTGTGATTTCTTGAGTTACATTTTTTTTTGTTACGATAGAAAACTAAAAATAAAATCCCAGATCATGTTCTATAATAGTTATGTAAAAATGTCTAGCGTGCTTAAAGGCGCAGTACGTGACTCCTCGGCTTCAGTCCATGGAAGTGTCATTGTTTTGCCTGGAGGGTTCCGTGGTATGACATTAATCTTCGCTGTTTCCATGGAGACGAGCAGGTGGTGCCAGCAGGGCCAAGTGAGGTCAGACCTGAGCACAAAACCTGGTATGTTTGTGTTTGCGTTTTACCTTTTCCTGCGTTAGACAAACAAATTTAAGATAAAACGAAATCATTTTATCCAAGGCAGTTAAATCGCCTATCATTTTTTATCTTTTTAACATTTTCTTGTGTTGTACTAACAGCTTGGGGGCTTTAATCCGTCATATTTACATTTGTTTTATACAGATTGTGGCTGCACTGCATGAAAATACATCCAAATATAAGAGGTAAAATGCAGTTAAAGCACAAAATAACTATTGTCACTGTTGATTTCGGTCCTCGTCATTCATAAATGATTTGGTTCTGGCTCGAAGGCGGACTCACCGTTAAGTGAAAATGAAGTGGTTTCTTCTGCTCTACTTTATGTATTTAAACTTTTGCTTTAATTTTTATATATAAAAGATAAAAAGTGGGTGTTGATACAGAATCTAAAATAATATAAAAGATCGATAGATAGATAGATAGATCAATTGATAGATAGATAGATAGATCAATAGTATAATAGATAGATAGATAGATAGATAGATAGTATAATGGATAGATGGAAAGATAGATCAATAGTATAATAGATAGATCAATTGTATAATAGATAGATAGATATATAGTATAATGGATAGACGGAAAGATAGATAGATAGATAGATAGTATAATGGATAGACGGAAAGATAGATCAATAGTATAATAGATAGATAGATAGATAGATAGATAGATAGTATAATGGATAGATGGAAAGATTGATAGATAGATAGATAGAGATAGATAGATAGATAGATAGTATAATGGATAGATAGATAGATAGATACATCAATAGTATAATAGATAGATCAATAGTATAATAGATAGATCAATAGTATAATAGATAGATAGATAGATAGATAGATAGTATAATGGATAGACAGAAAGACAGGCGTCTAATTAAGGTGTATTATTATAATGTGTTAATTTAAAGGTGCACTGCGTAACTTTTCTAGTGGAGGATCCACCACCTGCTTGCGTCCATGGAAACGTTATTGCTTTGTCTAGAATATTCCACTGTAAAACTGAAGAAGCAGTTTGGATGAGCTGCCAAACGTATTTGACCAAATAAACTTTTGTCCAGTTGACCTGGACAACTGAGGAATTTTACACACATTCCACTGTGGAGCCTATCTATATCCTGTCCTAACCCTATCTATATATGGGCTACATTACAGGTCAGATCTGTGGAGAGGTCACCCTATTCACAGAGAATTATTATATCTTTGAGCAATAGAAACACCCATGATGAATACACGCAAACTAGATGTGTTTAATGGCATAAAATGGAACATTCCAGGCAAAGCGATAACATTTCCATGGAGACAAGCAGGCGGCGGAGCCCTCACCAGAAAAGTTACACAGCACCTCTTTAATCTGCAGTATCCCCCTCCTCACTACATGCCACATTTAATTACAAAGACTTTGAAACTCGAGGCATTCACCGTAACAAGCAACAGGACGTCTGACGTCTAATTAATGTGTAAATCAGAGGCGATCCATTGAATGCAGAGTGCTAATGAGTGAACAGAGACTTTGACACAGACACAGGTGAGCATTAGTCTAGCGCTCTGTCCTCTGTGTGTGGAGGGGGGTTAGTGTTGTGTATGTCTTTAGCCTGAGTAATGAGCACTGCTGTACCAACACTATTGGAAGCATCATTCTCCCTTAGGACGACAGCGAAGGAGAAGGAGCTACAGTTTATTTTTTTACTGCCTGGAGGTGTGTGTATGTGTGTGTGTGTGTGTGTGTATTTGTGCGTCTGTGTCATGGTAAGCAAAACACCAACACCTTTGTAGTGAAGGTAATTGTTTCCATTTTGATTCTTTTAAAGCGGAGAGTCTGGGTTCATCTCTCAGTCACACACCAGATCAGTTCAGTAGCGAGCAAAATTGGTTAATCCGTGTTAAATGGACATAACTAACGCACAAGCCATCACATTCCAAATGGGAAGTGTTCACGGGTGTGCTTCCGGCTCCATCCACTCCCAACTGTTTCCAACTGACTTTACATTGAAAAATGATTGCCCCTCTCTCTTTAACTGCAGTGATTTTTGTCTTAAAATGTTCGTATTAACCCGATTTTTGTCTTAAAATGTTCGTATTAACCCGCTCTACATGATTCTGGTGTTTTTATTTTGAATTTTTTTTTTTCGGTTAATAAATTCTGTTTCATAATATGGAGCTCCAAATTCGATCCTCCTAGCCTCGATAAGCTTCATTTGACTGGAGCAGAACACTGTGGGTGACGTCACACTGCCTTAGTCCACTTCTTTGTACAGTCTAAAGCAGGGGTGTCAAACTCATTTTGGTCCGGGGGCCGTATCCAGCCTACTTTGATCCCAAAGGGGCCGGATTCAAGATTCAAGATCAAAATTGTCTATTTGTCATATGCAGAATCAACACAAGGTCAACAATGCAATGAAATGCTTAGGATCAGTAGAACCGTTGACTCGCTAAGATAGTCAGAAGTACTAATAACAGCAATAATAGTACATGGTAAAAAAAAAAAAGTGTTGCAAAAGTGCAGGGGAAGAAGTAAACAATATAATAAACAATATAATAAATTAAAGCCGCAAGCGGCGTTGGTCGGGACCTCGCACCTGCGTTTGTTCGTCTTACTGAGACGCACACCCATACCAAATTTCGTGTGCCTGGCACAATTATCTCACTTCCTGTTGGGCGTGGCCATGACATTGTAGATACCCTGTCAGAACAGACCCTGTCAGACCCTGTCAGACCCTGTCAGACCCTGTCAGACCCTGTCAGACTCTGTTAGACCCTGTCAGACCCTGCATGTGGCCTCCATGCTGAGGCCTACATGAACCTTCGATGCTTGTCCCCACATTGCTGCTTGCAGCTATATCAGATCAAAGGTACAAAGATCAAAGACCTTTGATCAGGGCGTTGCCTAGCAACAAATACCTCCCATTCATAACTCATCACTCCCATTCAATAAATACCTAACTTTATCGATCCGCCGTATCGTCATATTACCGCCTATTTGAAAATCCTTCGCAATTTAACATCTCCAACGTCTTAAGATTATGTTCACCAAAATTTAAGCCTATCTGAGGTACGGTGTAGGAGAAGTGTTTCAAATTCCATTCTATGTCCAATACCCAAAAATCACACAAAAGCCCAATTATCTCACTTCCTGTTGGGCGTGGACATGACATTGCAGTGAGGCGTTTGTTCATCTTATTGAGATACACGTCCCTACCGAATTTCGTGCGCCTATCTTAAACGGTATGCCAGCCCCGAAAGACAACGCGCTAGGGGGCGCTATCGAGCTCCTGGGGGTCACTGGGGGACGGGACTTTGTGTGGTCGTACTGGCAGCACTTTGTGATGCCCGTGCAAAGTTTCGTTCGTTTTGAAGCATGGGAACATGCTCAAAATTGCCCCAGCGAGTGTGAACAAGAACAAGAATAATAATAATAATAATAAATATAGCCGCAAGCGGCGATGATCGGCCCTCGCTTGCACTCGCAGGGGGGGTGGCGCTAACGCGCCATTTTCCACCCCTTTTTTCTAGCTGCATGCATGTGTGAGTTTGTGCGTTATCTGGATGCATTTGTGTTGAATGCCTGGGGTTGAGGTGGGGAGGGGTTGTTTGTTTTGCCTTTTAATTTAAATTATTTTAAGAGGAGGGTCAATTATAAGCCTTTCCTGCACTGTTCTGTTATTTTCTCTTTCTTTTGTGTGTATTTTTGTTCTTTTAAATGCTGGGTGCAAACATTAATAAATAAATTGAATAAATAAAAATATGAGGAGAGAAAATGGCGCCTTCAACACCAGGTCACATGTCCTACCCAATATGGTTGGTTGCCTAGCAACAGCGTAATATATATTTTTTATTCCTATTCCCATGATGCATCTATGTTCCAAATTTGGTGTGGCTATACCAAAGATTTTGTCAGCTGTCCTATTGGCGGGGAGAGATGTTGCCATGGCAACCCGATGAGGCATGGCATGTGGTCACCATTGACTTTTTTCATTGAAAATATCCCAGGAATATTTGTACCAAATCTTGTATGTGTACGACAAAGTTAAATTTTGCAGTTCTATGCAATTACCCTAGGGGGCGCTATTGTGACCATTTTAGATTTTCTCATATCAATATGTGTAGGGCTGGGGTGTCCACCACCGATTAAAGTTTGAGTGAAATCGGAGAAAGTATGTGCTAATTATCATTTGTCGAAGTTTGACAGGAAATGATGCCTTTGCCACCAGGTCACATGGTCTATCCAATATGGCTGGTTGGTTGCCTAGCAATGGTGTAATATACTTTTTTGTTCCTATTCCCATGATGCATCTGTGTACCAAATTAGGTGTGGCTACATCAAAGTTTTTGCCAGACATCCTAATGGCAGGGACCGATGTTTGACCTGTTACCATGGCAACATGATGTGAGATGGAGTGGGGTGTCACTGTGTTTTTTGATCGAGACGATGTCCCGAATGTGTGGTCCAAATTTGGTGTGTCTACGGCAAAGTAAATATTTTCTATTCCATGCATTCTGCCTAGGGGGCGCTATTATGGCCATTTTAGATTTTCTTGTATCAGTCTGTGTAGGGCCAGGGTGTCCACCAACGATTAAAGTTTGAGTGAAATCGGCCAAAGTATGTGTGAATTATCACTCGTCGAAGATTGACAGAAAATGGCGCCTTCGCCACCAGGTCACATGGTCTATCCAATATGGCTGGTTGGTTGCCTAGCAACAACGTAATATACTTTTTTGTTCCTCTTCCCATGATGTATCTGTGTACCAAATTTGGTTTGACTATGACAAAGTTTTTGCAGAGGATCCTAATGGCAAGGACAGATGTTTGGCCTGTTGCCATGACAACACGATGGGAGCTTGCGCGGGAGCGTCATTGAGTTTTTTGATCGAGACCCCGTCACGAATATGTGTACCAAATTTGGTATGTCTATGACAAAGTAAAATTTTGCACTTCCATGCAATCTCCCTAGGTGGCGCTATAGTGTCCATTTCAGATTTTCTTATATCAATCTGTTCAGGGCCGGGGTGTCCACCAACGATTAAAGTTTGAGTGAAATCGGCCAAAGTATGTGCGAATTATCGCTCGTCGAAATTTGATGGCGAGCCGCAAAAACGAACCCGAAATTTGTGGCGTTGTCACGGAAACACCGTTCACTCTTTTAGAACGCTTTTAACAACTTTTAATGTCCCACTTGTCTAGATGATACAGCACGATTCTGGTGAGTCTGGGTCAAAAACCCTAGGAGGAGTTCGTTAAAATACGAGGACAGGAAAATGCGCCCTCGGTGCCAGGTCACGTGCTCGGTCCAAAATGGCCGACTTCCTGTTGGTCGCCTAGCAACCGCTTAATATACTTTTTTGTTCCTATTCCCATGATGCATCTGTGTACCAAATTTGGTTTGGCTACGACAAAGTTTTTGCCTGGCGTCCCATTGGCAAGGAGAGAAGATTGGCCTGTTGCCATGGCAACACGATGGGATATGGCATGTTGGCGTCATTGAGTTTTTTGATCAAGACCCCGTCACGAATATGTGTACCAAATTTGGTATGTCTACGACAAAGTAAAATTTTGCGCTTCCATGCAATCTCCCTAGGTGGCGCTATAGCACCCATTTCAGATTTTCTTATATCAATCTGTTCAGGGCCCGGGTGTCCACCAACGATTAAAGTTTGAGTGAAATCGGCCAAAGTATGCGCGAATTATCGCTCGTCGAAGTTTGATGGCGAGCCGCAAAAACGAACCCGAAATTTGTGGCGTTGTCACGGAAACACTGTTCACTCTTTTAGAACGCTTTTAACAACTTTTAATGTCCCACTTGTCTAGATGATACAGCACGATTCTGGTGAGTCTGGGTCAAAAACCCTAGGAGGAGTTCGTTAAAATACGAGGACAGGAAACTCCGCCTTCGGCGCCGGGTCACGTGCTCGTTCCAATATGGCCGACTTCCTGTTGGTCGCCTAGCAACGGCATAATATATTTTTTGGTTTGTAACGACATGACCTATCCACCACCCGAATTTCATTTGTCTACGACAAAGTTCATTTTTCGGGTATAGCCATTGGCGCAATGTATTTTGATTTTCTAGGGGGCGCTGTCGAGCCATTTTTTAAGATTTTTTAATACAGATTATTTGTAAATTCCTTTTTTAGCATTCTTGAATTTTGTGCAAAATTTCGTGAGTTTTCGTCCGTGGGAAGTACCCGAAACCTGCAAAAAGGGGGGGAGGAAAATAATAATAATAATAATAAATATAGCCGCAAGCGGCGATGATCGGCCCTCGCTTGCACTCGCAGGGGGGGTGGCGCTAACGCGCCATTTTCCTATTCCCATGAGCCATATATGTACTAAATTAGGTGTGGCTACACCAAAGCTTTTGCCGGCGTCCTAATGGCAGGGACAGCTGTTTGACCTGTTACCATGGCAACATGACGGGAGATGCCGTGGGGTCATCATTGAGATTTTTGATCAAGACCCTGTCACGAATGTGTGGTCCAAATTTGGTGTGTCTACGGCAAAGTAAAATCTTTCTGTTCCATGCAATCTCCCTAGGGGGCGCTATTACGGCCAATTGAGATTTTCTTATATCAATCTGTGTAGGGCCGGGGTGTTCAGCAACGATTAAAGTTTGAGTAAAATCGGCCAAAGTATGAGCGAATTATCACTCGTCGAAGTTTGACAGGAAATGACCCCTTTGCCACCAGGTCACATGGTCTATCCAATATGGCTGGTTGGTTGCCTAGCAACGATGTAATATATTGTTTTGTTCCTCTTCCCATGATGCATCTGTGTACCAAATTTGGTTTGACTAGGACAAAGTTTTTGCCTAGCATCCCATTGATGACGACAGATTTTTGGCCTGTTGCCATGGCAACACAATGGGAGATGCCATGGGGTCATCATTGAGATTTTTGCTCGAGACCCTATCACGAATGTGTGTACCAAATTTGGTATGTCTACGACAAAGTAAAATTTTGCACTTCCATGCAGTCTCCCTAGGTGGCGCTATAGTGTCCATTTCAGATTTTCTTATATCAATCTGTTCAGGGCCGGGGTGTCCACCAACGATTAAAGTTTGAGTGAAATCGGCCAAAGTATGTGCGAATTATCACTCGTCGAATTTGATGGCGAGCCACAAAAACGAACCTGAAATTTGTGGCGTTGTCACGGAAACACCGTTCACTCTTTTAGAACGCTTTTAACAACTTTTAATGTCCCACTTGTCTAGATGATACAGCACGATTCTGGGGAGTCTGGGTCAAAAACTCTAGGAGGAGTTCGTTAAAATACGAAGACAGGAAAATGCGCTCTCGGTGCCGGGTCACGTGCTCGTTCCAATATGGCCGACTTCCTGTTGGTCGCCTAGCAACGGTGTAATATAGTTTTTTGTTCCTATTCCCATGATGCATCTGTGTACCAAATTTGGTTTGGCTACGACAAAGTTTTTCCTGGGTGTCCCATTGGCAAGGAGAGAAGTTTGGCCTGTTGCCATGGCAACACGATGGGACATGGCGTGTTGGTGTCATTGAGTTTTTTGATCAAGACCCCGTCATGAATATGTGTACCAAATTTGGTATGTCTACGACAAAGTAAAATTTTGCGCTTCCATGCAATCTCCCTAGGTGGCGCTATAGCATCCATTTCAGATTTTCTTATATCAATCTGTTCAGGGCCGGGGTGTCCACCAACGATTAAAGTTTGAGTGAAATCTGCCAAAGTATGCGCGAATTATCGCTCGTCGAAGGTTGATGGCGAATCGCAAAAACGAACCTGAAATTTGTGGCGTTGTCACGGAAACACCGTTCACTCTTTTAGAACGCTTTTAACAACTTTTAATGTCCCACTTGTCTAGATGATACAGCACGATTCTGGGGAGTCTGGGTCAAAAACCCTAGGAGGAGTTCGTTAAAATACGTGGACAGGAAACTCCGCCTTCGGCGCCGGGTCACGTGCTCGTTCCAATATGGCCGACTTCCTGTTGGTCGCCTAGCAACGGCATAATATATTTTTTGGTTTGTAACGACATGACCTATCCACCACCCGAATTTCATTTGTCTACGACAAAGTTCATTTTTCAGGTATAGCCATAGGCGCAATGTATTTTGATTTTCCAGGGGGCGCTGTCGAGCCATTTTTTAAGATTTTTTAATACAGATTATTTGTAAATTCCTTTTTTGGCGTTCTTGAATTTTGTGCAAAATTTCGTGAGTTTTCGTTGGTGGGAAGTACCCGAAACCTGAAAAAAGTGTATAGGAAAATAATAATAATAAGAAATATAGCCGCAAGCGGCGATGATCGGCCCTCGCTTGCACTCGCAGCCCCCTGCTAACGCGCCATTTTCCTATTCCCATGAACCATCTATGTACCAAATTAGGTGTGGCTACACCAAAGTTTTTGCCGGGCATCCTAATGGCAGGGACAGATGTTTGACCTGTTACCATGGCAACATGATGTGAGATGGAGTGGGGGTGTCACTGTGTTTTTTGATCGAGACCATGTCACGAATGTGTGGTCCAAATTTGGTGTGTCTACGGCAAAGTAAAATTTTTCTGTTCCATGCAATCTCCCTAGGGGGCGCTATTATGGCCAATTGAGATTTTCTTATATCAGTCTGTGTAGGGCCGGGGTGTTCACCAACGATTCAAGTTTGAGTAAAATCGGCCAAAGTATGTGAGAATTATCACTCGTCGAAGTTTGACAGGAAATGGCGCCTTCGCCACCAGGTCACATGGTCTATCCAAAATGGCTGGTTGGTTGCCTAGCAACGGTATAATATACTTTTTGTTTATCTTCCCATGATGCATCTGTGTACCAAATTTTGTTTGACTACACCAAAGTTTTTCCAGAGAATCCTAATGACAAGGACAGATGTTTGGCCTGTTGCCATGGCAACACGATGGGAGATGCCCGGGGTCATCATTGAGATTTTTGATCGAGACCCTGTCACGAATGTGTGTACCAAATTTGGTATGTCTACGAAAAAATAAAATTTTGCACTTCCATGCAATCTCCCTAGGTGGCGCTATAGCACCTATTTCAGATTTTCTTATATCAATCTGTTCAGGGCCGGGGTGTCCACCAACGATTGAAGTTTGAGTGAAATCGGCCAAAGTATGTGCGAATTATCACTCGTCGAATTTGATGGCGAGCCACAAAAACGAACCTGAAATTTGTGGCGTTGTCACGGAAACACCGTTCACTCTTTTAGAACGCTTTTAACAACTTTTAATGTCCCACTTGTCTAGATGATACAGCACGATTCTGGTGAGTCTGGGTCAAAAACCCAAGGAGGAGTTCGTTAAAATACGAAGACAGGAAAATGCGCCCTCGGTGCCAGGTCACGTGCTCGATCCAAAATGGCCGACTTCCTGTTGGTCGCTTAACAACCGCATAATATACTTTTTTGTTCCTTATCCCGTGATGCATCTGTGTACCAAATTTGGTATGGCTACGACAAAGTTTATGCCGGGCGTCCCATTGGCGACGACAGATGTTTGGCCTGTTGCCATGGCAACACGATGGGACATGGCGTGTTGACGTCATTAAGTTTTTTGATCGATACCCCGTCACGAATATGTGTACCAAATTTGGTATGTCTACGACAAAGTAAAATTTTGCGCTTCCATGCAATCTCCCTAGGTGGCGCTATAGCACCTATTTCAGATTTTCTTATATCAATCTGTTCAGTGCCGGGGTGTCAACGAACGATTAAAGTTTGAGTGATATCGGCCAAAGTATGCGCGAATTATCGCTCGTTGAAATTTGATGGCGAGCCGCAAAAACGAACCCGAAATTTGTGGCGTTGTCACGGAAACACCGTTCACTCTTTAGAACGCTTTTAACAACTTTTAATGTCCCACTTGTCTAGATGATACAGCACGATTCTGGTGAGTCTGGGTCAAAAACCCTAGGAGGAGTTCGTTAAAATACGAAGACAGGAAAATGCACCCTCGGTGCCGGGTCGCGTGCTCGGCCCAATATAGCTGACTTCCTGTTGGTCGCCTAGCAACGCCGTAATATATTTTTTGGTTCGTAACGACATGACCTATCCACCACCCGAATTTCGTTTATCTACGACAAAGTTCATTTATCGGGTATAGCCATAGGCGCAATGTATTTTGATTTTTGAGGTGGCGCTGTGGAGCCATTTTTAAAGATTTTTTAATACAGATTATTTGTAAATTCCTTTTTTGGCGTTCTTGAATTTTGCGCAAAATTTCGTGAGTTTTCGTCCGTGGGAAGTACCCGAAACCTGAAAAAGTGGTCGGGAAAATAATAAGAATAATAAGAAAAACCAGAACAGTAACAATATAGTGCCACGAGTGGTAACACAAAATATATCAATGGAAAGGGCGCACGTCCAGTAACCCACCCGTGGGGTCCATTGACACCTACCAGCGCGTTTCACACGTTCCACGCTGGTTCTGCAGTGCTTCGCACCGCAGAACAGTTACAAAAGGCCCTATGCGCTCTTCAGCGCTCGGGCCTAATAAGAAAAACCAGAACAATAACAATATGGTGCCACCTATGGTGGCAATATATATATCAATGGAAAGGGCTCGCGTCCAGTAACGCACCCGTGGGGTCCATTGTCAATGACGAGCGCGTTGCGCTCGTCATTGACCTCATCGATTACTCCCTTGCCCAATACATATTTTTGACGTTTACGATGGTTAACGATTACAATTATGCCGCTTTCGCGGCAATGGGCAGTGCCAGTCTGTGCTATTGGATCCTATGAGTGTCACTATAGTGTGGCATTGAGTGTTTGGAAAAGGGAGAGCGCTCGCGCTCTGGTTTTGTGGGCACACATGACATCGTGCACTGCGTGCACGATGTCATGTGTGCCCACAAAACAATTACAATTTTGCCGCCACGGGCGGTGCCACCGTGCCAGGGCAGCGGGCACCAGTCGTTGACATGAGTGCTAGGTGCTTAAAAGGGGAGAGCGCTCGCTCTGCTGCGTGCGCAAAACAAAGCGCTTCGCGCTTTGTTTTGCGCACGCTGGTCGGCCGAGAATGTTTTGGGGTGAACAATTACAATTTGGCCGCTATCGCGGCCACGGGCGATGCCACCATGCCAAGTCAGCCGGCACCAGTCGTTGACATGAGTGCTAGGTGTTTAAAAAGGGGAGAGCGCTTCGCGCTCTGCTGCGTGCACAAAACAAAGCGCTTCGCGCTTTGTTTTGTGCACGCTGGTTCTGCAGTGCTTCGCACTGCAGAACAGTAACAAAAGGCCCTACGCTTTAGCGCTCGGGCCTAATAATAAGAAGAAGAAAAACCAGAACAATAACAATATGGTGCCACCTATGGTGGCAATATATATATCAATGGAAAGGGCTCGTGTCCAGTAACGCACCCGTGGGGTCCATTGTCAATGACGAGCGCGTTGCGCTCGTCATTGACCTCATCGTTTACTCACTTGCCCAATACACATTTTTGACGTTTACGATGGGTAACGATTACAATTATGCCGCTTTCGCGGCAATGGGCAGTGCCAGTCTGTGCTATTGGATCCTATGAGTGTCACTGTAGTGTGGCATTGAGTGTTTGGAAAGGGAGACCGCCTCGCGCTCTGGTTCTGGGCCCACACTTGGCATCGTGCACTGCGTCCACGCTGTCCTGTCCGCCCACAAAACAATTACAATTTTGCCGCCACGGGCGGTGCCACCGTGCCAGGTCAGCGGGCACCAGTCGTTGACATGAGTGCTAGGTGCTTTAAAAGGGGAGAGCGCTTCGCGCTCTGCTGCGTGCGCAAAACAAAGCGCTTCGCGCTTTGTTTTGCGCACGCTGGTGAGCCGAGAATGTTTTGGGGTGAACAATTACAATTTGGCCGCTATCGCGGCCACGGGCGATGCCACCGTGCCAAGTCAGCGGGCACCAGTCGTTGACATGAGTGCTAGGTGTTTAAAAGGGAGAGCGCTCGTTGCAGCGTGCACAAAACAAAGCGCTTCGCGCTTTGTTTTGTGCACGCTGGTTCTGCAGTGCTTCGCACTGCAGAACAGTAACAAAAGGCCCTACGCTTTAGCGCTCGGGCCTAATAATAATAGGGAAACAAAGCAACAACAATAGGGACCTTCGTCCCCCTTCGGGGCTCGGTCCCTAAATATGTAATAAAATGTAATAAAAATACAATGTACAAGGTGCAGGTAGGATTAAATCAAGATCAAATAAGGTGTAAGTATTTCACAGATTGCACATAATATGGTGTGGTGTAGGTGTTGCATGTTGATTTCGTATTGCACATAGTATGGTATAAATATTGCACATAGGTTATTGCACTGATTATTGCACAGGTAACAGTAGTTTACAGTGAGGTAGTGACAAACATGATACATTCATACAGAGCAGCAGCAGTAAACATAATTATGCTTAATGAAAAGTAGTTTAGTGCAGTATTATTGAGAGTTCAATATTATTTAGAGTCTTATCCAGAGTTCAGTAGTCTGACAGCTTGGGGGTAATAGCTGTCTTTGAGTCTTTTTGTGCGTGCTGGCAGGCTCCTGTATCGTCTACCAGAGGGTAGCAGACGGAAGAGTCCTTGTGCCGGATGAGTATGGTCCTTAATGATGCAGATGGTCCTTACGCAGACCCCTGCTGTGGTAAATGTCCTGGATGGAGGGGAGACTGCTGCCAGTGATGTCCTCTGCCGCTCGCACCACCCTCTGTAGTGCTTTGCGGCTCTGAGCGGTGCAGTTCCCATACCACACTGTGATGCAGCCCGTCAACAGGCTCTCCATGGTGCACCTGTAGAAGTTTGTGAGGATGCTGGTGTTCATACCAAACTTCCTCAACTTCCTCAGGAAGTAGAGTCTTTGTCGGGCTTTCTTAACCACAGTGTCTGTATGTAGTGTCCAGGACAGATCCTCAGTGATGTGTACCCCAAGGAACTTAAAGCAGAAAGAAAAGATCAGAAAACTCATTGCAAATATACCCCAAAAATAGAAATAAATCCAAATATTTGTACAGGGAAACACAAATCTATTACAGATTATTTGATGAACTCTTTCTTTTACAAAATATTATAATATTATGAACAACACAGCATACAGGTTTCCCATTCACCTCCATGAACAAATAATAAAAAAAACAAAATGAAATTTTTCTTGGAAAATCCTGTCCACTTTTCTCATTTTTGACATTTTGCTGATGAGGGTGTCACGGTCGACAGTCAAAATGATGGTTCTTTAAGAGCGAAAGATGGTTCAGAAAGAGGCAAGTCTTCATTTGTGCTGCTCTGGTGGGAGGGGCCATGCACAGAGGTGCTGGAGACGCTGCTATGCTAAACTGCACAGAAGAGGCGCAGAAAATTACCAAAAAATCTATAGAAAATTTAAATCTATAGAAAATTTAAATATAATTTAAATATTTTAATAGAAAATCAGCTAAGGGCCAGATTAAAGGTCTTGGTGGGCCGGATCTGGCCCCCAGGCCGCATGTTTGACACCCCTGGTCTATGGTCTGGCTTTGCTTCCATTGTAGGGAGTATTATACATCTGAATGCACAGGCTAAGATAACAGGGACAGTTTAAGGTTTAGCCCATAAACCAATGGGTGGCCAGTTGTATACCTCGGGAATTCCAAACACCAGTCGTGATATTGACCACGTTTACATGATGTTTATTAATTCTGAATTAATTGTTCAGAATTAAACTATTCTCCTTCGAGTTTACATGTAAATAATAATTCCAAATAGAGGTTTACATGGAAAACACATTAAATCGACTTTATTTAATTCCGCTGAACGTCTGGGGGTCGGGAAGGGTCCTGATTGGACAGGGACACAAACGTATTTACGTGGACTGGAAGAAAACACACTTCAGCTGCCACCGGCTTTTTGTCATCTCGGTTTGGTTTGTGTTTTTCTGTTTTCTGCCATCAACTCTTCATTATTTGTAGTTCTACTAGCGTACTTAATAAAATAATTGTTTCAGTTCGAGACCAACGTTTGCTCGGGGCCGCCATCTTGCAGTGCACCATCGCGTCAGAAGAGCGACCCAACGAGCATGCTCTGAATGACGGAATTATTTTTAAGCGGAATAAACGTTTACATGATGTAGGAATAAATTAATTCAGCTTTAAACCTAAATAAACCACACACTTAATTCAGAATTAAGTTTAATTCCGAATTATCATTTTCAGTAGGCATTCGGGATTAACTTATTTTTAATCGGAATTAAAGCACTAATGTAAACGTGGCAAATGTGACAGGTTGATTGTGCACCTGGCAACGTGAAAAAAAAAAAACTGAAAGAAAACAGTCCTACATGTTATCAATTACAATCATCATTTTCATTTTTATCATCTAACATTTATAATTTTTATATTTTTAACAAAATATTCGGCAAATTGTTGTGCGTTCAAACTACGGATTTGTTACAGATGCTGACAAGAACACAAGAATGAGCAAAATACTATAGGTCAAGAGCACTGCGGGGTTATATTAGGGGAAACTGTTTGACGGGCAAAGGAAAAAGAGACGCTCTTCCAGGCTTCTCCGCTTTACACTTTACTTTAACTCGATCGTTGATTAATCATTGAGAGAGAGGCTGGCTGGTCTAATCTAATCCTTTTGTCGTTTAATTAGTCTGTGGTGTTTCAGGTTACCTTTTTTTGTTAATTAAAGGTCCAGTGTGTAGGATTCGTGGCGCATAGGTGGATGGTGGCTATTGCGCTTCCTGTTCTAGCTACGGCAGACCTCGAGGGTCACCCGGGCGCGCCGTAACGCGGACAGCTCGTGTACCCGCGCACGAACCGCTCGCATGCGGCAACTACTGTATAAATAAAACGTGGTCCCGTTCACTGTTTTTTTTTTCTTTCCGCATGAGAGCACACATTCCCGATCGTATACCATGACAATCTACACATCAAATGAAACCTTACAGTCTCATCTTTTTGACTATGCAATTCATTTCCCGGCACAACAATCACTCCCCGAGCACATGGGGCTTTTATACGGAAAAGCACAAAACAAGGTTTGTTACTTTGCTTACCTTTGAAGGCTCTGGACAGGTCAAACTCAGTATTTCACCATAAACTTGGTCTCAATCTGTCCGTAAGGATCCAGCAAATAAAATCCAGTAAAACAATTTAGTCCAAAACACGTGTTAGATCCATTACGACGTGTGATCCGGCAACATGCTTGTCGTTGTTTATCCAAACGCGTACTATCTCGTGTGAAAACAACGAGCCCTTGCCGAAGGCGAAGGCGGAGCCCAAATGTCCTTCTGCGGCTCTCGTAATCAAAATGGCTGCCTCTATATGGGGAAGATCCCCCTTTTATGCAGGTATATCTAAGTCCAACAGAATACTTTGATTTCATGATGGAAGTGAAAAGGCTTGGAAAACAATGTATTTTTGAATGGGTATCTTCAATTTCGGTAATTAACGGGTAAAAATCTTACACACTGTCCCTTTAAGATTACAGTGGTATCTCACCTTACGAAAGACCCTACATACGAAAAATCCAAGTTACGAAACGCCTTCACGTCAAATTTTGGTCTCTAGA
The DNA here is from genome assembly GCA_036785185.1 of Paratrypauchen microcephalus. Lineage (NCBI taxonomy): Eukaryota > Metazoa > Chordata > Actinopteri > Gobiiformes > Gobiidae > Paratrypauchen > Paratrypauchen microcephalus. The sequence continues at coordinate 5,809,447 of JAVJIX010000052.1, read as the reverse complement.
TACGAAAGAATATTGAAGTTACGAAACGTCGAATCTTAAAAATTCAATTAATGCACGCTCAGATGCACGCCCCGAAACGTGAATACACTTTATCAACACACACGGGGTTAGGTTCCAGAGGTGACCCGCGGTGGGAGAGGTCCACGAGGTAGGACAACTTTGTATTTTGCAATTCTTCTACATGTTTTAGGGCTGTAAATGCCTCACCACACACATTCTACGCTTTTCTCAGACTGGAGTTGGGCTTTTCTCGCATTTCTCTCTCGTTTGAACACTCAAACTTTCATAGATTTTCAATGGAATGTGTTGCTAGTGAAGCGTGGGGGGAGACATGGCTCAGTATAGCGCCGAACGTGCGAGGGGAGCGGAGACACAGGATTACTATCAACAACACATCATCAGCAGGGTAAAACTAACCTGTCTCACGACGGTCTAAACCCAGCTCACGTTCCCTATTAGTGAGTGAACAATCCAACGCTTGGTGAATTCTGCTTCACAATGATAGGAAGAGCCGACATCGAAGGATCAAAAAGCGACGTCGACACGGTGCAAGGCCGCGCGTACACCGGGACTGCGGGCGCGGGATGGAGCCGCGGCGCCCGGGCCGTGCCTTCCCCTCGGGGCCGAGCACGCGCGGGCCGAGCACGGGGTGATTTAATCCTGGTCTGGTCCCGGTTTGGTCCGGGTCTGGACCTGGTCCGGTCCTGGTTTAGCCCAGGTCCAGTTCAGGCTTAGACCTGGTTTAGTTCTGGTCTAGACCTAGAAGTCAGATAGAACCAGAGCCCGCCCCGAGCGAGACCCCGCGGTCTTGCCCGCCAATAGAGCACCTTTCTTGGCCTCTTAGCTCACAGTGTCAGCGCCCCGGCTCTGGAGGTCAGATAGAACCAGAGCCCGCCCCGCACTTATTCCCGCTGAAAGAGCGTCTTTCTCGGCCTCTTAGCTCTAGCGCGGAACGCGCAAGGAGCGCGGAGACACGAGCAACGCGCTCATCCAACGGCACTGCCATGTTATAATAATAACAGGTCCAATCCAGGTTTAGTTCTGGTGTAGACCTGGTTTATTCCATGTTCTTTTAGTCCTGGTCTAGTCTCTTAGCCAATCAGGACGCAGAACACATCGTTACACTATAAAAAAATGTTACACTATAAAAAAAAAAACTTGGAACGAATCAGGCCTTTTCCATTGAAATAGCTACTCAACTTACGAAAAATTCACGTTACGAAACCACCTCTGGAACAAATTAATTTCGTAAGGTGAGGTACCACTGTATAAGGATTTATATGGACTACACTGTCTTTTACTAACAAAGAAGCTTTTTACTGGCACTTCTCTGTACGAATAAAAATACAGAACAGCTTTAGAATGATTTTAACTTCTTGGGTTATTTTTTAAATACAAAACAGTAACGTGTATTTACCTTGTTGACATGTTTCTGCTGCTGCTGCGTCTTCAGAACTGTCACCGGTGTTGGTGGTGATGTGTCGTGTATCAGCTGTTTTTACTTCCTGTAGCTGTGGTCAGCCTGATGGACCTGGCAGGTCGCTCAGACTGACCACACCTCCCCTCACCCGGTGTTCTCTGGAGGCGGGTGTTCAGGTGTGTGAAAGGAAGAATGCTCCGTCATCACGGTTCATTCTGTCGCTGCCTCTGTTCCTGATTTCACCGTCCTCCCTGATCCTTACGGGTGATTTTCACCCGGCAACAGTGAAAGAGGAATATAAGAATGTAATGAATTTAATGTAAGAGGATGTAAGGAATAGGTAAGTAAGAGTGGTCCTGGAATGTGTATCTATCCTTATTTAGTGCAGTGGTGATGAATAAATATCACAAAGTGGTGATTTCAAAGGGAATTTTTAGGGTGAAAGCAATATTTTAGTCAACGGGTCATTTTTACCCACTGAAAAAAATACTATTTTTGTTCCTCTCTCCTGCAACTGTTCGTGTGTCGAGGAGTCTGTGCTTCACCAGGGAAGTCTCACATGTCCCAGGAATGGGTGGACCAAACACCAAGTTTCCAGTATAGTTATTTCTTTTTTTTAAGGAATTTTTTATTCTCAAATTCCAAATTTTTCAGTAATTTTGGAGCATGTTTTCCTATGTTGTTGTTGTTGTTTTCATTTTGTTACACATACCACAGTTGAAAATAAAACCACTCAAATTTGTCATGTGTTGTCATATTTTGACAAAAGTACTTTTTGTTGGGCATATTATATCGGGTAAAAATGACCCGGCAAAAGTTATGGCGTTACTTTTTATAGCGAAAGTGTTCTAGGGTTAAAATGGTGTGTTTTTGTGTCTTTGTCTCTCTCAGGTGAGCACCAGCCAGCCCTGAGCAGTGGGTCCGACTCGTCTCTGATGGTGGGAGTCGACATGTCTGACGTGGACCTGACCGAGCAGGAGTGCGAAGGGGTCAAAACCTGAGCCAACCAAACGCAAACGGTGCTCCTGTGGACTTTGCAAAGGAAGACTGAAAAAGGAGCACAAGAATCTCTGTTACTAACTCAAACCATGCAGGTCTGTGGCACATTTCTAGACATGTCGCAACAATTCAGTTACTAGTAATCCTTCCCTGCGTCATCTTTCACTCTCAACGTTTCGGAGAACGTTTTTGGAGCTCCTCGCCTTTCCACCAGCTGGAACTTTAAACGGGAAGTTCAGATCATTCCGAAAACAACGAAAACACGACGGAGACAACGTCACAGCATGAATACGACCAGATGTTTGCGCGCGAACTGCCACCAGCGGTTTTCTCGACTTTTTTTTTTTTAAGTGTTTTCATTTTGGCATTTCACATCACGAGAAGACTTTTTACGCCATCTTCCGAGTTTTACTTTTTGCCCCCGCCTCCTTCATCTCATTGTTGACAATCAGATTTGAAGTGATGTCGCCCACTGCCCTACCGAAGCTGCTCTTTTAGTAATAGCCCCTCCCCCCCCCCGGTGGTCCCTGTGTGGCGCTACACAAACCAGATGTGTGGACACTGTTGCTAAAACCGATCTTGTTTGTTCCCCGGAGCAACGCGCTGTTCTTAAAGGCCAGCGAGTCTAAATATTATAGCGAAGAGAGAAGCGTGTAACAACTTAATTAAACAGTGTATGGACTGCCTAGACTTTACAGCACAAAAAACTTCACTTCACACTGCTTTTCGAAGGGGGACACAATGCTTTAAGGGAATTTTTGAGGGCGTGGAATATTTTTTAGAAAGAAATATGTTTACAATGTTCAGGTTGGAGCAGAATTTAAGCAGCCCTTCTTTCTTGTCCGGTAGTTATTTGGCACTAGCTATGACGCATCACTGCCACCTATTGGCCAGAAGTGGAAGCTGTGGCTGTCCAGTAGAGCATGCAAAACAAATGTACTCCATATTCTATTTACACAAACCCTCCATGATTAATAGACAAACTTAACCGGAGTGATAATGTACCTTCTTGTTGCCATGCCAGTGTCATGTTTGAGCATGCGTCTGTATTACTCAAATTGCAGTTTGGTTTGTGGACTTTACAACGGCATGAGATCCAAACGGTGTCGTGAAATTATGTAAGAGAAAGATTTAACCTAAATTCAGATTTCGTAAAACTGACCCAGATCCAGAAGTCGCGACCAATGATAAATAATAAGGGCTACAGAGAATGATGTGGTGGTGGAGAATGGTTCTGTTTTGTTTTTTTTGTTTTTTGTTTTTTTGGTGTTGTTATATTTAAAATGTCCAGCTATGATTCTTTGCAGATGATTTCACCAACATTCTCTGGGGGTGTGATGCCAACACTGCTCTGTCTGAAAATCTATTAGACCAGGGGTGTCGAACTCATTTTGGTCCGGGGGCCGTATCCAGCCTACTTTGATGCCAAAGAGGCCAGATCAGAAAACTCATGGCAAATATACCCCAAAAATAGAAATAAGTCCAAATATTTGTGCAGAGAAACGCAAATCTATTACAGAAGTCTTTTTTATTTGATGAACTCTTTCTTTTTCAAAATATTATAATATTATGAACAACGTGAAACTTTAAGAAAAATGCTATTTCAACACAAGCATACAGGTTTCACATTCTTCTCCGTGAACAAATAGGAATTAGTAAATTTTTCTTGGAAAATCCTGCACTCGGCGTCCACTTTTCTCATTTTTGACATTTTGCTGATGAGGGTGTCACGGTCAACAGTCAAAACGATGGTCCTTTAAGAGCGTTTGGAAAGAGGCGAGTCTTCGTTTGTGCTGCTCTGGTGGGAGGGGCCACGCACAGAGGCGCTGGAGACGCTGCTATGCTAAACTGCACAGAAAAGAAATGCAGAAAATGTCCAATATTTTAATAGAAAATTTAAATATTCCAATAGAAAATCAGCCGAGGACCAGATTAAAGGTCTTGGAGGGCCGGATCTGGCCCCCGGACCGCATATTTGACACCCCTGTATTAGACTTTAATCTGAGCCTAATTTTAGCACAATATAAACTGTTTTTTAGTTACTAATGCAAGAGAAAGATTTAACCCAAATTCAGATTTCGTAAACTGACCCAGATCCAGAAGTCGCGACCGATGATAAATAATAAGGGCTACAGAGAATGGAGGTTCTGTTTTTGGTGTTTATACTTAAAAAGTCCAGCTATGATTCTTCGCAGATGATTTCACCAACATTCTCCGGGGGTGTGATACCAACTGTAGGCACTGCTCTGTCTGAAGATCTATTAGACTTTAATCTGAGCTTAATTTTAGCACAATATAAACTGTTTTTTAGTTACTAGTTCAAATTCCTAAACTGGACCATGAACGCTCGTATTGATCACAGCTTGGTAGGTAATACAGGAAGAGCTCCACTGTGTTTTTAAACTCCACACACCTTCGCTAGAATCATTTGGATAATTTCAGCTCTGTAATTTCCAATCTACTCTCTACTTTTCCTCATGGAGATGTTGTTGCTTTGTCTGGAATGTTTCACAGTATTGTGTTAAACCTTTCTATCGTCACGGAGACCAAACCAGACCAAGTTACACACGTGGACAAAATAGTTAAAAAACTCGAACTTGAATCTGACAAAAGTAATAATAAATAAAAATTCTATGAAATTTTACCAATGAAAGTCAGACATTGCTTTTCAAACATGCTTCAATAGAATTATTTTAAAAAATAATTTTAGCACAATATGAACTGTTTTTTTAGTTACGAGTCCTCATCTTTTTGTTGAAAACCAAACTCTTGATCAAACTCTTGACTAAACTGGACCATGAACACTCGTATTGATCACAGCCTCCTGAAAATGTGTTGCTTAAATCAATTATTTATTTTTATTTATTTATTTTTTTTCATTGCGTTTTCAAACCATCTTAAAACTCGTTTGTCAGTGTTTGCTAATGTTTCCACAGAGGTACATGTAGAACACCCCCAGCAGGATGTCACTGCAAAGTATCAGTTAGTTTCTCTGAGTTCTTGAGTAAAATTCTCCGCTCACAACATGTTCGCTGGTATTGGATACTGGATATTATTACTATAGGTTACCATGGCGACGATCTCTCTATCCCTTATTTATATCTCGTCGGCAGCAACAATGTCTGCGACACTGACATTGGACTCGACGATGCGGTTTTAAAAATGCCAAAACAGTGCATAAAATGAGAAAACACAATCTATTTTTTAAATGTTGTTTACAGTTTTAACACATTTCATTTGAATTTTATGGATTTGTTCATTACCTATAACCAAATTTCAAAAGGGTAGTCTAAAAATCTCTACAATACCATTCAGTAGTTTCTATTTAATATTATTTTCACTTTGTATACGAGCCCTGTGTTTCTTTGTGTTCCTTTGTGTGTGGTCTGGAGGGTCTGGTGTGTGTCTCGTTCAGCTCGGAGCCAGAGGTGCTGGTGCTGTTCACTGTTTCCATGAGATCACGAGGGCACTTAGAACTGCTCTGGTACATACTGTACTGCGTCCATGGGTTTAAACAAAAGGAAATCTCACGTACAGCTCTGGAAAGAAATAAGAGACCACTGCAAAATGATCAGTTTTTCTGATTTTACTACTTATAGGTTTGTGTTTGGGCAAAAGGAACATTTTTGTTTGAGTCTTTAAACTACTGACAACATTTCCCCCAAATTCCAAATAAAAACATTATCGTTTAGAGCATTTATTTGCAGAAAATGACAAATGGTCAAAATAACAAAACAGGTCCATGTTTTCAGACCTCAAACAATGCAAAGAAACAAGATCAAATTCATTTTAAAACAACATAATACTAATGTTTACACTTAAGAGTTCAGACATCAATATTTGGTGCAATAACCCTTATTTTTTTAATTATTATTATTTTATATATATTTTTTTTTATTGAGCCAAAAGGACTTTACAACTGTTTTTGTATATAAAGAAAAATAAATACATAAAATATTATTATTATTATTATTATTATTAATAATTATTATTATTATTCAGTCTGCACATAATATACAGTACAGAACACACCTTCTCATTCCATGTGTTTTCTTGACTTTCATGACTATTTACATTGTAGATTCTCACTGAAGGAATCAAAACTATAAATGAACACATGTGGAATTATGTACTTAAGAAATTAGAATTACAGAATAGACATATTTTCAGTAATTTCACACTTTTTTGTTAAGTACATAATTCCACATGTGTTCATTCACAGTTTTGATGCCTTCAGTGAGAATCTACAATGTAAATAGTCATGAAAATAAAGAAAATGCATTGAATGAGAAGGTGTGTCCAAACTTTTGGCTTGTACTGTATATTATGTGCAGATTGAAGAAATTTTGTACGGAAGCCGACAGAGGCCATGTTCGTAATGATTATTTTCCACCTTAATAACGAGAAAATTAACTCGAGATCTAAATAATAATTCAACAAATAATAACAAATAATTCGTGATCTCGAGAAAACAAAACTGTTATTTCCAGATCTTGAGAAAACACTGTATCTCCGTTGGTAAAGATGAAGCCGGGCCAGTCTTCTGCGGAGGTGCCGTGGACTAATCTTGAAATTATCCCGAATTAAAAGACGTAACGCAATCTCCCCCGTGTCAACCCCTGATCAAAATATTGCCTTATCAGCTGATTGATTATTATTCCAGACATTCTAATGACCAAAAACGCGTCTATTCAGAATGAGAAATAGCCCCGAAGTCAGACTGTCACAACGTGGAGGTACTGTAGACGTTTCAGTTGTTTTCATGAGATCACGGAATAATTGTTTTGTTTTCTCGAGATCTCTAATTAATTATCTCGTTATCTCGGGATAACAAGGAAGAAAAAATATTGCTTATGAATATGGCTTCTGTCGACTTTCATAATTTTGTCATTTAAAATCACAGAAATGTTTCCCACCAGGTCAATTTCATCTTAATACAAGGACTTTATGTCACAAAACTCTTTGAATTATCCTAAACCTGCAACAATACAAAGTTTTAAAAATTCTCTTCTTGTCTTATGTTGTTTATGTTAATTATATAATGAATATATGTGAGATTTCTGTTTATTTAAACCCATGGCCTGTACTCTATGTGATTTTTTTGTCCTTTATTGGAGAAAATGTCAGTTTATTCACCCACACAGTTGTAAGCAGACAGCAGTATTAAAGATTTAAACCAGGAAGCACAATTAAAGGATTCGTATTACGCCGTTTTCTGATCTCTGTTAGAATGTTGTTTCCTCATCACAAACACACCTGGAGTTGTGTTTTGTTTCATTCATGTTTAACACACAAACCCTGCAGATTTAGGTTGAGTTCTTCTCTCAGACTGAAAACACTCTGCTCCACCTTGTGATGTCATGTGGTAATACAGGAAGTGCTCTATTGTATTTTTAAACTCCACACACCTTCACTAGAATCATTTGGATGATTTCAGCCCTGGAATTTCAATCTCTTCTGAACTAAAGGTAAAAAGGAGCTGTGAACTTGGAAAACTACAACTTCATGACATCACAAGGTGGAACAGAGCTTTGGAGATGTAGACAGACTAATAATTCAGGATTACTCAAACATGTGTGAATGAAACAAAACACAACTCCAGGTGTGTTTTTGATGAGGTAAAAATATTATAACATGTCATAAAATGTGTGGATTCTACACACACTTCAGTCGTCCAGGTAGAATCCACGGCAAAAGGAGAAATTCAATTTGTCAACTGGACAAAGGTTGATTTGGTCGAATACATTTCACAGCTCATCCAAGCTGCTTCTTCAGTTCTGGTCAGACAAAAACCCACAAACACTTAAAGACAAAAACGGGTCCACCCAAAGGACAAAACACCGAGCCACAAACAAAGCAATGTGGTCTACTCCATTCAGTGTAGTGAAGACTGCAGTGAGCGCTACACTGGAGAAACAAAACAGCCACTTCACAAGAGGATGTACCAACACAGACGAGAGAGCCAGAGTGGACCTCAGTCTGCTGTACATCTCCACCTAAAAGGACCTCAGTCTGCCGTACATCTCCACCTAAAAGGACCTCAGTCTGCCGTACATCTCCACCTAAAAGGACCTCAGTCTGCCGTACATCTCCACCTAAAAGGACCTCAGTCTGCCGTACATCTCCACCTAAAAGGACCTCAGTCTGCCGTACATCTCCACCTAAAAGGACCTCAGTCTGTCGTACATCTCCGCCTAGAAGCCACGGGTCACTCCTTTGAGGACAGTGAGGTCCAGATCTTGGCCAGAGAAAAGAACTGGTTTGAGAGGGGAGTTAAAGAGGCTATTTTTGTCAAGAAAGAGAATCCTTCCTTGAGCAGAAATGGAGGTCTCAGACATCATTTGTCTCCATCTATAACTCTATCCTCAAACCTAAATCAAAACAAACAAAGAAAACAATATTTCAGCAGGTCAGGTCCAGAGGTGTGAAAACACCATTATGGTTCTGAATGGTTCTGCTAACAAGACCCCACACTCCACTCCCACTGCAGATCTAATAGGCTTACCTAACTAACACAAACTGTAAACAAGTATTTGTGGTAGTTTCAAAGTAATTTCATTGTAGTTAGCTCCTCCCTTCAGGCAGATATAGGCAGTGTCCACCAGCGTCTGACCAGAACTGAAGAAGCAGCTTGGATGAGCTGCGAAACGTATCCGACCAAATAAACTTTTGTCCAGTTGACAAATTGAATTTCTCCTTTTAAGATGTCTTAAAGCTCAAGAGTCAATTTTGTGTAATATAGGCCCTTTAATAGTAATAAAAATACCAGGTTTTATTTTTGAGCATTTTCTGTTGACTATCCAATAATGTTGGTGTGAAATTTAGAATTCTTGAATGCATGAAACCTCTGACTTGTGAAAGTAACAATATTCTTAACCAGTGTACCAGGTAAAAGTACACAAAAGTACATTTTTTGAGATCTGTATTTCAAATATATATGTTTTACTTTTATTTCATTACATTTCAGAGCAGATATTTGTACTTTCTACTCCACTACATTTTTAACCAAACTAAAACATTATTGGTTTTATGAATTTTTGTTGCCTGTTTTAATCATCTTTAATATTGGTCTGAAATTTTGCATCACAGTTGTAACACAAACTCAATTCAACTCAAGGTTTATCTATTACAAACAGTGGTGAAATGTAAAAGTAAAAGTAGTAAAGTACTGTAGTAAACGTAAAATTATAGGTATCCATACTTCACTTAAGTCGATTTTAAAGTGCATATTTTTTACTTTTACTTCACTACATCTGAGTGTAGGTATCTGTACTTTCTGCTCCACTACGTTTTCGAACAGGACTGAAAAGTAAAAGTATTTTTTATTATTCTTTGAGACCTGCTGAAAAGGCTGAAGGTTTATTTTTTCAAAACATTTGTAATTTCAGTAAACAAAAATATACAAATAAAAACCGTAATCTATATGAAACGCCACATTTGCTTATAAGACCTCACAATACTTTTACTTTTTGCTCTTTAACTACATTTATAAACAGTTACTTTAATGTGTTTACTTAAATACATTTGTTCATGTGATACTTTTACATTTTTTTCTTTGTTCCTGTATCTGTACTTTTATTTAAGTAACAAAATTGAGTACTTCATCCAACACTGATAACACAGGTCTACAAGCAAAAGGCTTCCGGAACAAAAGTAGTGAATTTTTTCTTGGTTTAGGTCACTAATAAAGAAAAAGTAAGTCAGAAGTGCTGATTGGCTATAGTTTCCAAGATATAGTATTGGGTCAAAATAGGAAATTTATGCAAAATAAGGCAAAAACTGTAGTTTATCAGAAGGTCCAGTGTGTCTACAAGCAACAGTTCTATCTGAAAGCCTGTCTGCACATTCACATACATTCAGTTTAATATGTCTGGAGCAGGGGTGTCCAAACTTTTTTCATCAGGGGCCACATCTAAACACAGACGAAGCAGACGGCCGATTGGGGGCCATAGACCGGTGCTCAGGACAGTCAATAACTGAAATATCTGCATGTTTAACACGTTAGAATGATCTATCAGTCCTTTATTCATGTTAAGATCCTCAAAACCACACAATAAATATTAATAATAATACATTTTATTTATTAGGCGCCTTTCTGGACACTCAAGGTCGCCTTACAACATGTATAATATACATGAGAGGCAGTATATATATTAAATATTGTCTGATCAAGGTAGCTTTTCAAAAAAACTTGCAGTCAAAAGTTCTGCTCAAGGTAATTTGGGCCAATTCACCTGGAAGCCTGAGGGCCAAGAAAAAATTGGTGGAGCACCGCATTTGGCCCACGGGCCATAGTTTGGACATACCTGGTCTAGAGTTTTAACATCAAATATTTTTTGAGATGCCTCGAAATTGTGCGCGCCTGATGTCTTAAGATATTTCTTGTTTATTTCTTGATGGATAAAGAAGTGCAAGTTAAATGTTTTCAAAATATAAATATTATTTTTAAGCAAAAATGTCTAAATCTATTGAATAAACAGATGCGATTTTGATGTAAAATAATATCATTAAATATCTTGAATACATTAGCTAACCAGCACAGTTATCACTTGATTTTCAGTTCATCTTATCAATATAAATGAGATTTAGCCACTTTTATCGCGGAAGCAGATTGGTCCAAAAATGTGTAGACCAGTGTTACAAGTAAGGAAGATCTTCACACACGCAAATCTCGTTTCATTTCAAACCAAGAGTATTGTTATTGGCATTTGTTGTTTGTTGTATTCCAAACCTTCTTAACCCTTTTCGATGAATGTAGCCGACATTTTGCACAATATTGTAATTCTGCTGCAAATACCAAATTCATAGATAAATATTCTTGTAGTGTTTGCACAATCTCCCCGTGTAAAATGTGTCCGTGTTACTGTCCAAGGATTTTGTAAAGAATGACATTTCTTTAAAGTCTGTTTAAAAGGTCTGTATTATGCTACTTTTCTGATCCGTGTTCTAATGTTTCCTCGTCAAAAACCCACCTGGAGTCGTGTTTTGTTTCATTCACACATGTTTAACGCACAAACTCTTCTCTCTGTTCCACCTTGTGATGTCATGTGGTAATACAGGAAGAGCTCCTCTGTGTTTTTAAACTCTGCACACCTTCATTAGAGTCATTTCGATCATTTCAGCTCTGGAATTGCCGATCTACTCTCTATTTTTCCTCCTGGAGACGTTATTGATTTGTCTGGAATGTTTCACAGTATGGTATTAAACCTTTCTATCGTCATGGAGACCAAACCTGACCAAGTTACAGCTCAGATCTGTGGAGAGGCGACCGCGCTCACAGTCAGAATGTCTGTTTTTCTAGGTATTTTTGACCTTTAAAATCACCTGTAATTGAATAAATGTAAAGTAGATGTTTAATGTCACACTGTGGAACATTCCAGGCAGAGCAGTTGCATACTGTATATACTTAGACGAACTTTATTGATCCACAAGGGAAATTGTTATACAGTGGTCCCTCGTTTATCGCGGTGGTTACGTTCTAAAATAACCCACGATAAGCGAAATCCGCGAAGTCGTCAGCTTTATATTTTACAATTATTCTACATGTTTTAAGGCAGTAAACGCCTCACCACACACATTCTACACTTTTCTCAGACTGGAATTAATGTTTTCTCACATTTCTCTCTCATTTAAACACTCAAACTTTCGTAGATTTTCAACAAAAACATGTATTAATAGTGACTCGTGTATTTCACAGCTCCTCTGACCTCGGTGCAGGCGTCTTTTACCGAGTGAAGAACACGGTTATGGGGAGTTGTTGGTGTTCTTTTTTCTTTTGGGCAAGAAGATTCTTATAAACAGACATGCCACCTTCGATTATGTTTGAGAACGTTTCGTCGACATTGTGGGTTTTCCAGAGTCACACTGCGATCGAACATTTATATAAATTTGGCTGAACGCATTCTGTACTGTACAGGAGACACGGATGAGAATGACGGACGAATCAGCAAAGGTTTACAGTCCCTTAGCCAATCAGGACGCAGAACACAATGTGCGTTGGTACGCTATAGACAAATTGGAATTTAAAAAAACGCGAAACAGCGAGGCCGCGAAAAGTGAACCGCGATATAGCGAGGGACCACTGTACTTAAAAAGATACTTGTTTAGAAAAAAAAAAAGCAGGAGCTACCGTACCCAGCTGCCACTCTCTCAGGCGCTCGGGTGTTTTTCATAGAATCCATAGAAACAAACAGGTGACGGACCCCTAACCAAAACGTTCCATACTAGTAGCGCACCTTTAACCTGAAAACTACCGTTTCATGACATCACAAGGTGGAACAGAGCATTTTGAGCTTTGGAGATGTGGACAGAATAATAATAAAGTGTTACTCAAACATGTGAGAATGAAACAAAACAACTCCAGGTGTGTTTTTGAGGAGGAAACAGTATTCTAACATGGCTTAAAGCTCACAGGAGTCCATTTTGTGTAATATAGGACCTTTAAACCCTTTGTCTTGCACTTTATTCCTGTGATGGGAGGAGACGGGAGTGAATATAGTTGTACATACATGGAACAGGGGGAGGTGCCTCGGTGGCGGTGACAGCTTTGCTCTTTTGTATTGCATAAGTGTATGAGCTGTGTTTGCACGTGTTTGTTACTCATAAAATGTTTTTTCCAAGTTTGATAAATGTGTTTTGATTCTATTTTTCCTTTATTTTCATTCATCTCGTGAGTTCGGTCACTACACAAGATTTCAAAATTCAGATTCAAGACGTATTGTCGTTAAAGGGGCCGTATTGTGTTATTTTCTGATCTCTGTGCTAATGTTTCCTCATCACAAACACACCTGGAGTTGTGTTTTGCTTCATTTACACGTTTTTAACACACAAACACTGCAGATTTAAGCTTGGGTTCTTCTCTCAAACAGAAAACACACAGCTCCACTTTGTGATGTCATTGAGTGGTGACACATGAAGCTCCTCTGTGTTTTTAAACTTAAAGCAGCATCTACAGCTCTGGAAAAAAAAAATAAGAGACCAATACAAAATGATCACTTTTTCTGATTTTACTACTTATAGGTCTGTGTTTGGGCAAAAGGAACATTTTTGTTTGAGTCTATAAACTACTGACAACATTTCCCCCAAATTCCAAATAAAAATATTATCGTTTAGAGCATTTATTTGCAGAAAATGACAAATGGTCAAAATAACAAAAAAGTTACATGTTTTCAGACCTCAAACAATGCAAAGAAACAAGATCAAATTCATACGGAAGTCAACAGAGGCCATATTCATAAGCAATATTTTTTCTTCCTTGTTATCCCGAGATAACGAGATAATTAATTTGAGATCTTGAGAAAACGAAACAATTATTCCGTGATCTTGAGAAAACAACTGAAACGTCTACGGCAACGTTGTGACTGTCTGACTTCGGGGCTATTTCCTCATTCTGAATAGACGCGTTTTTGGTCATTAGAATGTCTGGAATAATAATCGATCAGCTGATAAGGCAATATTTTGATCAGGGGTCGACACAGGGGGAGATTGCGTTATGTCTTTTAATTCGGGATCATTTCAAGATTAGTTCGCAGCACCTCCGCAGAAGACTGGCCCGGCTTCATCTTTACCAACGGAGATACAGTGTTTTCTCAAGATCTGGAAATAAAAGTTTTGTTTTCTCGAGATCTTGATTTCTCTAATTTTCTCGTTATTAAGATGGAAAATAATCATTACGAACATGGCCTCTGTCGGCTTCCGTAAATTCATTTTAAAACAATATAATACCAGGGCTCTCAAGTTTTGAGCGGGGTCATGTGTGAGACTGGTAATTTCCGAGGAGCGGGGGGGACGGTTTGCCGTGTGAGCGTGTGAACGCGGCGAATTGTCTCTCTCAATGCGTGAGACTTGAGAGCCCTGCTGTAAATGTTTGTCTAAAGAGCAAACTTAAACTACAAAGGAACTAATGAGAGTTATATAAATGAAGTTATTACCTGATGGTTCTCAGTTTGTTTTATCATCACCGTAGAGTGCGCTTAGCAGCTGAAACTACACTCTACAGTCTGCCCAACAACAGAACAATCTATTTTCTGATTGGCTGATTTTTTTCCGGGGAGCGGGACGGGGAGGAGGGGGAGAGAACGCGCGGTGCCTGCATAAACTGAGCCACACAGACCGATTTTCTGGGCACAAAAAAAATTAATAAAAAATCAGCGTGAGAAATGCCATGTGTGGCGTGTGAGCGTGTGAACACGTCGAATTGCGTGTGTCACACTCTCAATGCGTGAGACTTGAGAGCCCTGATAATACTAATGTTTACACTTAAGAAGAGTTCACAAATCAATATTTGGTGCAATAACCCTTATTTTTAATCACAGCTTTCATGCGTCTTGGCATGCTCTCCACAAGTCTTTCACATTGTTCTTGGATGACTTTATTCCACTCCTGGTGCAAGAACTGAAGTAGCTCAGCTTTGTGTTTGTGTTGGAATTCAACAGACGCTGGAATGGAATGGCTGTAATACATGTAGAGATGCTGATTTCAGAAAAAAATGCAGTGCCTCGATGAAACTTCTCCACCAGAATATATTGTAGATTTCACAATTTATTTAGCGTGTGATAGATTAAATCAGTTCATTTGAGGCTAAACATATCTGGTAACATTAAAACTACCACTTGCTGACATCATATAGACATTCTATTTATAACATGCAGCTTTAAAGCTCACCTTTTTGCGTGACCTTTAAGTTCCTATTTCCAGCAACAAAAATATATAAATAATGATGACTGCAAAAAAGTAGTTTCATTTCTGTTTTCAAAATGACAATATTTGACTCCAACAGTTGCATCTAATTTCAGACAGCCTGTCAAATATTCTTCTAAATTCTCCATGGAGATGTTATTGCTTTGTCTGGAATGTTTCACAGTGTGGCATTAAACCTGTCTGTCTTCAAGGAGACTAAACCAGACCAAGTTCCAGGTCAGATCTGTGGAGAGGCGACCCCGCTCACAGTCAGAATGTCTGTTTTTCTAGGTATTTTTGAGCTATAAAACCACATGTAATTGAATAAATGTAAAGTAGAGCTGTTTAATGTCACCTCCACTAGAAAAGTTACACAATGCAGCTTTAAAGATGCACTATGTAACTACTATGTCATTGCTCTGCCTGGAATGCCCCACAGTATGACATTTAAAAGCTGTATTTTACTAAAAGTTTATTAAAAAACAGGTGGTTTTATAGCTCAAAAATACATAGAAAAACAGGCATTCGGACTGTGAGCGGGGTCGCCTCTCCACAGATCTGATCTGTAACTTGGCCTGGTTTGGTCTCCATGATAGAAGATACATAGAAGATGTTTCATACCATACTGTGAAACTTTCCAGACAAAGCAATAACAAAGGAATAAAGCAATAATCTCCGCAAGGAAAAGCATTTGACGCACCCTACACCAGAAAAGTTACACAATGCACCTTTAATTAGTCTCGGTCCAGCATGCGTATCTCCTACATGGAGTCTCTGGTACGGTTGGATGAGCATAGAAAAGAAGGGGATCACATGGTAGACTGACCACTGACTTAAGAGAGGAAAACGACTTCTTTGAAATTAAATACCGGAAAACATTAAACCAGGGGTGTCAAACTCATTTTGGTCCGGGGGCCGTATCCAACCTACTTTGATCCCAAAGGGGCCGGATCAGAAAACTCATGGCAAATATACCCCAAAAA
Source organism: Paratrypauchen microcephalus (assembly GCA_036785185.1). Lineage (NCBI taxonomy): Eukaryota > Metazoa > Chordata > Actinopteri > Gobiiformes > Gobiidae > Paratrypauchen > Paratrypauchen microcephalus. Next base: position 5,793,367 of record JAVJIX010000052.1, on the reverse strand, counting down.
TAGCAATAAGTCCAAATATTTGTGCAAATCTATTACAGAAGTCTTTTTTATTTGATGAACTCTTTCTTTTACAAAATATTATAATATTATGAACAACCTGAAACTTTAAGAAAAATGCAATTTCAACATAGACGTACAGGTTTCCCATTCACCTCCATGAACAAATAGGAATTAGTCAATTTTTTTTGGAAAATCCTGCACTCGGCGTCCACTTTTCTCATTTTTGACATTTTGTTGATGAGGGTGTCACGGTCGACAGTCAAAACGATCGTCCTTTAAGAGCGTTTGGAAAGAGGCGAGTCTTCGTTTGTGCTGCTCTGGTGGGAGGGGCCACGCACAGAGGAGCTGGAGACGCTGCTATGCTAAACTGCACAGAAAATTACCAATATTTTAATAATAAAAGGGGAGGGACTCTTCACGCATCTCAATATTTTAATAGAAAATTTAAATATACAGTAATCCCTCGTTTATCGCGGGGGTTAGGTTCCAGAAATAACCCGCAATAAGAGAAATCCGCAAAGTAGGACAACTTTATATTTTACAATGATTCTACATGTTTTAAGGCTGTAAATGCCTCACCACACACATAATACGCTTTTCTCAGACTGGAATTAACATTTTCTCACATTTGTCTCTAGTTTAAACACTCAAACTTTCATAGATTTTCAACAAAATGCATTAATAGTGACACGAGCCCCGCCGGACGCGCGGACGCGACGCGCACCAACCCCTTAGAGAAGTGCTTGACATGTGCTGCTCTGTCACGGATTTGTCCACGACAAATCCGTGGACAAATCTGTGACAGAGCAACACGTGTCGCGTGTACACCGGGGCTGCGAGCACGAGATAGAACCGCTGCGCCCGAACCGCATGCTCTCAGCCCAAGCCACAAACCGAACACGCACAAACGAACGCAAGAGCCGCACGGAGTGATTTAATCCTGGTTCAGACCTGGCCTAGTCCCGGTTTAGTCCAGGTCTAGACCTGGATTAGTTCTGGTTTAGTCCAGGGCCAGTCCAGGTTTAGACCTAGTTTAGACCTGGTCTAGACCTGGTTTAGTTCTGGTCTAGACCTGGTTTAGTCCACGTTTAGTCCTGGTCTAGTCTCTTAGCCAATCAGGACGCAGAACACATTGTTACACTATAAAAAAAAAAGTTACACGATTAAAAAAATGAAAAAAAATTTGAAAAAAAATTGAAAAAAAAAAATCAACAGCGAGGCCGCGAACAGTGAACCACGATAGAGCGAGGGACCACTGTAGTTAAAATATTTCAATAGAAAATCAGCCGAGGGCCAGACTAAAGGTCTTGGAGGAGCCGGATCTGGCCCCCGGACCACATGTTTGACACCCCTGCACTAGATCTTTCGTTGTTTTGTCGATTAATCGGTTGATGGTGTCTTAGTGGACCAAAATTTGTATTAGTAGCCTAGTCATTTTGTTTAGTTTTTATTATTTTATTATAAGGGTTTTATGGGAAAACAGCAGAAATTACAAGTTCATGAGTGAGTGGACTGAAGATTTAGAATTTTTTCACACTGTGGAACATTCCAAGCAGAGCAGTGACATATCCACAGAAACAAACAAGTGACGGACCCCGGATCAAAAAAGTTACAGAGTGCACGTTTACGTACTTAAGCGGGTATTTATGTGATACTTTTACTTGAGTGTTTTTTTTTTTGCTTGTATATCTACAAAAATATACCAAAACTGTGTACTTCTTCCATCACTTTCAGAACGAAGTACAGTATGTATAAAAATTAAGTTTACGGAGCTGTAGTGTGTAATAGTGTCCAGCAGAGGGCGGAATTGCAGAAGAAAAGCGGTAGATCACGCGATGAGACGTTATTACTGTACTTATAATACTGTCTGGAATGTTTCACAGTGTCGCATTAAACCTTTCTATCCTCATGGAAACCAAACCAGACCAAGTTCCAGGTCAGATCTGTGGAGAGGCGACCCCGCTCACAGTCAGAATTAGTGTTTTTCTAGGTGTTTTTGAGCTATAAAACCACCTGTAATTGAAAAAAAAAGTACAGTAGAGTTGTTTAAAGTCACACTGTGGAACATTTTACTATTTTTTTTTATCTGTTATAAGGTTTACTCATCACAAACATATCTGGAGTTGTGTTTGCTTTAGTCAGAATTCATAGTTACATAAGTTCACTTCCCATTTTCAGATCTGACAAAGGACCGCGTGGTTAATGATTCGCTGATTAACAAAAAAAATAATAATAATAAAAAATTTAAACTTTATTCCACTAAAAATTACATCCACATTTTGTTCTGACTAACAACTCCTTCCCGATTTGAAGGACTTTAAGCTATAATATTCTGAATTGCCTAATCGCTATGACGACGGAGAGCCTGAAACCCATGAATATGCCCGTATGTTCCTTAAAGGTGCACTGTGTAACTTTTCGGGTGTAGGGTCTCCGTGGAGATCATACTGTATAAGTTAATGGTCGGGTCTATGGAGAAGCGAGCCTGCACATGGTAAGAATTTGTTGGTTTTTTTTAAGGTATTTTGTCATATAAAACACCTGTAATTGAACAAATGCAAAAGAAATGTGTTTAATGCCCTGCTGTGGAACATTCCAGGCAAAGAAATAATATCTCCATGGAGACCTTAGAAGTTACACAGTGCAGCATTAAGCAGTGAGTGAATGTAGAATGACCCCGAGACGGTTGTGATTTCAAAACTTTTATGGCCCCGTATGACTCAGTACTCAGTTCTTCTCTTAAAGAAAACACTCTGTTCCACCTTGTGATGTCATGTGGTAATACAGGAAGTGCTCCACTGTGTTTTTAAACTTCATACACCTTCACTAGAATCATTTGGACAGTCCTGGAATTGTGAATATCTACAAAAGAAGCGCAAAGTAAATGGAGCTGTTAACTTAAAAACCACCAATTCATGATGTCACAACGTGGAACAGACCCACTGCAGCCCACTTGGGTCAAATGCAGAAGTGAGTTTCTCCTGTGTGTCTCTGTAATCTTAATCTTAATCCAGGTGTGTTTTTGATGAGGAAACAACATTATAACATGATTTAAAGCTCACAAGAGTCAATTGTGCGTAATATAGGACCTTTAAAGGAGAATTAACGTTTTTTACAATCTGAGCCTTATTTCGGTAATAAAACAAATTGTTTTACTCACCCATAGCACTTTGGTGTCATTTGGAGCATTTCTGGAGATGTTTTAGTTTAGCGATCTCCGTAATGTGAGTTCTCGGGGCATATGTTTGCGGTCTCCAAATAACACAAACTTTAGCACTTTTCAAATCATAGAAGCTCAATGTCTTAGTCTACACTTTCGTTTGAGTCAAAAGTGGCCTGTAATCCGAGATTTATCCATAATTTACATCTTTGCGTTTCATGTTTGGGTCCCAGGAGCTGAGAGCGAAATAAACTGTGACTCCGCACATGCGCACTGTCCTCATCTACTCGAAACTATGGATAAATCTCGGATTACAGGCCAGTTTTGACTCAAACAAAAGTATAGACTAAGACATTGAGTTTCTATGATTTGAAAAGTGCTCAAGTTTGTGTTATTTGGAGACCGCAAACATGTGCCCCGAGAACTCACATTACGAAGATCGCAAATCTAAAACATCTCCGGAAATGCTCCAAATGACACCAAAGTGCTATGGGTGAGTAAAACAACTTGTTTTATCACCGAAATAAGGCTCAGATTGTTAAAAAAAAACGTTAATTCTCATTTAATCTTAATCCAGGTGTGTTTTTGATGAGGAAACAACATTTATAACATGACTTAAAGCTCACAAGAGTCAATTGTGCGTAATATAGAACCTTTAACTTTGTGTCAGTGTACAATTCTATATTATTCTGTGTGTGTGTGTGTGTGTGTGTGTGTTCAGACTGTTGTTTTCAAAGTAAAAGTAAGTAAAATCTACTATTTAATACAATAAAAACACTTTTTCAGGTGCCCAGGGACCCACATCCATGATCTTATTGCTCGGCTTGGTCAGGACCTGAGCTGGAAGATTTTACCTGGAGCATGTATTTGGGTGATCCAGGGGTTGGCGGTTCGAATCCCACTCTTGACGGGTTGACCGCGTGTGATCCCAGCTCCCACAGATGAGCGCTGCTGTTGCGTCCTTGGGCAAGACACTTAACCCCACCTCGCCCCCAGTGTCTGCGGATGCTGGTAGCCCCCATGGCAGAAGATACATCAAGGCCAGTTGTGACGTGGGCCGTCCTCCTGTGGACCCACCACCTGCGGGAGGATTCATGGGGGCTGGTGCATTGTGTTCTGGGCAGCAGATCTGCTTGGACTGCTGCCCCCGCGACCCAGTAATGGAAAAACGGAAGAAGATGGATGGATGGATGGAAAAACACAATAAACCAGGTTAAAAACAAAAAAATAAAACAATGATTTGTGTAACTTTTCTGGTGTAGCGTCCGTCAAATGCTTTTCTCCTTGGAGATGTTATTGCTTTATCTGGAATGTTTCACAGTATGGTATTAAACCTTTATATTGTCACGGAGACCAAACCAGACCAAGTGACAGGTCAGATCTGTGGAAAGGCGACCCCGCTCACAGTTAAAATGTCTGTTTTTCTAGATATTTTTGAGTTAAAACCACCTGTAATTGAATAAATGTAAAGTAGAGCTGTTTAATGTCACACTGCAGAACATTGATGACAAACGCCCAACCAACATACACACGTTTTTAGACATGTCATGAGACTAACTCTAATTTGTCATGCGATTCAGAAAAACAACAACAAAGAAAACAAAAAGATTTATTGTGTTATTGGAAGAGGGAAGTGAAAAGTGAAATGAGGATGTGAGCTGGGACACGCGACAAGGAGCTGGGACCTGTTTACTGTCCCTGAAACCGTAAAAAAAAAAGTTTACCATGGTGACTTTCTGTTTTATTTCAACAAATGTTATAAAGGGAATCTAAAAAGCACACAAAAGCGCAGATATTACACTATTTCTGATCTGTTATAATGCTTTTTCTTCATCACAAACACACCTGGAGTTGTGTTTTGTTTCATTCACACATGTTTAACACACAAACCCTGTGTTTTTAGGTTACTGAGCTCATTTCTCAACTGGGAAACGCTCTGTTCCACCTTGTGATGTCACGTGGTAATACAGGAAGTGCTCCACTGTGTTTTTTTAACTTAAATTTCAGCCCTGGAATTGCCAGTTTTTACTGAACTAAAGGTAAAAGGTAGTCTGGTTAACACCTGACCATATCACAAGTGAGATATGGGTCTGGAAACTCGCTTCGAAAAATCCCGTAGCGGAGGTGTGGTTAGCGATTGCCAACGGCCGTGTATTGGGCGTTATGAATGTCTATCATTGAGCGTATACGTAAGTCCATAGCCAATCATGTCAGTTGTCAGTTCAAACTACAAGCTTCCGTTTGTCATGTAGTACGCGTCACCGTCTTGCCACACCTCCCCCGCTCTCTGATTGGGGCCCTAAATCTGGGACTCTCGCTTGGACGAGTTTCCAGGCCGCCTTCCAGTTCGAAACGAACGGAAGCGGCCTGGGAATTCGCAGGCTAGGTAAAAGGTTGTTGTACCTTTAAAACTACCTCTTCGTGACATCACAAGATGGAACAGAGTATTTTGAGCTTTGGAGATGTAGACAGACAGATAATAAACAGTTACTTAAACATGTGCGAATGAAACAAAACACAACTCCAGGTTTGTTTTTGAGGAGGTAACAACATTAGAACATGTCTTAAAGTTCTCGAGAGTCCGTTTTGTGTAATATAGAACCTTTAAGTCTGTAAATATTAGTCTGCTGTAGAATATTAAATCAGATCTTTAATGCCATTATTTACCCATAAAATATCATTCTATCCCCCACCTACGTCCAGTACAGTCAGGGGTGTTTCCTCTCTGCAATCACAAGTCTGTGTGGTCTTTTGACCTTCGTTCATCTCTAAAGATTTCTAATACAAATGGGTTAAATGTGGTCTTGTGTTTGGTTTCAGTCATGCTGTCACCCCAGGGGAAAGTTTGTAAATATCTGTCCCATAATGTCGTGTTTATGTCGTCTGACTCATTCTGAACCCACACACCTCCCCACACCCCCCACCCCCATTTCCCACATCCTGTTTTGGAGCAGCCGAGACAAACAAAACTATATAGGCCTAAGGTAAAAAACAAACAAACAAAAACAGTATGTAACAAAAATATATAACAAAGCTGTCATTTACACTACAGACGAGAGCAGATGAAAAGGTCTTACTTTGTCCAAGTCTTGCCAGTTGTTTATGTCATAGTCAAATAACTCAGTGCAGCCCATAAGGCCAGGACCGATCAGATCAATGGACTTGATTTGGCACAAAAACACCAGCCTGTGCCTGTCAGAACAAACGATTACATAAACTTCTGTCAAAGTTCCATTATATATTCTGTGTGTGTGTGTGTGTCTCTATGTGTGTGTGTGTGTGTGTGTGTGTCTCTATGTGTGTGTGTGTGTGTGTATGTGTGTCTCTATGTGTGTGTGTGTGTGTATGTGTGTGTCTCTGTGTGTGTCTCTATGTGTGTGTGTGTGTGTCTCTGTGTGTGTGTGTGTGTATGTGTGTCTCTATGTGTGTGTGTGTGTGTGTATGTGTGTCTCTATGTGTGTGTGTGTGTGTGTGTGTGTGTCTCTGTGTGTGTCTCTATGTGTGTGTGTGTGTGTATGTGTGTCTCTGTGTGTGTGTGTGTATGTGTGTCTCTATGTGTGTGTGTGTGTGTGTGTATTATGTGTGTGTGTCTCTGTGTGTGTATATATATATATGTGTGTGGGTATGTGTATGTGTGTATATGTGTGTGTGTGTGTATGTGTGTGTGTGTATGTGTGTGTGTGTGTGTGTGTGTATGTGTGTGTGTGTGTGTTCTCCAGTTCTTCCCGTGCCTCCACCTCTCCCGCTGACGTTGCGCTACGTGACGCGGTGCGCAGGACGTGCGTGCGGCAGCGGAGGAGGAGAAGGAGGAGAGGACCGCAGCGTCTGTTTTTCCTGTAAAACTGTCGCCTTTTGCGCTGTGAAACAGCTGATCAGTTGCTGATCAGTTGCTGATCAGCCGGTGTACCGCACTCTGGAGCAGCGCCGCAGGTCCGTGAGCGGCGCCACGCGGAACAGCGCGACGTTGGTGAGCGGCACCTGCCGCGGGGCGAGACGAAAACAAAGACAGAGGCGGAGCTCGGGACTCAGCGGGAGTCCGTGTGTTAAATAACAGAAAGGCAGAGTTTACAGTGAGGTGAGACGGGCCTCTGCGGACAGGGGTAAATATAGCACACACTGCGCTCCAGGGCATCCGGCCATATTCAGAGGATCTGGCCTCCATCAGTGTCCGGGCGTGATCCTCCTGTTACTGTTTGGACCGTTCCTCTGTGTTCAATGAGGCCCTGAAGACCGCGGCACGATGTGGGTCAGTCCCGAGGACGTGTTACTGGCGGGCGCCTTGTGGATCACGGAACGAGCCAATCCGTACTTCATCCTCCAGAAGCGCAAGGGCCACGGGGATGGAGGCGGGGGGCTGGCGGGTGAGTGCTCCGGCTCATATCACTTACACCACCAAAGCTTTTTGGTTCATTACTATAACAGAGTAGAAACACGCGCGTGCCCGGGCGTCACGTGACCCCCGGGTTACGGCAGGTACCCTGGATCTGTGAAGTGTGACATACGAGTGTGACATACGAGTGTAACCAACTCATGGAGCGTTTATTCTGTAAAATAGAAAACAAAAGGCCACAGTAGGTGTCTTGTTTCTTGTTGATGCCTGATTAAACTAAATATAAAGTTACATAGAGTATTTACTACTATGGACTTACTTCTAACCTTGTAATGCATTTATTTTCTGCACTTTACTTTATAAATTGACAGATTTGATGTTTAACCAAGCATAATTAATAATCTACAGTTATATATCCAGCGTTGGGAAGTATCTGAATACCTGTACCGCAAGAAGAAACAAAAACGAAGCTGTTTCAAATCTTATGTTGCATTTTTACACTATAATTTAAATGCAAATCCATGGAAAAGTATTTTAATTATTCAGAACACTGTACTCTGATTGGACCATGTATCAGAATATGTTGGTAAATACATTTTACTGCAGGTATTTAGTATTGTTCCCATCACATAGTACAATAGTTCTTATTCACTTTGGCCCCAGAGTCAGTTTCCCAACAAGGGTTCCTTTATTTAACCACCACGGAGCTGCGGGAGTCTGTTTGCTTGTGCTGAATCATGCCTCTCTTCTTCTCCTCTTCCTCCTTTTCCTCCTCCTCTGGCTCGTCTTCTCGCTGTGGAAATGGGTCAGACGGGAGCAGGAGGCCGGTGAAGGGTCATTGTTCCACGTGGGTTGGCAGGCGGCCTTATTTTCACCTGTCTGTCAGCGGTTTTATGATCTGACCTGGTTCCACTTCAGAGCGCACACAGCTCAAGGATGGCGCGAGGATCGTAAAGTTAGTTAGTCATTATTGCCTGGGATCCAGAACACACTTCAGTACGATGTAATACTTGCATAACAAATACAAAGATTCTGGATTTGCCATGTAGGTGCCAGGTAGTTGACATGGACTTATCTGTCAATATATGAAAGCTGGAACTATACAGCTGTGGAAAAAAATAAGAGACCACTGCAAAATTATCAGTTTTTGCCACTCTATCACTGTCCTGCCTGGCTAGCGGGGAAACGAAATTTCAAATTACTCTATGTACATGTACATTTTCGACAATAAAGCAACTATGACTATGACTAATATTTGGTGCAGTAACCCTTATTTTTAATCACAGCTTTCATGCGTCTTGGCATGCTCTCCACAAGTCTTTCAGAGTCACTGCGTGCACATGGACGAGTGTAATCTGATCGTAAACGGATTGGGATCGTATTTCAGAAAAAAATGCAGTGGTCTCATTTTTTTCTCCAGATTTTTGGGCTCAATATTTATCACGTGTACAGTTTCTTTGTAAAAGTGGGTATTGCTATTAGTATTTGGGGTATTTTTGTTGTAATACAATTACATTAGACATGTAAAAGGTTGAACAACTAACTTCTATGGCTAATAATTGACAGATAATAGTAGGGCTGGGCGGTATACCGGTTCATACTGAATATCGGTGTTTGTTTTTTTGTTTTTTTTTTGATGATATGAATTTTTCATATATCCCAATACCGGTGAGTGTGTGCGTACAAAATGTCGGGAACACAGAGTGGCAGAACGTGGCGCCGCAGGACATTGTTTGAGAGGGGGACTGTTTTGCAGTGGCGTGAGAGCGGTGGAAGCTCAGTGTGTGTCGAGCGGTGAACAACATGGACGGAGAAAACGTTACGGACACAGAGGAGCTTATACCGAAAAGAGGAGCCGTGTCAGTCGTGTGGAAGCACTTCAGGTTTAAAAAATCTGACGCTGATCAAACAACTGTATTCTGTAAATGTCGTCGGGCTAAAGTTGTAGCCGCAGGAGGCGACACGAGCGATCTGCTTCACCACCTCCGTCATAAACACGTCCTGGAATATGAAGAATGCACGAAACTAAGATCTGCATCCTCTTCCACGTCTGCAGGGAACGTTCAAGTCGGCGGCGCCACACAAAACGCCACTCAGACGTCACTCAAAGACGCGTTTGCTAAGGGGACCGCCTACGACAAGAAAAGCAAACGGTGGAACGATATTACCAACGCTGTTACTGTCCACTTCGCCAAAGACATGGTACTGCTTAGTACATGAAAAAAATACTGTGAAATACCGTGACACTAATATAATTTTTAAAAATACCGTGATATCAATTTTTGGTCATACCGCCCAGCTACATTCTGTTATTTCAGGCATTTTAATGTCTCTGTCTATTTAAAATGGTTTTGTGGGTTTCTCCTGATTTATTTTTATAGTATCAGTGGTATAATGTATACGTTCAATATTATCATTTACCGTTTAATATATTGGGCTTCAAAATGTGTCGTTGTGACAGCTTCCGTGCATCCTTACTGTGAGTGGGCTTGCATGTCCACAAACCTGACTCAAGGAGGGCTGTTTTCTGCATGTTTCCATGGAAATGTTACTTTGGCTATAATATTCCACAGTATGGCATAAAATATATTTATGTTCGTGGCGAATGAGCTGTAGTGCGGTCTGTTTCAGGAGACATGCCATGTCCAGAAAGTTACATGATGGTAGTAAGAAAGTAATGCTCAAAAAATACTTTTAAACCCGAACCTCACAAACAACACACATTTAAAGGTCCTATATTGTACAAAACTGACTCTTGTGAGGTTTAAGTCAAGTTAGTTGTTGTTACCTCATCTGTTTCACAAGGGTGAGTTGTTGTACAGTTGTAGGGAGTATTATAGTATGAATGTAGTCCTGTATCTCCTCTGTCTCTGTTGTCTGGTGCATTGGGAGAGCTGGGGTGTTATTTCATGTTTTGTTTTGCCTAATTTTTGTCTTATACCAAATGCTGATGGGGTCAAACTAGTTACACAAGTTTTGCGTTACTTTTTACACTTTAAAGTAGAAGTAGCTATCACTGTGTGCACATGGTTGGATTTCTCCAAATCCGATCCCGTTACTCGGCGGGTGGTCTGTCCTTAGATCCCAGTGCACATGAAGCTCGTGTAATCGGATAATGGACAGCGACCATTATCCGCTATGTGGCGCTGTGGTCCAACTACTTCCGGGTGATGGCTACTCAATAAAAACACAACAAACTATGTGGCGGTATACAAAGATGGCGCTCGAGGAGTTTGACGGAGCAGCATTGGTGTACGTGTTGTGCATTCTTTCTTCGCAGCCATGATTTTGTTTGACTTTTCCGGCAACAATCGCTACTTATGACGGCGTCAGTGCCTCCTGCTACTTCCGGGTGAAATCCCTGGCAAAAATTCCCGCGCATGTGCAGTATGCCAATCCGATCTGATATCGTGCACAAGGCGGCACCAAGCGGATTACTATCGGCCTAAGCCAGGGGTTCCAATTGGACTCGGGAAACCAATCCATATATGATCCTTAGCCTGTGCACATGAATCCGATACGATCCCAGTCCGTTTGCAATCAGATTCCACTCGTCCATGTGCACGCAGAGACACTTAGTCTTGTATTCTATGTTTATTGCAGGTGGCTGTAAACTCCTGAAATCCCATATTGCATTGAATTGACCCTTGTAAGATTTTAGCCATGTTATAATGTTGTTACCTCATCAAAAACAGACCTGGAATTGTGTTTTGTTTCATTCACACTTTATTATTAGTCTGTCTCCAAAGCTCAAAATGCTCTGTTCCACATTGTGATGTCATGAAGTGATAGTTTTCCGCTCCTTTTACCTTTAGTTCTGCAGAGATTTGAAATCCCAGGGCTGAAATTACCCACATGATTCTAGTGAAGATGTATGTTTTCAGTCTGAGAGAAGCTTCAGCCTAAATATGAAGGCAGGTTTGTGTGTTAAACATGTGCGAATGAAACAAAACACAACTCCAGGTGTGTTTGTGACGAGGAAACATTAAAACAAACAGTAGATCAGAACAGCGTAATACGAGCCCTTTAAATTCTATAACAGTCGCAGCCGACATCTGACATTTACATGGACGTTCGTCGTTGAAGATAATAATAACATTTCCGAACCGATTGAACGGTGTGAAGTCTTGCTGGGAGGTGATGTCATAGATGGGAGCTTGTGCGGTGAGTGCCAGCTGGCTCTTGTGGCTTCATGCACAGTAACAGTCTGATCCGAGGCTCTTTCCAACATGGCTCCTTCTGCAGTATTTCACTTGGTTTTTACATTTAGGCTACGTTCAGACTGCAGCCTGAAGTGACCCAAATCCGAATTTTTTGCCCCTATGCGACCTGTATCTGATCTTTTAACGACAGTCTGAATGAAACAGATCCGATTTTTTCAAATGCGACCCAGGCCACTTGGATATGTGGTCCTAAAACCGATACATATCCGATCTTTTGACATGCGACTTCAGTCTGAACGGCCAGGTCGCGTTCATCCGACCTACACGTCATCAACAGGTGAGAGTGGTACAAGTAGGCGCTCACAAATGTACACAAACGTTCTTCTTAGGGATGCAAATTATCGATGAATTCATTAATCTATAGTTGATTGACCTTATCGATTGACTTACGATTAACTGATAAGCGGCGTTTTTCACCTGAATTTTAGTGTTTCAATAGGGTCTTTAAGAATATAAGCTATAGTATACATAACACTGAGTCATAAATATATCATAGTATTATTATATTGTATATTCCTCAATTCATTATTCCTTAGTAAAAAGCAGACAAATGTGTTGATGCTGAATAACAAAATACATTATTTATTGAAAATAAATTGAGGACGTTTTTTGTAAAAGATCCGTGATATGAAATGATAAAAAAATGAATTCATCAGGGAAAATATTTCACTCACACACACACGCACAGTCGCACACACACCGGCACATGGGCCGGACAGCGGGCTGCTTCCACTGCGCTTTCACGTGGAGCCTGCTACGCGGCCCGGAGAGGAGGAGCACGTGCAGCGCGCCGCGCACATGTTCATGCAGACAGCGGGACGCGGAGCGAACCAAGCTGCAAAAATTGGGTTCGCAGGAGAACATTTTGCACTGCTTCTAGTTCCGGCCGCGGATGTAACGTTATGGTCCTTCTCGCGAGTGGGTTTGCATCTCGTGTTCACATTCCAGAGTAGCGCCCTCTCCTCTCGCGATTAGTTACAATTAATGCATTTTAATCGACCAACGTCTTGATCGACAATTAATCGTAAGTCGATTAATTGTTGACATCCCTAGTTCTTCTCGTCATATGAAAATTGTGTATGAAGTCCATGTCAGTGAAGCAGCGAAGCACATAGCAATCCCACCACTCTCAGCACCAACACGTTCCTTCCTGCGGATGTTGCTGCCACTGCCCCACAAAACGCCAAGGCCAAAAATCTTTTCCTTCCCAATCTCGTCCTTTAAACAAATAAGTTGTACATGTTCTGGCTCTGGTGCGACAGCAACTTTAAAATCTCCAGGCGCTCAATGCTAGTGTCCATGTTTAGGCGACTTCCGTAAAAACTGAGCACGCTCGCTGCACGTGACCTTGTCGTGTCCTCAAAGGCGCCACTCTTGGGGCATTTAAAGTTCAGACTGGAGATCACATACAAGTCAGATTTAATTGGAAATGTGAACGACCTTGCAAAAAAATCGGATTTCACAAAAAAGTTTTAAAGATCCCATGACATGGTACTTCTTGATGCTTTTATATGGCAATTTCCAGAGACGGGGGTGGACATCCAGACGAGGGGTGGAAACCTTTCCCCGAGTGTGACGTCAGAAAGTTTCCTTGTTCAGAATTGCCCGATTGGGCTGTCTTTTTTTCAAATGCGGAAAAGGATCGCAAATGCTCAGTTTACACATTTCGCAACTTTTAGCCATGGGGGGGCCTAAACAGGGTAGGAGAGCTCACATTAACGTTCAAAAACCTCAGAAAGTGAAAATTTCATGCCATGGGACCTTTAAGCCCTGCAGTCTGAACGTAGCCTTAGACTTTAGACTTAGAGACATTTTATTGATTGGAAATTGGACACGGTAGCTCACACATCACAGTATAATCTAATGACAAAGAGCAACAATATAAATGGGTTATAGTAAATTCAAAATAAGTTGCAAAAATCACATATAGTAATACTAATATTTAGGGGTGGGTATTGGCAAAGAAGTCACGATTCAATTCGAATCACGATTCATATGCCACGATGCGATACTATCACAATGCATCACGATACTTGAATTATTGCGATGCATTGCAATATATTCGACATACTTCAGTGAAAATGTACCAAAAAAAAGAGGATAACTTAAATATCAGTGGCTGTGTATCTGGGTAGTGTCTTCAATTGATACAGAACTCTGAGCAACTCAATTCATAACTGAATTTATTGAATAACAAAAACAAATAAATGATCATGGATTCTACCTGGACGACTGAGGGACTTTTCACGCAAAAAACAAATAAACCAAACCAATAACAAAAAAAGTGCATAGGATTTTTTCTAAAACAAAAAATGATGTTCAAACATTTGCCATTTTGGAGGTAGCTACCATCATAACAAACAATACCCTTTCACAAAGAAAAAAGTGCATAGGATTTATAAAAAAATAAACTAATAATTAATAAATTTATTTATGTATTAATAATTAATTAATACATTATTAATTAATAATAATCGATTTTTGGCATCAAGAATCGATGCAGTATATTGTGAAAGTTAGTATCGCGATGCATTGTCATGACGATTATTTTGCACACCCCTACTAATATTTCTCAGTTATATACAAGAATTTGTGAGGAGAAAACAGTGCAAAAATGATGTGACTGACAAGACATAGGGTTACCTGTTAAGGGTGAGTTGTTGTACAGTTGTAGGGAGTATTATCTGTTACATAAGTGTGAGTTGTACAGTTGTAGGGAGTATTATAGTATGAATGTAGTCCTGTATCTCTCAGTGTTTGAGCTCCTCTGTCTCTCTGTTGTCTGGTGCATTGGGAGAGCTGGGGTGTTATTTCATGTTTTGTTTTGCCTAATTTTTGTCTTATACCAAATGCTGATGGGGTGAAACTAGTTACACAAGTTTCATGTTACTTTTTACACTTTAAAGTAGAAGTAGCAGTCTTAGTCTTGTATTGTGTGTTTATTGCAGGTGGCTGTAAACTCCTGAAATCTTAAAAGTCAAATATTGCATAGAATTGACTCTTGTGAGATGGAAGTCATGTTATAATGTTGTTACCTCATCAAAAACAGACCTGGAATTGTGTTTTGTTTCATTCACACATGTTTGAGTAATCCTGCATTATTAGTCTGGCTCAAAATGCTCTGTTCCACCTTGTGATGTCATGAAGTGGTATTTGTCAAGTTAACAGCTCCTTTTGCATTCAGTTTCGTAGAGATTGGAAATTCCTGGGCTGAAATTACCCACATGATTCTAGTGAAGGTGTGTGGAGTTTAAAACAGTGGAGCACTTCCTGTATGACCACATGACATCATGAGGTGGAACAGAGTGTTTTCTGTTTGAGAGAAGAACCCAGTCTAAATATACAAGGTTTGTGTGTTAAAGGTGCACCACTGTGTAACTCACCAGCTTCTGCCCATGGAGATCTTGCCCGGAATGTTCCACAGTATAGCATTAAACTTATTTATCTCAACGGAGACAGTCGGTGACACCACAAGGCCAAATTACATGTCAGATCTGTGGAGAGGCAAGCACACTCACAGTCAGGATACACGTTTTTCAATCAGTAAAAACCCATATTATTGAGTAAATGCAAGATGGATAAGATTAATGCCATACCGGGACATTCCAGACAAAGCAACAGAATCTCCATGGAGATAAGCAGAAGGCGGACCCTCCACCAGAAGGGTTACACAGTGCACCGTTAACCCTAGAACACTTTCGCTATAATAAGTAACACCTTCACTTTTGCCGGGTCATTTTTAACTGATATAATATACCCTACAAAAAGTACTTTTGTCATGAAAAATAGATCAAAATATGACAACACATGATAAATTAGAGTGGTTTTCTTTTTATTTTCAACTGTGGTATGTGTAATAAAATGAAAAAACAAAAAACAAAAAAACATATGAAGTTACTTTTTAATTACTGAAAAATTAGGAATTTGAGAACAAAAACTTCCTAAAAAAAAAAAAAAAAAGATACTGGAAACTTGGTCTTTGGTCCACCCATTCCTGGGACATGTGAGACTTCGAACAGTTGCAGGAGAGAGGTACCCAAAAAATATTTTTTTTTCACTGGGTAAAAATGGCCAGTTGACTAAAATATTGTTTTCACCCTAAAAATTCCCTTTGAAATCACCACTTTGTGATATTTATTCATCACCACTGCACTAAATAAGGATAGATACACATTCCAGGACCACTCTTACTTACCTATTCCTTACATCCTCTTACATTAAATTCATTACATTCTTACATTCCTCTTTCACTATCGCCGGGTGAAAATCACCCGAAAGCCTGTAGGAAAAAGTGGGCTTTGGGGTAGGAAAACACCTTCAAAGACGTCAAAAACAATGGTGAAGCTCCCCAGGGACCCATGACACTCATATTGAAAATCATGTAAATACTTTTGCTCGGGTGAACATCACCCAGCGATCGTGCTCTAGGGTTAATGATACAAAACACAACTCCAGGTATGTTTGTGATGAGGAAACAACATTATAACACAGGTCAGAAAATTAGCAAAATATGGGCCATTTAAATAGAAAACCAAATGCCACTGAAGCGAAATTATTTCCCCGTTCACAGCTTTTGGCAAACTAATAAAAAACCTTGTTTATGCAGAAAGCGGAATGTAAAAAAGGAACAAGCTGTTGTATTCATTTTGTTATCATCTTGTGCAACACAGAGTTTAATCATTACACTTTTCAATATGTTGTGTGGTCATTGTGTAACTCTGTAAGCATGAGTCTCAACATGTCCTATAATATATAATCCTAGAATATCTATGGTACTTTCTTGGTCCCATGTTACCCTATTTTCTGATCTACAGCTCTGGAAAAAAATAAGAGACCACTGCATTTTTTCTGAAATCAGCATCTCTACATGTATTACAGCCATTCCATTCCAGCGTCTGTTGAATTCCAACACAAACACAAAGCTGAGCTACTTCAGTTCTTGCACCAGGAGGGGAATAAAGTCACCCAAGAACAATGTGAAAGACTTGTGGAGAGCATGCCAAGACGCATGAAAGCTGTGATTAAAAATAAGGGTTATTGCACCAAATATTGATTTCTGAATTCTTCTTAAGTGTAAATATTAGTATTATGTTGTTTTAACATGAATTTGATCTTGTTTCTTTGCATTGTTTGAGCTCTTTTTTGTTATTTTGACCATTTGTCATTTTCTGCAAATAAATGCTCTAAACGATAATATTTTTATTTGGAATTTGGGGGAAATGTTGTCAGTAGTTTATAGACTCAAACAAAAATGTTCCTTTTGCCCAAACACAAACCTATAAGTAGTAAAATCAGAAAAACTGATCATTTTGCAGTGGTCTCTTATTTTTTTCCAGAGCTGTATATTATAATGTTTCCTCATACCTGGAGTCGTGTTTTGTTTCATTCACACGTTTAACACACAAACACTGCATATTTAGGCTGAGGTTTTCTCTCAAACGGAAAACTCTGTTCCACCTTGTGTGGTAATACAGGAAGTGCTCCACTTTAAACTCCATACACCTTCACTAAAATCATTTGGATAATTGTAACAGAGCTTCAGACAGAGTAGTGCCTCAGTTAGCTTCAGATCCCCAGAGAATCTATCCATAATAACAGTAGTTTATATGTGCTATAAGTACAAACAGCTCACACATCCACCCACTGCTGTTGTTTGTTTATGTCGAAAGGAAGTGAAAAGAAATGTAAGCACCCTAAGGCCCTGCGTGTGTCCCCACCCTGAGATTGTTTGGAGCACCCACAGATCAGAGAGAGGAAACTGTAAATGCAGAGGCGTGAACACAGCCAGCTTCACCTCAGAGCTGTTTCATCGGCTGTGAGAACGGATTTCATTGTTTTTCATGTTAATGTCACAAGGAGAATTCATATTAAAACCTTATTACTCAAAATATCTAGAAAAACAGACATTCTTACTGTGAGCGGGGTTACATCTCCATCTCCACATCAACATTATTACATTATAATATAAACAGGATGTACCAACACAGACGGGCGTGCCAGAGTGGACCGTCATCTGCCGTACATCTCCACCTAGAAGCCACGGGCCATTCTTTTGAGGACAGTGAGGTTCAGATCTTGGCCAGAGAAAAGAACTGGTTTGAGAGGGGAGTTAAAGAGGCTATTTTTGTCAAAAAAGAGAATCCTTCTTTAAACAGAAATGGTGGAGTCAGACATAATTTGTCTCCCATCTATAATTCCATTCTTAAACCTAAATCAAAACAAACAAAAGAAACAATAGGGCTAGCCAGGACAGGGCCAGAGGTGTGAAAAACAGTCGAGTAGGGATGAATAGGTATGCTAAACTAGACGCCAGAGAAACAAAAGACAGAAACAAATAGGCGAGATAGTTTCGGAAAAACTGCAGTATAGTTAGCTCCTCCCTGCAGCGAGATATAAGCAGTGTCTTACCAGCACTCTAACCAGAACTGACGAAGCCTCTCGGATGAGCGGCGAAACGTTTTCGACCAAACAAACTTTGTCCAGTTGAGAAATTGGATTTCTTCTTTTATCATATAACATAAACACTATTTAAATCTGTTTTGTACTGTTGGATGTAAAACGTGTTCTCATCTAAAGACGACCAAGATTCAAAAAGTTCAAATTAATCAAAAGTTTATTTCCCTAACAAAAAGTCTAAAGCAGAGCTCTGGGTCAGCCTCCCCTAGAGCTTACAGTAATAGGTCTTACACCAGGAGCAGCAAACTGTCAACTTGCTCTTCCCTCACACACAGATAAAATACGATATGCAAATAATATGTTGATTCACACGTTCCACATTGTTCTGCTCTGCTCATCAACCGCGCAATCTTCTTTTGCACCAGTCTTCCCCTCCTCCACAGCGCGCTCACCAGAACCAGATCCTTCCTGTCATAAATTCCACAGAACTCCCCAAACTCGCTATCTCCCTTCCTGGCACACATTAACTCCCGAGGTCAAATAATACAATCCATATGTGATTTTCAGTGTTTCCTGTAAATGTTAAGTAATATAAGTGATATACAAACAAGTGACCTTGGCGTTTATATTATTAAGTAATATAATAAACATGTGCCTTTTTGGTGTTTATGTGAGCGTGTGCGTGCACCTGAAAAGTTTTACTGATTTGACATTCCTTCAGTACATATATATTTATTATCATTATTTTATGTATATAATTATGTCTCATCTGACACTGGTCTATGGCTCTTTGGTTGCTTTTCCATCTAGTTTTTTTCATTCCCATCTACTTTTTTTCCTTTTTTACCCTCTGTTATATATTATATTTGATGAGTGAGCTACTGTACCCAAAACAATTTCCCCTTGTGGATCAATAAAGTTTGTCTAAGTCTAACATCTCCATGGAGAAAAACATTATAGGATCCTCCATTAGAAAAGTTACACTATACGCCTTTAAAGTGGTCTTATTTGAAAATCATAGTTTCTTAGATTGGAACATTGCAGTTGATTTTTGGACTGTATCCTACTGACAAGAAATATTGGGGAAACTACTCAAGTAAGACAGCATTAAAGGTCCTAGGATATTACACAAAATTGACTCTGTGAGCTTGTTGTTATTTCATCAAAAATATATCTGAAGTTGTGTTTTGTTTCATGCACACACGTTTGAGTAAGATCCTTAATCCCCACCTCTATCAGACTGTATAAATCTACTATATAGTCCAAACGTGCAATATTTTTTTACTGTTTTTTTTAATTATTATTACTACTTATTTTATTTAGGGCTGTCAGTTTAACGCGTTAATTAGATTAATTCATTACATCTCAAATTAACGCATTATAAAATTAACGCAATTAATTATGAGCGGCAATTCAATGTGCGCGCATTTTAAATTTGGCGTGCGGGGCCTTTGAGCGGCAAGTTTATTTATAAAAATGTGACGGAGCAGGTTCGTTCTTAAGAGCGTTTTCCCTGGGGAGAGCACGTGAAGACGCGCGCGCCCGTTTCCTTATCTGCTGCGCTCCGCGCGCCTTTTCATGATCAACCATAACCTAATTCTCATAACCTCTCCAGCGTGTTCTGCCACAACTCAGGGTGCACAGCGCCAGCGACTCAGCGCCAGTTTTGCCCATTTAAATCGCGCTACGAGGTTACTCATCCGCGCACGGCCGCCTCCTCCCATGGTGCGATCTGGTGCGATCTTAAATCCTCCAGGTTCCGGGGGTCATATGAGCTATGAATAATTTGCACGGGCAATTATTTGTATTCTCTGTATATCTGAAGCTTTGTATACTATTTATTGACGTTGCATGAAAGCTACTGTACATGCTCACCTTTTGGCACCATAAATATTCGCCATTTAATCGTGGAATGGTGTAAATGAGCTTTCGAATGAATGTTATGTAATGTGAGAGGGGGGATGGGGGTATATAGGTGCACTCTGCAGGTCTGCCAGCAGTCTTGTCTTGGTTACAGTGGAGGTAACGTGCACAGAGAGAAAGAGAGCGAGCGAAAGGCTGAAAGACTTAAAGGGGAAGTCCTTTCACTGTAAATATTTTTTCACACACTTTTGACACCTTTTTTGCACTGTGCGAGAGCCCAATAAACCACCTAAAAAAATGTATTAAAATGCGATTAATACCTTCCCTTTATTTGGGTAACTTCAGCCCTGGAATTGCCAGACTAAAACTAATACTTCATGACATCACATGGTGGAACAGAGCATTTGGAGCTTTGGAGATGTAGACAGACAAATAACAAAGATAAGATAAGATTAAGATTAAGATAAGACTTTATTGATCTCACATAGGAGAAATTTACTTGCCACAGTAGCTCCAGGCAGAGACAGTTTGAACAGAAAAGAAAGTGCATGCAAGCAAGAATAAAAAGAAATAAGTAATAATAAAATTAGTGCTGTCAGGCGATTTAAAAAAAAAAAAATCTAATTAATTACAGGATTTCTAATTAATTAATCTTAAAAGCACACTGGGTGACTTCCTGTATTACCACATCACAAGATTTTCAGTTTGAGAAGAACTTAGCTTAAATATGCAACATTTGTGTGTTAAACGTGTGTGAATGAAACAAAACACAACTCCAGGAACGTTTCTGAGGAGGAAACAATATTATAACATAGATCACAAAATAGTGTAATATGAGCCCTTTTAAAAAATGACCCCTTAAATCCTAGATCACACATAATTTAGGACCTTGTAGCCCACCCTGGCTCGTGGTGAGGAAAGCCTTAGTGGTCTTCTCTAGTATTGAACCCATGTGTCCTTCCTGTGTCAAACCTCACCTAGCACCGCTCACCCAAAGAGACAAAAGCTTTTCATGAATCTGACACCCACCCACCCTCCTTCGTCTCCCGTTGTCGTGGGTGACAACTGTTTAACCTTGTGATTTAAGTTGTTAAAAACACATTCACACTTCCCTGTTTGTTTCCCACACAGTAAATACAACGCATTACAATAGCCTTAAAGATGCACTGTGGAACTTTTCCGGTGGAGGGTCTGTCAAATACTTTTCTTCATGGAGATGTTATTGCTTTGTCTGGAATGTTTCACAGTATGGCATTAAACCTTTCTATCTTCATGGAGACTGAACCAGACCAAGTTACAGGTCAGATCTGTGGAGAGGCGACCCCGCTCACAGTCAGAATTCTTATTTTTCTAGGTGTTTTTGAGCTATAAAATCACCTGTAATTGAATAAATGTAAAGCAGAGCTGTTTAATGTCACCTCCACCAGAAAAGTTACACAATGCAGCTTTAAAGATGCACTATGTAACTTTTTGGATGTTCCTATGCATATGTCATTGCTCTGCCTGGAATGTTCCACAGTATGATGTTTAACAGCTGTACATTTATTAAAAGAACAGGTGGTTTTATAGCTCAAAAATACATAGAAAAACGGACTGTGAGCGGGGTCGCCTCTCCACAGATCAGACCTGTAACTTGGTCTGGTTTGGTCTCCATGATAGAAGATAGATACAAGATGTTTAATACCATACTGTGAAACATTCCAGACAAAGCTATAACAAAGGAATAAAGCAATAATAAAGCATGTCTTCTTCTTCTTTCTTTCTCCTACATAGAGTCTCATAGCGCCAATCAGTGTGGTGCTAACAGTGTGCAGTTTTTACAATATTTTGGGAAAGAAAAATTAAATTTTCTTTGATGCAAAAAAATATGTAACCCAGTTTTAGGCAGCTTCACAGCAAGAGCCCACTGGTTCTGACTGACATATTTGCAGATGCACTCATCTTCAAATGTCAGTCAATTGTCCAATTTGTCTCCAACAAGAGTAAAATGTAAAAGTGTATGGACTCCAACAACATTGATTATTAGGGCATCTCACCTTCATTTTGGGAGAGTTCACCAGAACATATTTCTGATGCCATCCCTCTAAAAACTATATATTTATATTACCAAAGATGGAGACACAAACAACTCAAAAGTCCTGATATCTCTTCTGTTGTACCATATTTTAAAAAAAAACTGCAGTTGCTACAGCACAGCCACCTGCAAACAAGAGTCCTTTTGTCCATTTGCTGCTTGTATCTGGACCTGTGTCGTCTTGACCATTGGCTCTAGGTTCATTGCCATATTCGTTGCTGTTTGGGGTCTCTGGATGTTTTGATTCCAGTGTTTTAATAAATCTTTGGTTAACAAGAAACCAAAGTGTGCCCTTCTCAATTTGAGCTAAAAGTTCTTCCTGTTCACGGTGAGATTTTTTCATCAGGTCTGAGAGCCTTCTGTTGTTCCTGGATCTGGCTGTCGAGGTTATTGACTGTGTCTTTTGTTATATTTGCCTCTTCACGTAAAAGATCTACAGTAGCAGATAGTTGTTCGCATTCTCAGTTCGGCTGGTTAGTTCAACTGGTAAGTCACTTGACTTTCACCGGGGGTCCTGGGTTCAAATCCCCCCCGGCAATGAGCAAGCCAGTGTGGGTCCTTGGGCAAGACCCTTCCTTCACGGTACTGCCCCCCGGGCGCCTGAAAGATGAGCTGCCCACTGCTCCTTAAAAAAGATGGGTCAAATGCAGAGAAATAATTTCCCTACGGGAAAATAAAGGATGTCGTCTTCTTCTTCTTCTTCTTCTTCTTCTCCTTCTTCTCCTTCTTCTTCTTCTTCTTCTTCTTCTTCTTCTTCTTCTTCTCATTCAAAAGATTTGTTGCTGTTTGGGGTCTCTGGATGTTTTTATTCCAGTGGTTTAATAAACCTTTGGTAAACAAGAAACCAAAGTGTGCGCTTGTCTCTCGAGAGCTTCTTAATTTGAGTTAAAAGTTCTTCCTGTTCACAGTCAGATTTTCTCTTCAGGTAGGAGATTCTTCTGAGAGCCTTCTCTTGTTCCTGGACCTGGCTGTTGAGGTTATTGACTGTGTCTTTTGTTTTATTTGCCTCTTCACGTAAAAGATCTACAGCAGCAGATAGTTGGTCGCATTCAGCCTGAAGCCGACCATTTTTCAACCTGAGATTACTGTTCCTCAATAGTTCCTTACTGTGTAAAGTGGAGATCTCATCTAATTTATCTTTGAGAATGATCTTATCATTCTGCAGACCTGTGATGGACTCTATTAGCTGTTGCTCAATAGTTGACTGCAGTCTGGCTTGCTCTTCAGTGGGGGCCTCCATTTGAAACAAATACTTTTGTCTTGTCATGGATATCGATATCGACATTTCCAGGTCCTTCTTATGTCTACTGAGCTCTTCTAGCCTTTTGTCCTGAGACTGTAAGTTTATGGTCTCATCCTGTTCCTGGAGACAGTTCTGGGCTTCCTCGGAGTTGGTTTGTGTTAGAGATTCATCTTTAGACTTGACATTTGGAATGATTTCATTCAGTAGTTGGATCTCAAGATCTTTCTGTTGGTTTTGTTCCTGAAGCGTCTTACTTTTTGCCACGTCATCCTTGTACATAGAGGAAACCTCTATATAGGCATCCCTTACTGATTTAAACTTCTTTTCCAATAGAAAATTATTGCTGGAGATGTTTTCCTCTCCTAGGGTAATGGACTGACCATCGCCCAGGGGAGGGCTATCTTCTGTGGTGGGATTCACTGTCCTGCTGGAATGGGCTACATTGTTTGCATCTCCGGTTGTTACACACTTTTTCAGTGATGAGTTTGCATTTTGAATTTCCTCCTCTGTCAGTTGGGCCGTTTCTGGTTCATCCCAATTAGGCTCATAAGAAGAGCGCTCCTTATTTTCAAGCTCTAGAACAGCAGTAATTTGGTCCACAGTATGAATGGATGGATATTGTTCATACAGATGGAAGACTGCTTCACTGACCTTTTCATCCTGCGTTTGTGCCTTGGGGGGGAGATGCAAGGTCTCTACGGGTTTTTCAGGGGATGGCTGCATCAGGTTCTCATGCAGACCTGGTTGCTCTGTCTGTGAACTGTCTGTGTTCTGATTAAAAGAATTGCGATTTTGACCGTCCAACTCAGAAAGAGTTTTCAGACAATCAAAAACTAGAAAACTAAATAAGCTAGTGTGCAATTTCTTTTAGTACTGACTAGTCAGATGCTGCTTTAAAGTGTGGCTCCTCTGGTTGAAGAAATGTTCAAACAAACCTTCAGTAGCAGAGCTACTTACACTCAAACAATTTCAAAGGCTTTGAACTTTGATCTTTGATCTTTTGAAAGTTTTTTTTTTTATTCTTTTATTTGGAAGGGACAATGCATATTAATGAACGCACAATTTGTATAAGATCACACAAACCGACGTAAATATGCCGGATTTAGCACAGTGCTAATTTCCATCTGCAGTCCCAGACATAAAGATATAGCAAACAATAGAAAATATGTTGCAGTTGCAGACATTAAATAATTTAGTACATCTGTTATGATCACAAACATAAAAACAATTTAGTATCTATACAATAGTACTAGAGCTGGGCGATATGGCCTAAAAATAAAATCTCCGATTAAAAAAAAAAAAAAAAAAAAAAAGTCCGATTTCCAATTGTAATCGATTTTTCTCTGCCCTACTCAAAAACAAATAACATGACAGACAAATGGCTCAAAACAATGCAACGTTCTTTTATAATAATAATAATAATTCATTGGATTTATATAGCGCCTTTCATGCCACTCAAAGCGCTTTACAGTTCATTGTTCATTCACTCCACACTTTATAAAACAAATACATTACACCTAGCATCAATTAAGCTGTTATTGTTTTAAATATATATATATCATTTCATTTTCATTTATTTATTTCATTTGTTAAAACAAAACAAAAATAACAGATGCAACACAATTGCATCTATACAATTATAACTTAAATATGAATGAAAAGGGAACAGAAAGAAGCATAAGCTTATGATATCTGCCCCTTATCAACTCAAAATTATATTACAACAAAATATATATAACAATAATAACAGTTATATAAATATCTTTCTTTTATAAAGAAGCATTTTATGAAGCTAAATTATTCCCTGATTGTGGGAAAGATGGACTGGAGTGGGTAGTGTTGTTTTAGTTTTTCCTCGAGTGATGCAGAAAAGAGGGAACCATTGTCTGTTTTCATGTATGTTAGCTTGTGCAGTCTGTATACAGCTGAGGCAACACAAGAAAAATATTTGCCTCTTGGTAGCACATACTGTACTTCGGGTCCAAAGCTTTCACCATGTTAATGAATCCGGGCTTTTCCACAGTATATATGGGCACCATGTCTTTTACAATATACATCATGTTTTTGGTAAAACATACAACAGCGTGTGTGATTGTCTTCCATCATGGGCCGTGCTTATCATACTGCAAACAGTTCGAAAATGTTTTAGGGACTGGACGGTGGCTATTTTCATTCCGTTCGGACCTGCACTTCTCCCACTCCGCTGCGTGCAACAGCTTTCGGCGCTAGGATACATTTTTTTCGCGCTGCAACAGCTTTTGAACAGACCTTACAGCGAGCACTCGTTTGTTCTAAGTCCGACGCAAGAAAACCGAACCAGTTCCATATAACAGATGTAAACACCTTTGTTTGGTACAAGCTCCGGCTTTAGCTCACTCGCTAGCCGCGCTAGCTCGTACAATGTTTGGGTACGCCCTGCTAACTTACCCGTGTAAAACGTGGCCGCGCATTAGTTCCGCTCGCGTGTAAAAAATAACTTAAAAAATCGATTTTCATAAAAACACATCGTCCTGAACTGTAAAGTCGAATTAATCGATTTAATCGATTAATCGCGCAGGTCTAAATAGTACCATATAATTCAATAAATTACAGTAAAAATACAATTGATGGGCTTAGCCTAAAGTGCGGATTAAAAGGTGCTTCTCAGTGTGCGTAATAAGGTGCCTATTCTATTTACAATGTGGATTTTTGTAGTGTGTGCATGTAAGTGTGTGTGTGTTCAAAGTCTTTATGATGTCATCCAGTTTATGATGTTGCTATGACAACACTCGATGGGTTATTGGTAGTTTTCAGATTCTAGAATGTAATAATAATGTCATTCTCCCAAATATGGGGGAAGGGCCAGATGTCTCTATTGATTATTATTGAATAAATCCAAGAATTCACTGTATTAAAACATATTTCTGCATTTTAACAATTAAAATTTTCATTGCCCCCCCATCTGTATTCATTAATATTGTCCTATAGAATGCTGTGGTCTCATTTGAAACCCAGCAACAGCAACAGAACTGGATTTGTAGAATCTAGAAAAGTGATCTGCAGTGCTATGTTGCCATGGTAACCGTTCTTAGCCTTTTTTCAGGCAACATCACAATTTTAATGAACACCATTAGCAAATCATAAATGCTGTCATTTTTGAAGTACCATAAAGGTGCACTATATAACTTTTTGATTGGGGGTCTGTCACCTGTTTCTTTCTATGGAGATGTCATTGCTCTGCCTGGAATGTTCCATAGTTTGACATTAAATAGCTCTACCTTACATTTATTTAAAAAATACCTAGAAAAATGGGCATTCTGACTGTGAGTGGGGTTGCCTTTCCACAGATCTGAGCTGTAACTTGGCCTGGTTTGGTCTCCATAATATCTCCAGGGAGAAAAGCATTTGACGGACCCTCCACCAGAAAAGTTACACAATGCACCTTTAAAGAAGACCTATTGTGCTTGCGACACCAATGGATCATTTGTGTTATAATTTGCACATTTTAAATCACAATATTCTTTTAAAATTACAGTGGTACCTCACCTTACGAAAGACCCAACAAACGAAAATTTCAAGTTACGAAACGCCTTCACGTTAAATTTCGGTCTCTAGATATGAACGAAAATTCAAGTGACGAAATGCGAAATTTCAAAAATTCAAATAATGCGCGCTCAGCCACACACATTATACGCTTTTCTCAGACTGGATTTAAACTTTTCTCACATTTGTCTCTCGTTTAAACAATCAAACTTTCATAGATTTTCAGCAAAATGTATTAATAGTGAAGTGTGGGGGGAAGGGCGGACACGTGTGTGATACCGCAGCATGACCCGGCTCGGGGCTGCGAGCACGAGACCCGTGCTCAAACCGTGCCTCCTCTAGACCAGGTTTAAACCAGGTCTAAACCAGGTCTGAACCAGGTCTAAACCAGGATTAGACCACCGTGGCTCTTGCCTGCGTTCGTTCATGCGCTCAGACTGCGTGCGGTCCCGAGGGGAGTCCTCGCTGTTAACACATCAATTTGTAGAACACAAGAAATGTCCTTTTTGACAAATATTGTAAATTGAGCTAAACAGTAGGCCTACCTTTGAAACCAAGTTCGTAAACAGAGTGTCCTACTAATCTTGACGTTCTTCCAAAAGCCATAGTGATCATTTTAAATTTGCTCACAGTCTAATCTATTTATCCATCTATAATATTTAGTCTGAGTTCTTCTCTCAAACAGAAAACACTCTGTTCCCCCTTGTGATGCCATGTGGTAATACAAGAAGTTTTTTTAAAATCAATACACCTTTGCTAGAATCATTTGGATAATTTTAGCTCTGGACTCTCTACTGGACAAAAGGTAAAAGGAGCTGTTAACTTGAAAACTACAGCTTCATGACATCACAAGGTGGAACAGAGCATTATTGGCTTTGGAGAGATACGCAGACTAGGGATGCAAATTATCGATTAATTCATTAACTGATAGTTGATTGACCTTATCGATCGATTAACGATTAACTGATAAGCGGCGTTTTTAACCTGAATTTTAGTGTTTCAATAGGGTCTTTAAGAATATAAGCTATAGTATACATAACACTGAGTCATAAATATATCACAGTATTATTATATTGTATATTCCTCAATTAATTATTCCTTAGTAAAAAGCAGACAAATGTATTGATGCTGAATAACAAAATACAGTAATCCGTCGCTCTATCACGGTTCACAGATTTTTATTTTATTTTTTTCATTTTTTTTTTTTATAGTGTAACATTTTTTTATAGTGTAACATTGTGTTCTGTGTCCTGATTGGCTAAGAGACTAGACCAGGACTAAACGTGGACTAAACCAGGTCTAGAACAGAACTAAACCAGGTCTAAACCTGGACTGTGCCTGGACTAAACCAGGACTGGACCAGGTCTAGACCTGGACTAAACCAGGATTAAACCACCACGTGCTGCTGCTGGTTTCGTGCGGCTGGTTTGTGGCTAGGGCGAGACTACGCATTCCGGGCGCCGCGGTTCGATCTCGTGCTCAGCAGCCCCGGTGTATGCGCGAGGCCCGCACGTACACCGGGCAGTGGCGCCTGCGGCCGGTGTACTGCCGAAATAGGCTGTGAGTCGAGCTTGGCGCAGCGCGGTGCACGGTTGCCTTGTTTCGTGACCACGCGGGTGCGCGTGTCCGCGATTAGCGATTAATTACAATTAATGCATTTTGCTTGAACTTCTTGATCGACAATTAATTGTAAGTCGATTAATTGTTGACATCCCTAACGCAGAGTAATAATGCAGCATGACTCAAACAGCCAAACTAGACATTTTGTATTGACAATAGAACATACTGTATTAAGATTCGTTAAAATGATCACACAAAATCACAAAATAGATGATTTGCACTTACCAGTCAGTACAGTATTGCATAGAATGAACGTCTTAAAATTATTATCTACATGAATATATAAATATGATCAATAAAAAGCTTTTAAAAAAAAAAGATTTGTCGATGTAAATACTTACATAAGTTATTCAAGAAGCCTGCGGGGGAACCTCCTGTAATCAACAGTAACAATATTAATCAAAACAAAATGCGTTTTACACCTAAAACTTTGTAAGCGCAAGTTCACTTAGCTTAAAATTTCTGCCATGTCTGCCAGAAGTGTTCACTCTCCTCTTGTACCACTAGATACCTCACCTGCTTTAAAATGCAAGGGAGTTCAACTCAAACATCATCATAATAAGCACTAATGAGCACAAGAAAACATCAATTACACAAAATTACTTACATTTGTCATTATGCTCCCAAATTCACTTCTACTTGCTGTCTGTGTCTGGAGAAATCCTTGGAAGGAAAAAACAATGAAGATATTGTAAGTTTAAATTAACTGTTTCAGTCACCCATACATGGTATTGTACATTAATTAAGATTAAAAAAAAAGTCTATACAAATTGCCTATCACCTACCATTGTTTGCTTGGATGGCGTTGACAGGCACCAGCAGTAACTTTCCATCAGCTTCCACACCTGCAGTAATGTACAGAATAAATTATATATAAAGGAAATGAACATTTGGACACCACCAAGACTGTGTTAATGTGTTCACTGGAATTGGTTCATAAAGAAGCATAAAAACATGCAGTATGAAAATAATTATTGATGAATATGCACCAAGACTACTACAGACATTACCTGCATAAATCCTGTGCCACTGTGGGCTTCTTCAGTCTTCACCATAGTTCAGCCTTTACCTGATCCACACAAGAACAGAAAAAGTGAGATCCCCGTCAAACACTGATAGAACTTTGATTAGCAGGCTCCACACAGACCAACACCGCCCCAGCTTTAGCCTAACTGAGCTAACCAGGCTGTAGTCTATGCCACATGTGCTAGTATAATTTATCTTGGGAATGTCTGTCTCTTTACGTCCATTTGTCCTGGTGCTGCCCTGTCAAACCCACACTCGTCCTGTCCGCACTCTCACGGCTCTTGGAACAGCCGCTAACTGCTAATTTCTCAAGAATGGGCACGCCAGCTAATCATGTCCTCACTTAAAAATCCACTCACGTCTGAGACATTTTCACTTTTTTCTTAGATTTGGGTCTGGCGGGGGTTTCCCACCCACATGGCGTAAAAGACTCACTGAGCCGCTCATTCCTCAGGAGCTGGAGCCTGACAACGGCTCTGCACGCACTTGAGGATCCACTCCCGCCCAACACAGGATCAGCCCCGCGGTCCCATGTAAGACCGGGCTCGGTCCCATGTTAAGACCGGGCTCGGTCCCGTGTTAAGACGGGGCTCGGTCCCGTGGGGCTTCACACACTGTGAACCTCAGTAAAACTCCCTGCACCACTGTGGTTCACCTGTGGCCTATAAAAGGCGCACACCCTATCACTAACCAGCGGCTAACAGAACGCAGCTGACGTTAGTGGCTAGCGGCTAGCGGCTTTTAGCTTAGCTTTTTAATCGGTTCCTTTGGGGCTGCTCATTTCGTGAGGATTTTGCTTATTGCCTTTGTATAAAGTGAGTCCTAAAACCCCAGTATTAACATTATTAAGCGGAAGTATTGAAAATACGGCCTTTGTCTCTGAGCTCTGTCCTCCGCTCTGGTCACCGCTCGACTCCGGGCTCCAGCTACCACAGAGGAGGAGCTTCATGTCCATGTCCATGTCCATGTCCCTGTCCCTGTCTAGCTCCTGTCACTTAAAGGTTTCCATTAGTAGCTGTAGCTGAAAAATAGTTCAAAGGACCATGTTTTTCACCATGTTTATCTGTACAGACTGTACAATACAGACATGATACTAACTTGTGAGCAGTAATAACAATTATTTTTAAAAATTAGCTTTTTTAACATTTAACATTAACATTTCCTGTCATTTAATGCAGAGACCATGTAGCAAACTCATTTAATTCTGACAGTTTATGTGTCTAAAATGCAGTATTTGAAAAAGCAGACCTTACCAAGTAGAAAAATGGCGGCCGTGCAGCTGCTCCTTCTTCAGACTCCAGAACTGAAGGGTGTGCACAAGTTTAGCACTGACAGTGTAGGCAGAGTTTAACAAGCGAAATCCACACCAGCACTTACAATAACTTACACTGATAGTGTTAATTCTTCCTAGTTTAGTGGTAAATTATGGGTAGTGCAGATTTGCTGTGTAGCCTGAAGCTAACCCTGCAGTTTGGATCTGTACAAACATGTTCTGAAATGCCAGTTCATATTTCTTTGAGCAGAATCATATTATTTTAACATAAATCACAAATTGCAATTCTTGTTAGGGAAATAGCTTATGGGTATTTTGTTGATAAGTAATGATTGAATAAAAGAGAAAAAGCAGATGGAGAGGAGGTAATATGTTTTGAAAATTGTTTTACAGAGAACTATAGAAGGATTATACTCAGAACAAAAGATAGTGTCTGTTAGCGTAATCAGTTAGTTCGGGTTTTGACGTCACTGAAGCATTAGCATACACTGCACATCACAAGGTGTTAAGTATTGACAAACAGACGACCAGATGATCACTACAGCAGAACATTTGAGTGTTCGTGTCCAATGTATGACTGCTCCTGGAACCTGGAGTTTTTATGGACTAATATCCATGTCTCCTTTTCGCTGTTAACAAAAATGAAAATATCCACCTTCTTCTTTTTTGGGATTCATTTAGGTCTCCATGGAGATGTTATGTCTTTGCCTTGAATGTTCTTCAGTATGGCATTAAGGGTCTCATTTATCAAGCGTTTGCTCATGAACTGTAGGAGTGGGAATTTGCACATGACACGAGATTCGATCAACGAGAACCAGACAAGACATTGACATTATTCAGGTTATATTAAATACATTGTGCAATTCAGTTCCCAATTTAAGCCTCATCATTTTTACTTATTTTAGTATTTCTGCTGTCATTGTAGCTCTGATTTTTGGTATTACAAATTCTCCAAAAATGTGACATGCCAGTACTCATTAGGAAAAAAAATCACAAGATAATTTTTAGTATGTGTCCATCTTGAGGCAATTTTGTCTTCTCCCACTTCCCCCCTTCGCTGTGTAACTCCTCTGATTTCTGCCTGTGACTCATTGTTTGGGATCTGTTAAGCTCCCAGTCTATAAATAGAAAAACATTGAACATGTCTGCAGAAAGGAAGAGGGGACAATGTTGTTTTAATGCTTGGATATCTCAGAGAACCATAGAAACAAGCGTCTGTAGGTGTACCTTAAAAATAAAATATTTTTGGAGAGAAGCTGCATAATTGTTTGTCCGGAGGCACATGAGCAACACTATCATCTACTTAGCAACTCAACTCAGCCAGTGAGTGTCAGCAGGTACCAACCATTAATGCTAAAGATGTGCTAGCAACAATTATCTGCAAGATAGTCAAGGGTTTGCACTCAGAGGATCATACGATTTAAAGATCCCATGACATGGTACTTCTTGATGCTTTTATATGGCGCCTTAGCGGTTCCCTAATACTGTAAATGAACCCTTCTTCAAAATCATATCTCATGCACTGAGGCTTGATTTTGAAGAAGGGTTCCCTAATACTGTAAATGAACCCTTCTTCAAAATCAAGCCTCAGTGCATGAGATATGACTCTGACTGTCTTCATGAGGCTAAATATGTATCTGAAACGCTTTATTCTGGGTGTTGTTGCTTGAATGCAAATGAGGACAGAGACAGGCCAGTGCAGCGGGTGGGGTGTGGGAAAATACGCCGCTGTTTCCTGGATTAGCGGTGCGATGTGCGCTGTCACCCACTTCTGTGTTTTAAGAGCGGAGGAAGATATGAGACGCGTTCCATTAAAAATAAACACATTTCCACAGAAAATAAAATTAAACCACTGCCATTTCAGAGGTTCGGATGCTCGGATAAAGGACATCCGAGCCTGGAAACACTCTCACGTGTTTCCAGGCAAATAAAAAACCGCATCTCACATTTCGTAGCTCGTTTGCGGTCCAAATTCTCTGGGCGTGATTTCCAGAGACGGTGGGTGTCTACCCACCGTCATCCAGATGGTGGGTGGAAACCTTTCCGCTAGTGTGACGTCAGAAAGTTCCCTTGTTCAGAATCACCCGTTTGGTCTGTCTATTTTTCAAATACGGAAAAGGATCGCAAATGCTCAGTTTACACATTTCGCAACTTTTAGCCATGGGGGGGGGGTCCTAAACAGGGTAGGGGAGCTCACATTAACGTTCAAAAACCTCAGAAAGTGGAAATTTCATGCCATGGGCCCTTTAAAACCTTATGTGAATCTTATCTAATTTTACTCTAAAATGCGCTTACAATGTGTTGTTTATTTTTAATAAATGTAAATTTTTAATAAATGTAAATGTTCTTGTCTCAAAAACTACATCTTGATTTACTCGTACTAGGGATGCAAATTATCGAATTCATTAATTGATAGTTGATTGACCTAACGATTAACTGATAAGCGGCGTTTTTCACCTGAATTTTAGTGTTTCAATAGGGTCTTTAAGAATATAAGCTATAGTATACATAACACTGAGTCATAAATATATCATAGTATTATTATATTGTATATTCCTCAATTAATTATTCCTTAGTAAAAAGCAGACAAATGTATTGATCCGCTCTATCGCGGTTCGCGGATTTATTTATTTTTTCCAATTTTTTCTTATAGTGTAACATTTTTTTATAGTGTAACATTGTGTTCTGCATCCTGATTGGCTAAGAGACTAGACCAGGACTAAACGTGGACTAAACCAGGTCTAGACCAGAACTAAACCAGGTCTAAACCAGGACTAAACCAGGACTGGACCAGGTCTAGACTAGGAATCAACCAGCACGTGCCGCTGCTGGTTTCGTGCGGCTGGTTTGTGGCTCGGGCTGAGACTACGCATTCCGGGCGCCGCGGTTCGATCTCGTGCTCAGCAGCCCCAGTGTACGCGC
This sequence comes from Paratrypauchen microcephalus, assembly GCA_036785185.1. NCBI lineage: Eukaryota > Metazoa > Chordata > Actinopteri > Gobiiformes > Gobiidae > Paratrypauchen > Paratrypauchen microcephalus. The sequence continues at coordinate 5,759,715 of JAVJIX010000052.1, read as the reverse complement.
GCGGGGCTGCTGAGCAGTGCCGTTTGGCGCCTGCGGCCGGCTGTGAGTCGAGCTTGGCGCAGCGCGGTTGCCTTGTTTCGTGACCACGCGGGTGCGCATGTCCGCGATTAGCGATTAATTGCAATTAATGCATTTTGTTCGACCAACGTCTTGATCGACAATTAATCGTAAGTCGATTAATTGTTGACATCCCTAGTTGCTAGCGCTCTTGTGCCCCATGGCAGGTTGGAGGTTTCCCCTGGTGACACACGGACAGAAGATTGGATGCTGTAATGTTCTGCTTTCTAAATCAGACAGGAACAATGTGCTGCTTTTGACACCATCAGCCACTCCATCCTTCTCTTCCGCCTGCAGACCATCTTCAACATCACCAACAGAATTTTTGCACTTCCATGCAATCTCCCTAGGTGGCGCTATAGCACCCATTTTAGATTTTCTTATATCAGTCAGTTTAGGGCCGGGGGTGTCCACCAACGATTAAAGTTTGAGTGAAATCGGCCAAAGTATGTGCGAATTATCACTCTTCGAAGTTGGCGCTCTGTTGCGTGCGCTGAAACAGAGCGCTTCAAGCACTGCAGAACAGTTACAATAGACGCTACGCTTTAGCGCTCGAGCCTAATAATTAGCTCCTGTGAGCCGCTAGCTTTGATTCATCTGAACAGCTTGATCTCAGCTCAACATAACAGTACCAGTTTATGTACCAACAACACACAGCATTACACAGTAGAGGCAATACTTAAGTTAGGACTCTTCACCCCAGTCAGTGTGGCGCTAACCAGGTTAACAGTGTGCAGTTTTTTCAATATTTGGGGAAAGAAAAATACAATTTTCCTTAATGCAAAAATGTGTAACCCAGTTTTAGGCAGATAATATTGATATTAGAAAACATATAAACTAGAAACTAATAAATATTTTGCAATCTTTTGTACACAGTGACTAAAATAGTAAAAACTTGAACATTGTGTTTTTAATGTATATTTGTCTTCATCACAGCAAGAGCCCACTGGTTCTGACCAGGCCCGGATCTAGACTGCAGATTGGGGGGGCATTTCAAAATTTTGGTGGGGCAGAGTATGGAGTTTCATGTGGAACATTTTTCTTCTAATGCAGGGGTTCTTAACCTGTTTGATGTTGAGGCCCAGTTTTCTCAGTGGAGAGCAGCTTGGGGCCCATTAAGTATTAACAGTGTATTAGAGGTGGAGGGAGAGGCTGTGAACATATGGGGCTTAGCCCAGAGGGGGGTGTGGGGGTCCTCCCCCAGAAAATTTTGGATTTCTTAGATGTAATTTCCTGCATTCTAGTGCATTTTAGATTGACCATAGTCTATCTCTGGTGTGTTCAGTTGATATCCTACACAATCTCACGGCCCTCGCAGCCCACTAGTGCAAATCAGACATTTTTTTGCGGCCCTCAAGGTGGCACTTAAGGCCCAAGTTTGGGCCACGGCCCTGTGGTTAAGAAGCTGTTCTAATGTATGGCCAGCAGAGCATTAACCTATCAAAGGTATGGCCAGGCTATTACTACTAATCAATTACTATGCCCAGCATTCTATATGACATCAGGAAAATTACAAATACCAAATAACAGGACCTTGGACCTTGGAGTGATGATGAAATAAAAATTAAATGAAAAAAAAAAAGAATTGATCGGGGAAAACATTTGTGGATGTGACTTGTGGAGATGATTCAGACTCCAGAGAATGAGACAGAATAAAAAACACATTATATTTTGGAAAAACAAAAGTCGTGCTTTTATTGTGGAGGTGGATGTGCGCGCGGTGCGTGGTACGTGCGGCTTGACGCAGAGCTCCGTGATATGAAATGATAAAAAAAATGAATTGATCGGGGAAAACTCACACACATGCACAGTCGCACACACACCGAGAACTGGATCACACGGGGCGGACAGCGGGCTGCTTCCACTGCGCTTCTATGTGGAGCCTGCTACGCGGCCCAGAGCGGAGGAGCACGCGTCGCACGCATGTTCATGCAGACAGCGGGACGCGGAGCGGACCAAGCTGCAAAAATTGGGTGGGCAGGAGAACATTTTGGGTGGGCATAGCCCACCCCTGCCCACTTCTAGATCCGGCCGTGGTCCTGACTGACATATTTGCAGATGCACTCATCTTCAAATGTCAGTCAATTGTCCAATTTGTCTCCAGCAAGAGTCAAGTGTAAAAGTATACACTTTTACTTTTTACTCCAACATTGATTATTGTGACATCTCACCTCCATTCTGGGAGATTTCACCCAGTTAGAGTGCTTAGAAAGGGTTTAAAGAACTCAAAAGCCCTGATATCCCTTCTGTTGTACCATATTTAAAAAAAAAAAAAACTGCAGTTGCTACAGCACAGCCGCCTGCAAACAAGAGTTCTTTTGTCCATTTGCTGCTTGTATCTGGACCTGTGTCGTCTTGACCATTGGCTCTAGGTTCATTGCCATATTTGTCGCTGTTGAGGTTATTTACTGTGCCTTTTGAAAAAAGATCTACAGTAGCAGATAGTTGGCTGCTTTCAGTCTGAAGCTGAACATTTTTCAACTCGACATTTACATTTTTAGTTCTGAGGAACTCAAGTTCACTGATCAGTGACTTTTGTGTTTTTTTGAATTTGAGCCTGAAGACGAGTCTTTTCCTGCTCCCAACTTTTCTCTGCTTCTAAGAGTTTTCAGATGCTCCTCCTCTCTAGACTGCAGATTCATGACTCTTTGAGGACTGAGTTCATCTTTTTGCTGATCATTTTCCAACACAAGATTAGTGTCCTTTTTTAGTTCATTGTTGTTTAAAGTGTTAATCTCATTTAGTCTGGCATTAACATGGGCCAGTAAAGAGTCTCTCTTTTTGAGATCTGACTGAAGTCTGGTCTGGTCTCGAGTGAGCTCCTCTATTTGAGACAAATACTGTTGTCTTGTGATGGAATGCAACATTTTCAGTTGCTTCAAATCTCTATTGAACTCTTCTACTTTGTCCTGAGACTGTATACTGTATACTGCAAGTTGGCCAACCATTGCCGTGAGCCTCTGGATGATATCCTGTTCCTGGACACAGTTCTGGGCTTCCTCGGAGTTGGTTTGTGTTAGCGATTCATCTTTAGACTTGAGATTTTGAATGATTTCCTTCAGTAGTTGGATCTCAAGATCTTTCTGTTGGTTTTGTTCCTGAAGCGTCTTACTTTTTGCCACTTCATCCTTGTACATAGTGGAAACCTCTGTATAGGCATCCCTTACTGATTTAAACTTATTTTCCAATAGAAAATGACTGTTGGAGATGTTTCTCTCTCCTGGGGTAATAGACTGACCATCGCCCAGGGGAAAGCTATCTTCTGTAGTGGGATTCACTGTGCTTCTAGAATGGGCTACATTGTTTGCATCTTCAGTTGTCACACACTTATTCAGTGATGAGTTTGCAGTTTGAATTTTCCTCCTCTGCTGCCCCCGCAACCCAGAAATGGAAAAGCGGAGGAAGATGGATGGATGGGTGGATGGCTGCATCAGGTTTCTCCTCCATTTCTGCAGATACATAAAAAGATAAAATAAGGTAAAAAAGATAAAAAGATTTTGAGCATCCATCTCAGAAAGAGTTTTCAGACAATCAAAAACTACAAAAAAATTAAATAAGCTAGTGTGCAATTTCTTTTAGTACGTCAGTACTAAAAGAAATTGCAGATGCTGCTTTAAAGTGAGGCTCCTCTGGTCGAAGAAATGTTCAAACAAACCTTCAGTAGAAGAGCTACTTACACTCACAAACTATTTCAAAGGCTTTGAACTTTGGGAATTTCAAAGTTGAACTTTGAACTTTCCAAAGTGCAAAGTTCAAAGTCTTAAAGGGATATTCCAGGATTTTTGACATGGGGGCTCATTTCCGAGTTAGCCAGAGTGCTGCAGAGATGTGGAGATACTTTTTAGCGAATTTCATGCAGTCCTTCCAGCTGCAGAGTTTTCAGATGCTAGGCTAGCGCAAGTCAATGGTAAATGGTAGCCGGATTTAAATCAGGCTTACCCACTCCATAGTGCACCCAAGACAAGTCAATTATAACGGCAGACTGTCGATGTAAATGTATGTTGATTGAGTAATTTTTGAAATAAAACTGACTGCGAATAGCATGAATCATTCCATATCTGAGGGACTAGCTTCGCAGCAGCAGCGGAATTTTACTTTACTCTAGTTGGTTGTGAAGTGACCAATCACGTAAACAGAGAAGCGAGAAAAGTCGTAGTAGGGAAGACCACAGAGTGAAGAGGTGAATTTTAAAAGAACTACCAGGCAAAATGGTTTTTCAGTGTGCATTTCGAAAATGTACAAATAAAGCCCGCAGGTGGGCACCACAAAGTTTTCACAGCTTTCCGGTGCACGATCGAGAAAGGACGCGACTGTGGCTTGTAGCTGCTGGCTTAGACATCAACACACCAGTGGAGACGCTACATAAACATAAGATTTGCAGTGATCATTTCGGACCAGACTACTACACCAAATCCCTTGGAAAGCCTAGTCTGACAACCACTGCAGTACCAACTGTCTTTCCAAGCGCAAGATCCCGTGATGAAGAACAGGTTTATACCTTTTTTACCCAAGCTTGCTCCTGTCGTTATGTTAGCGTGCTGGTCCAAAGGCATGCACGCTCATAAAGTTGTTTCTAGCCCGTGAACATTCATGTTGAGCACGGAACTGAAAAGACAGCCCCGCATTGATCGTTCATTCCAATGAACAATGCAACAACCCGGTTTTCTGTAGCTGTAGCGGGGGCTAACTCACCGACACTCTTTCGCGTTCTGCCCTTTCAACATCCATCTCTCTCAACTCTTCGTCTGTATATTCCAAGCATCGGGGAGACCTCCAAACGTGGCCATGTCTGGATTGTAGAACAGGGCAGGCTACTGTACTCTACGGCTAACGACGACAGCTGAAGGTAAACAAATATCAGCTGGAAACCTAACTGCAAGGTGATATCACTCCGCCCATGCCTAGCTAGATCGGGGGAAAAACGCGCTGTTGCATAAGGACATAAATCCTTTAAATTACAAGGTTGATTATATTTCTAAAATTGTTCCATCAACACAGACATTTGCATCGACAGTCTGGCGTTATAGTTGACTTGTTTTGGGTGCACTATGGAGTGGGTAAGCCTGATTAAAATCCGGCTACCATTTACCGTTGACTTGCGCTAGCCTAGCATCTGAAAACTCTGCAGCTGGAAGGACTGCATGAAATTCGCTAAAAAGTGTCTCCACAGCACTCTGGCTAACTCGGAAATTAGCCCCCATGTCAAAAATCCTGGAATATCCCTTTAAGAAGAAGAAGTGACTTTATTGATCTCACAGGAGAAATTCTTCTCTGCATTTGACCCATCCTGTTATTAGGAGCAGTGGGCAGCACATGACTGCGCCCGGGGACCATCTCGATGATCTTCTTGCTTCGGCTTGGACAGGACCCAAGCTGGAGGATTTTACCTATGATGTCATCCAGTTTATGATGTTGCTATGAAAACACTTGATGGGTTATTGGTAGTTTTAAGATTCTAGAATGTAATGATGTCATTCTCCCAAATATGGGGGAAGGGCCAGATTTCTCTATGATTATTAAAGATCAAGGATCAAAGATCAAAGTCAGCTTTATTGTCAATTCTGCCGTATGTGTTCAACATACAGTGAATCGGAAATTTCCTTTCTCTCTGGCCAGGTAGTGCAAAAAAGACAGTGTACAAAGTACAATATAAAGACAAAACACTGAATAAATCCAAGAATTGGATTAATTGTATTAAAACATATTTCTGCATTTTAACTATTTAAATTTTCATTGCCCCCCATCTGTATTCATTAAGATAAGATAAGATAAGATAAGCCTTTATTGATCTCACACAGGAGAAATTTACTCGCCACAGTAGCTCCAGGACAATTGGACAAGAGGGAAAAAAGTGCATGCAGGCAGGGAGGGGATAAAGTAAGTAATAAATAGTGCAAATAGTAATGCGTAATAATAATAATAATGGAAAATGGTAATAATGATAATAGTAACAACAAGCATCAACATGAAAAGGAGGATATTGCATGTCTGGCCTATATGTTAGAATTATACAGTCTGATGGCGGTGGGGATGAAGGATCTGCGGTAGCGCTCCTTCTTGCACTGGGGGTGCCTCAGTCGGCTGCTAAAGGAGCTGCTCAGCTCCTCTACAGTCCGGTGCAGAGGGTGAGAGGTGTCGTCCTTAATGGACATGAATTTGGCCAGTACCCTCCTCTCAGCCACCTCCTCTACAGAGTCCAGAGGACAGACCAGGACAGAGCTGGCCCTCTTAACCAGCTTATTCAGTCTTTTTCTGTCCCGTTCTGTGCTGCTCGGGGCCCAGCAGACGACAGCGTAGAGGAGAGCAGAGGCCACCACAGAGTCATAAATATTGTCCTATAGAATGCTGTGGTCTCATTTGAAACCCAGCAACAGAACTGGATTTGTAGAATCTAGAAAAGTGATCTGCAGTGCTATGTTGCCATGGTAACCATTATTAGCCTTTTTTTTTTTAACACACAATCAAATCCAAATCACAATTTTAATGAACACTATTTGCAAATCATAAATGCTGTCATTTTTGAAGTACCATAAAGGTGCACTATGTAACTTTTTGATTGGGGGTCTGTCACCTGTTTCTTTCTATGGAGATGTCATTGCTCTGCCTGGAATGTTCCATAGTATGACATTAAATAGCTCTACCTTACATTTATTTAAAAAATACCTAGAAAAATGGGCATTCTGACTGTGAGTGGGGTTGCCTTTCCACAGATCTGAGCTGTAACTTGGCCTGGTTTGGTCTCCATAATATCTCCAGGGAGAAAAGCATTTGACGGACCCTCCACCAGAAAAGTTACACAATGCACCTTTAAAGAAGACCTATTGTGCTTGCGACACCAGTGGATCATTTGTGTTATAATTTGCACATTTTAAATCACAATATTCTTTTAAAATTACTTTAAAAAAATCAGCTGACTTTTGTGTTAGAAAACTGCCGTGTCCAATGGGAACTGACGTTGCCATAAACATAGCAAGCAGTGGATTTTTTTTTTCATCTGTACCAAAATGCCTATGCAACGCTGCTGAATCATACTGGAGAATGAAGTTAGTACAGAGCAGTGGAGGTGAACACGGGGGATGAAAATGGCGTCTTGAAAATAAGTGATTAAAGATTGCTCAAACATGCACAAATCACTCCAAAAACAACTATAAAAAGCTTTGAAAAGTCAATTCTACATAATAGGTCTGCTTTAGTTGCCTGGTTTACACCAGACCATATATCACAAGTGATATACGTATGGTCTGCGAGCCACCTACTAAATATCTCGTAGCGGAGGTGTGGTTTACGATCGCCAACGGCTGTTTATTGGGCGTTACGAATGTCTATCATTTGGGGTATACGTAGCCCATAACCAATCATGTCAGTTGTCAGTTCAAACTACAAGTTTCCGTTTGTCGCCTAGTACGCGTCACCGTCTTTCCACCCCTCCCCGCGCTCTGATTGGCTCCCAAAATCAGGAGAGCTCGCTTAGCCTATTTGCCAGGCTGTCTTTTAGATCGGAACGAACGAAAGCAGCCTGGGATTTCCCAGGTTACTGCTTTAGGCCTACTCCTCCACAAACAACATCTCTTGTCTTAGTCTGAAGTGTCTTTGGATCTGTACAAACATGTTCTGAAATGTGTGAAGTCATCCAGGTAGAATCCATGGTAAAAGGAGAATTTCAATTTGTCAACTGGACAAAGTCAGTTCTAACGAAGTAGTTTGGATAAATGGTCACATCTTTATATAGCACTTTTCCACCTTCAAGGCACTCAAAGCGCTTTACACACATTCACACACCAGTGTACGCAGACACCGGGGGCGAGGTGGGCTAAGTGTCCTGCCCAAGGACACAACGGCAGCATTGAGCTGGAATCACACCTGCTAACCTGTGGGTCAGTGGATATGACCGCTCAACCACTGATGTCCAGAGCGGGATTTGAACCGCCAACCTTTGGATCAGTGGACAAACGCTTTACCAACTGAGCTGCTGCCGCTACTTGACCAAATAGACTCTGTCCAGCTGACAAATTGAATTTCTCCTTTTACCATGTTCTGAAATGCCAGTTCATATTTCTTTGAGCAGAATCCTATCATTTTAACATAAATCACAAATTGCAATTCTTGTTAGGGAAATAGCTTATGGGTATTTTGTTGATAAGTAATGATTGAATAAAAGAGAAAAAGCAGATGGAGAGGAGGTAATATGTTTTGAAAATTGTGTGAAAAAAAAACTATAGAAGGATTATAGTCAGAACAAAAGATAGTGTCTGTTAGCGTAATCAGTTAGTTCGGGTTTTGACGTCACTGAAGCATTAGCATACACTGCACATCACAAGGTGTTAAGTATTGACAAACAGACGACCAGATGATCACTACAGCAGAACATTTGAGTGTTTGTGTCCAATGTATGACTAATATCCATGTCTCCTTTTCCCTCAAGACAATGCTGTTAACAAAAATTAAAACTTCATTGGGATTCATTTAGGTCTCCATGGAGATGTTATGTCTTTGAGTGTCTTGAAAAGCGCTTTTATAAATAAAATGTATTTTTATTATTAGTATTTGCCTTGAATGTTCTTCATGTATGGCATTAAGCGTCTCAATTACACTGGTCTACAAATTTTTGGACTCGATCTGCTTCTGAGATGAAAGTGGCTAAATCTCATTTATATTGATAAGATGAAATGAAAATCAGTTGATAACTGTGCTGGTTAGCTAATGTATTCAAGATATTTAATGATATAATAATAACATATATATTATATATATTGATATATGTTAAAACTTTAGACATATTAAAATGAATGTATGTGAATGTGCAGACAGGCTTTCAGATAGAACTGGTTGTTTGTAGACACACTGTACCTTCTGATAAACTACTCTTTTTGCCTTATTTTGCATAAATTTCCTATTTTGACCCAATTCTATATCTTGGAAACTATAGCCAATCAGCACTTCTGACTTACTTTTTCTTTATTAGTGACCTAAACCAAGAAAAATTTCACTACTTTTGTTCCGGAAGCATTTTGCTTGTAGACCAGTGTTGTCAAGTGTTTGCTCATGAACTGTAGGAGTGGGAAAGACAAGGTGAGAGACGAGATTGGATCAACGAGAACCAGACAAGACATTGACATTATTCAGGCTATATTAAATACATTGTGCAATTCAGTTCCCAATTTTAGCCTCGCCAGTTTTACTTAATTTAATATTTCTGCTGTCATTGTAGCTCTGATTTTTGGGACTTCAAATTGTGCAACACTAACCCTTTTACCTGTTCTTTTTAAAGGTTTACTGGTGGGGACCTTGGATGTGGTGCTGGACTCAAGCGCCCGAATGGCTCCTTACAGAATCCTATACCAGACTCCAGACTCTTTAAGCTACTGGATCATCGCTCATGGTACGCTCTCTTCTCACCTCTATGCGGAAGACGACAGAGGCTATATTCATAAACAGTATTTTTTATTTCGAGATCTTGAGAAAACAACACAATTAATTAAAGCCGCAAGCGGCGTTGGTCGGGACCTCGCACCTGCGTTTGTTCGTCTTACTGAGACGCACAGCCATACCAAATTTCGTGTGCCTGGCACAATTATCTCACTTCCTGTTGGGCGTGGCCATGACATTGTAGATACCCTGTCAGGGTCTAACAGACCCTGTCAGACCCTGTCAGACCCTGTCAGACTCTGTTAGACCCTGTCAGACCCTGCATGTGGCCTACATGCTGAGGCCTACATGAACCTTCGATGTTTGTCCCCACATTGCTGCTTGCAGCTATATCAGACCAAAGGTACAAAGATCAATGTACCTTTGATCAGGGCGTTGCCTAGCAACAAATACCTCCCATTCATAACTCATCACTCCCATTCAATAAATACCTAACTTTATTGATCCGCCGTGTCGTCATATTACCGCCTATTTGAAAATCCTTCGCAATTTAACATCTCCAACGTCTTAAGATTATGTTCACCAAAATTTAAGCCTATCTGAGGTACGGTGTAGGAGAAGTGTTTCAAATTCCATACCTAACTTTATCGATCCGCCGTATCGTCATATTACCGCCTATTTGAAAATCCTTCGCAATTTAACATCTCCAACGTCTTAAGATTATGCTTACCAAAATTTATGCCCATCTGAGGTACGGTCTAGGAGACCCCCCACTGGGGGTCCCCCAGTGGGGGGTCTCCCAGGGACCCCCAGGTCCCCCAGGGACGAGACTTTGTGTGGTCGTACTGGCAGCACTTTGTGATGCCCGTGCAAAGTTTCGTTTGTTTTGAAGCATGGGAACATGCTCAAAATTGCCCCAGCGTGTATGAACAAGAATAATAATACGGAAACAAAGCAACAACAATAGGGACCTTCGTCCCCCTTCGGGCTCGGTCCCTAATTAGGGATCTCGAGAAAACAAAAGTTATTCCGTTATCTCGTATTTATTTAAATGTCTACCGCCACGTTGTGACAGTCTGACTTCGGGGCTATTTCTCATTCTGAATAGACGCATTTTTGGTCATTAGAATGTCTGGAATAGTAATCGATCAGCTGGTAAGGCAATATTTTGATCAGGGGTTGAGACAGGGGGAGATTGCATTACGTCTTTTAATTCGGGATAATTTCAAGATTTGTCCGCGGCACCTCCGCAGAAGACTGGCCCGGCTTCGTCTTTACCGACGGAGATACTAGGGATGGGCAAAGTGAGGCTTCATGAAACACCGAAGCAGCTGAAGCGATCGTGCCGGAGCGCTGAAACGACAGTTCGAAACTCTCATCACATTGACATCTAGTGGCGATATGTCAGAACTACAATACGCAGAATGTTTCATGTTTTGAGACGGAATAATTTTTTGTTTTCTCAAGATCACGGAATATCTCTTTGTTTTCTTGAGATCTCGAAATAACAGTTTTGTTTTCTCGAGTTTTCACGAATGAATTGTGTCATTTTCTCGAGTTAATTTTCTCGTTATTAAGGTGAAAAATAATCATTACGAACATGGTCTCTGTCGGCGTCCGTACCTCTGCACCCAAAATCTCCCATAATTCTTTCTTCAATTATATAACCTGCTGTCTTACGTTGTATGGTGAGGTCAGAGGAGTTGAGTTACCTCTTCCCATGCTCTAATGTCGTGCTTTTCCCATGTTAGAAGTTTAAATGAGAGCATTACCTCACGCCCCAGTGGATTCAAAGGGGCGGATTACTGAAAGAGGGCCCCAAATCAATACTGCGTCATGATTAGAAAGGACAGCCCATCATAATGAGCTTTAACTAATCTGGCTTCAACTGTGTTATTATTATGTTCTCATACACACAGGGTTTAGGTGTGGAGTAGCGTAGTGTTTTTTGGAACATTTGTATTAAAACAGCTGATTCTTGTTCTTGTTTGATCAAATTAAGCATATGTCATTTTGGTTTCTCTTTCCTCAGACTGTTAATTGTGTTATTGGGTTCTCATACTATAAAATTTGATTTATTTTTAGAGAGTCCAAAATCACAAAAGCAGTCGCCTCTTTGGGCTTCACAAAACTGTTGATTCAACCAACAGAAAGTAGAGCTGGGCAGTTATTCAAGTTAATTTAATTCATTTGTGTTTTTAATAATCAAGAATTTGAAAAAAAAAAATGCAAAATTGTAAAATCAATGGATTATTATGAAACAAGTTTGTTCCTGACTTTCTTACTTACAAAGCAAGTTAGTGTGAAATCAAACGACTGACATTGTTAAAAAAAAAAAAAAAGTTGAGAAAATGAGATTATACAGTGCCGTGAAAAAGTATTTGCCCCCTTCCTGATTTCTGTGTTTTTTGCATATTTATCACTCAAAACATTGTCAGATCATCAAACCAATTTTAATATCACACAGAAACAACCCAAGGAAAGACAAAATTCAGTTTTTGAATGATGATTCCATTTATTAGTGCACAAAAAAAATCTAAACCTATCTGGCCCTATGTGAAAAAGTAATTGCCCCCCCTTGTTAAATCACAAACTAACTGTGACTAACCACAGTTTTGAGAAAACTTAGTTCAGTTCTACATGCCACACCCACACCTGATTGTCACCACCTGTGTTGAATCAAGAAATCACTTAAATAGTTCCTGTCAAACAAAGTGAAGTTGGCTACAACATCTCAAGAACAAACACATCATGCCACGATCCAAAGAAATTCAAGAACAAATGAGAAAAAAAGTGATAGAAGTCTATAATTCAGGAAAAGGTTACAAAGCCATTCCCAAAGCTCTGGGGCTCCAGCGAACCACTGTCAGAGCCATTATTCAAAAATGGAGGAAACTGGGAACAGTTGCAACCCTTCCCAGGAGTGGTCGACCAACTAAGATTACTCCAAGAGTGCGACGACGGCTCATTCAGGAAGTCACAAAAGAACCTAGACGCACATCGAAAGAACTACAGGCCTCGTTGGCCTCAGTTAAGGTCAGTGTTCATGACTCCACCATTAGAAAAACACTGGCCAAAAATGGCATCCATGGAAGAGTTCCCAGGAGAAAACCACTGCTTTCACAAAAGAACACAAAGGCTCGTCTCACCTTTGCCAAAAAGCACCTTGATGACCCTCAAGACTTTTGGAGAAACATTTTGTGGACCGATGAGTCTAAAATTGAACTTTTTGGAAGGTCTGCAGCCCGTTTCATCTGGCGTAAAAATGGCACAGCATTTGATAAAAAGAACATGGTGCCCACAGTAAAGCATGGTGGTGGCAGTGTGATGGTCTGGGCCTGCTTTGCTGCCTCAGGACCAGGACAACTTGCTGTGATTGACGGAAAAATGAATTCTGCTGTTTACCAGAAGATCCTGAAGGAGAATGTCCGGCCATCAGTTCGTGCCCTCAAACTCAAGCGCTCTTGGATCATGCAACAGGACAATGATCCAAAACACACCAGCAAGTCCACCTCTGAATGGCTCAAAGAAAACAAAATTAAGGTTTTGGAGTGGCCAAGTCAAAGTCCGGATTTAAATCCGATTGAGATGCTGTGGTGTGACCTTAAACGGGCAGTTCATACAAGAAAACCCTCCAATATGGCAGAATTGAAACAATTCTGCATAGAAGAGTGGGCCAAAATCCCTCCCCAGCGGTGTGAAAGACTCATCACCAATTATCGCAAACGTTTGGTTACAGTTATTGCTGTCAAAGGAGGCTCAACTGGCTATTAGATTAAGGGGGCAATTACTTTTTCACATAGGGCCAGATAGGTTTAGATTTTTTTTGTGCACTAATAAATGGAATCATCATTCAAAAACTGAATTTTGTCTTTCCTTGGGTTGTTTCTGTGTGATATTAAAATTGGTTTGATGATCTGACAATGTTTTGAGTGATAAATATGCAAAAAACACAGAAATCAGGAAGGGGGCAAATACTTTTTCACGGCACTGTATATATACAGGTCTGGCAAAAAAATAAGAGACCACAGCATTTTTTTTCTGAAATCAGCATCTCTACGTGTATTACAGCCAATCCATTCCAGCGTCTGTTGAATTCCAACACAAACACAAAGCTGAGCTACTTCAGTTCTTGCACCAGGAGTGGATTAAATTCACCCAAGAACAATGTGAAAGACTTGTGGAGAGCATGCCAAGACGCATGAAAGCTGTGATTAAAAATAAGGGTTATTGCACCAAATATATATTACATATACTACAATATTATTACATTAATTTTCTGCAAATAAATGATCGAAACGATAATATTTTTATTTGGAATTTGGCGTAAATGTTGTCAGTAGTTTATAGACTCAAACAAAAATGTTCCTTTTGCCCAAACACAGACCTATAAGTAGTTAAATCAGAAAAACTGATCATTTTGCAATGGTCTATAATAGTATAATAGTGTAGAATAGTATAAGCATATAGTATATATTATGTTTTGTTTCTTTTTAAAATGTTCAAAAAGTAACTCTAACAGTGGAAGTATTATACATTTCTCCAGTTTGTCACCATATACTGTATATTATTATTACTTGATTTGAAGGGAAAAGTAACATTTTTACAGTCTGAACTTTATTTCAGTGATAAAACCTTATTTTGGTGATAAAACAACATCATTTACTCACCCATTGTACTTTGGTGTCATTTGGAATATTTCCAGAGATTTTGAAGTTTAGCGATATCCGTTTAACATGGGTGGTCGGGGCATACGGTTGCAGTCACCAAATAACACAAACTTTAGCACTTTTCATGTGACCAAAGTTCAATGTGTTAGTCTACACGTTCGTTTGAGTCAAAAGTGGCCTGTAATCCGATATCCAGCCATGGTTCCGATTGGATGATGTCATCGAGGACAGCGCATTCACAGCTGATTTGCAGATAAGACGACGCTCTCAGCTCTCGGTTACAGTCATAAAGAAGCTAAGGAATAAGAAGAAGAAAACATCTCCGCTTGAGAAAACCCGAAATGGTGTGAACATGCATTTATCCCGGTTGTGTAAACGAAATGACATTTAGGACAAAGTTGAGCTTTCACAGGCTTCCTCATCACAATCCGTTATTGTTATTGCAGCTGTGGCTAGTTGCCTTGAGAATGGACCCAAACATGAAAGGCAAAGCTGTAAGACGTTTAGACCATCGTGTTTGCAGTACCCACTTCAGTCAGGACGATTTTTTACCAGCAAAGGAAAAGAGCCTGGGGATTCAGCGCACGATTCTGAGAAGTAATGCGATACCGATGGTGGTTCTCTGGTGCGCTGCTCCTCAAACTGTCTCTGCTTCCTTCTTTCTAATACCTCCTGATCCGTATACTCAGGCTCAAAACGATAGGGACGGCCATCGTACTCAAATAACTCCTCTTCAGTCTCGAAGTCCGAATCTTCAGCCATGTCTCACTTGCAACAGAAAAGTTATGAGCGTCTTCTAAGCAAAGTAGCGGAATGAATGCGCGCATGCGAGCTGTCCTTGATCACGTCATCCAATCGGAACCATGGCTGGATATCGGATTACAGGCCACTTTTGACTCAAACGAAAGTGTAAACTAACTTTTTTTATCATTTGAAAAGTGCTAAAGTTTGTGTTATCTGGTGACTGCAACAGCGTGCCCCGACCACTCACGTTAAATGGATATCGCTAAACTACAAAATCTCCAGAAATGCTCCAAATGACACCAAAGTACAATGGGTGAGTAAATGACGTTGTTTTATCACCGAAATAAGGTCCAGATTGTAAAAACGTTACTTTTTCTTTAAAGCATAATTTTTGCCATTTCACATCTGTTTAGTTCTTTTTTTTTTTGTATAAGGTAGGGATGTCAACAATTAATCGATTAACGATTAATTGTCGATTAAGACGTTAATCGAACAAAATGCATTAATTGTAATAATCGCTAATCGCGTGGTCACAAAACAAGGCAACCGCGCACCGCGCTGCGCTCGATTCACAGCCGGCCGCAGGCGCCAACGGCACTGCTCAGCAACCCCGGGTGTACGCGCGAGGCGAGATTGAACCTCGGCGCCCAGGAATGCGCCGCAACGTGCCGCTGCTAGTCCCGCGCGGCTGGCCTGCGGCCCGGGCCCCGAGCCACAAACCAGCCGCACGAAACCAGCAGCGGCCCAATCCTGGTTCAGTCCAGGTCCAGACCCGGTCGATTCCTGGTCCAGTCCAGGTCCAGTCCAGGTCCAGACCTGGTTTAGTTCTGGTCTAGACCTGGTCCAGTCCACGTTTAGTCCTGGTCTAGTCTCTTAGCCAATCAGGACAGAACACAATGTTACACTATAAAAAAAATGTTACACTATAAAAAAAAAATGTTACACTATAAAAAAAATAAAAAAAATCTGCGAACCGCGTTAGAGCGAGGGATTACTGTATTTTGTTATTCAGGATCAATACATTCGTCTGCTTTTTACTAAGGAATAATTAATTGAGGAATATACAATATAATAATACTATGATATATTTATGACTCAGTGTTATGTTACTATAGCTTATATTCTTAAAGAGCCTATTGAAACACTAAAATTCAGGTGAAAAACGCCGCTTATCAGTTAATCGTTAATCGATCGATAAGGTCAATCAACTATCAATTAATGAATTAATTGATAATTTGCATCCCTAGTATAAAGGGATACTAGATCTAAAGAGAGACAGGCTAAGTCTCTGCTGTTGTTATGCAATTAGACTGTTTGGTTTTGGGCAATTTGACCAGAGACAAACAGAAGCCAGACCACTCCCCTCCCCCAGGACTCTCCTCCACAGTCAGGGAGTCTTCTGCTGCTCTGAGAGGCCTAATGCACTCATCATGCACTCAGCGTCTGCTCTGTGGAAAACCATTGCAGCAATCACCATGATTTGGAGCTGCAAGAATTGTTTGTGTCCTCAGAACAGCTCAATACTATAACAAAGAAGGCCTATTGTGCTTGTTTCTGCTGTATAATCTGACACCAGCGGATCATTATGTTATAATTTGGACATTTTAAATCACAAAATTAATCGAAAACAACTTAATAAAAGAAATAAAATCTGCTGACTTCTGTGTTAGAAAACCATGGTGCCCAGTGGGAGCTGATTTCGCCATAAATGTTATCACAACAAAGAGATGTGTAGCTGTTGGCACCTCCGATGGATAGCTGCAGATCATTTTAGCGAGTAGCAGATTTTTGTTCATCTTTACAAAAATTACTACACGACGCTGCTGAATCCTACGAGTATCACTGATTAAGAAAATAATCTCTGTACTGTAGAGGTGAAAACTGGGCAAAATGGCATTTTGAAAATTAAAGTTTGCTCAAACATGCACAAATCGCTCCCAGTACAACTCTGAGAGGGTAAATGAGAACATATAACATGTTTAAAAGCTCTAAAAAGTCAATTTTGCAGAATAGGTCCGCTTTAAAAAATAAAATAATGGGTTCCTTTTAAAGGTGCTTGTTTCGTATCCATACAAACCTGCTTGTTTCTACGGATACGTCATCGCTCTGCCTGGAATGTTCCAAAGTATGACATTAAACAGCTCTTCCTTACATTTACATACCTTACATACAGCTATGACTGTGAGCGGGGTCACCTCTTCACAGATCTGACCTGTAACTTGGTCTGGTTTGGTCTCCATGAAGATAGAAAGGTTTGTGATCTGACAACAGTATACGATCATAGAAGCAATCCTTAATTTTTGACATCGATAAGGCTGAAACTAAAAAATAATCGATGCGAGAAAAGGTTCGGTATGGACCAGAATAGCATGAATAGGCAATGTTATTAGGTTTTAAATGCCCCCAGATATCAATTAAATTTAGCTCATTTATTAAATGTTTAATAGTTGTCCTGCTTTTATTGTGGATATTGTCAACACCAGTAGATCGATCCTTAGTTGGATCTAATGTGCAATTCCAGTCCCCTGCAATTATATATTGGCCTGGGAGAGTGGAGAGAGTACGGCTGCGTCCCATTCCTCTGTCTTGCCCCTTCGTCTTACCCCTACCCCTTGGTTTTGCGCGTTCATGTGAGGGCAAGGTGTGTCCCGATTCTAATTTTGATCAAGGGCTCGGGCCACGACCGAGGGCTACATACGCGACCAGACTTGAAACGAAGGGGTACACCTACAAACTCAGGCAGGTTTTGGGATCAGGATGACAGCGTCACATCGACCAGCCAAGGAGTCTCATAAATGTATTTTCATCAGTTGTAATGATCGATTAACAGTTTAGCAGGTTTACAATTATGACGCTTATGTTGTACGTTACTTTAAGTGAACTGTTGTTGCGGTTTTAATTGTAATGATGTCTGTTTAGCCGATGCTATCGTTTTCATCGAACTTTCATGCATAAACAAGCTAGTTTTTTTGTCGAGCTGAGGTACCCGATAATCCTTGACATTTGTTTGTTTGCGTCAATTGTTGTCGCCTCTGTAGACGTAGCAGCTCAGGTAGAGGCGAGGGACGATGACGCAAACGGTAATCGAGTGGCGTCCCATTTCTTAGGGGAACATTCGCAACCCGAGCCCTCTCAGCTCGGTATCGAGGGACAAGACGAAGACATAGATAAAGGGGTAGGGGAAGGGGTAAGACAGAGTAATGGGACGCAGCCTAAGAAAGACATGTATAGCCTCTTTGCTAGCTTCTTATTCTACCGGGCTAGTTGCTTCTTTCCTAGTTTTTGGCTCCACAGATTTCCCGAATTCAGATAGCTTCGACTGTGCTTTTCCTTTTTCTTTGGTAATCTTAACGTTATTTGGCATTCTCTCTTTATATCTGTGCACACTTGTATTAAATATGCAATTTGCAACAGGATTTTGCACAGAAAATATCAGAGCAGGATCACACACGTCTGTCTAGTTGGCAGCCATAGCCGGAAGTCCCCAGATAGAAAGGTTTAACGCCATACTGTGAAACATTCCAGACAAAGCAAGAACAACTCCACGGAGCATGAGCATCTCCAAAACATCTGACAGACCCTCCACCGGAAAAGTTCCACAGTGCATCTTTAAGGCTATTGTAATGCGTTGTATTTACTGTGTGGGAAACAAATAGGGAAGTGTGAATTAGGGATGCAACGATGTGAAAATTTTAGCCAATACGATATCCGATGTTAATGTTGCTGATATCGGCCAATACCGATATTAGCCGATACCAATATTTATTTATTTTTAATTCTGAGATAACATTTTATACAGTCTGAAAATCACGTAAAATGAATTTTTGAATGTCTTTTTTTTTCAATGTCTTTTTTTTTTAAATAGTGTAACTTTTTTTTTTATAGTGTAACATTTTGTGTAGTGTAACATTATAGTGTAACATTGTGTTCTGCGTGCTGATTGGCTAAGGGACCTTTGCCGGTTGATGTTATAGATGGGGGACGCGGGGGGGACCGGGACCAAACTGGAACTAGACCAGGACCAGACCAGGACTAGACCAGGACTAAACGCGGACTAAACCAGGTCTAGACCAGGTCTAAACCAGATCTAAACCTGGACTGGACCAGGACTAAACCTGGACTAAACCAGGACTAGGCCAGGTCTAAACCAGGATTAAACCAGTGCGTGCGGCTCTTTGCCTGGTTTCGTGCGGTTCTTGCGTTCGTTCATGTTGAAGTTTGATGTGCTCGGACTGCGTGCCTCCTCCTCAGGACAGTCTCGCGGTCTCGCGCCGGTCATGCTGCGCTATCACGGATTTGAGCACGATGAATGCACGTGTCGCCAGTCGTCCCTTGAAAAACAGAATCGTCCTGTATTCAGAACAAAAGTACGTGTATCTCGTATTAAACTTCGTATTAAACTGCGGGCCGCGCGAGCCCGTGTCTGGAGCCGCGGACCGAGCGAGTGAGCGCAGCTCTCACAACAGCCTGTACCATTGTACAAAAGTAATTAATTACTGTAATGCATTACTTTTTGGTGTAACGCAGTAATGTAACGCATTACAGGGACGAAAATCAGTAATATGTTACTCGTTACAATAGTCAGTAACGCACATTACAATTCATTTTTAACCTGCTTTGTTTTTGTGGGTTTTGCGTTTTCTTCATACAAAGTTCGCGGATCACCGCGAGATCAGCTACTGAATCTGATAAGTCCGTGCAGAACATTACATTTCATACAAAGTTCCGCGAGATCAGCTAGTGATATAAAAGTCCGCGCAGACCATTCCATTTCCTTTTACTTCGTCTCGAACTGGCAGACTGACAAAGGATGACAGAACCAGAAGAATCGGATAGTGCTAGCTCCTTTTCAAGATGGGCATACGCCCACTACTTTCACTTCATTCAAAATAAGGACTCCAAGAACATTTTAGTTAAATGCACACTGTGTGTGAATCCCAAACCTCTTTCCACGTCGAAATGCAGTACAAGCAATTTGACGAAGCACTTGCAGAGGTGCCATAGCACCACGAAATTAGTCAGGAAAGAAGGGGATGGGACAGGGAACGATACAACCCAGGTGAAAGTCATGACACATGAGAGATTTGCACTGTAGATTGCCAAATCCTTATTTCCAGTCATTTTGGCGAGAGTAACTAAAGTAATGCAAAAGTAGTGTAATGCCTTACTTTTTATTTAGAGTGATATTGTAATGTAAGGCATTACTTTAAAATGACAGTAACAAGTAATAAGTAGTGCATTACAGTTTTGGAGTAACTTGCCCAACACTGGTGTACAGGTTAAACTTTATAAAACATCCTATACCTCATCCTACCTGCCTGTGCGAGAGTGTGAGAAAACGTTAATTCGAGGGATTACTGTACTGACAAATATCGATCGTTAATATTGGCCCACTTTTACATATAGGGCTGATACCGATGTGTTAAAAATTTTGGTGATACCGGCTGATACCAATGTTAATGCCGATATAATAATATATCGTGCATCCCTAGTGTGAATGTGTTTTTAACAACAAAAATCACAAGGTTAAACAGCACGCAGTAGTTCACAGTCTAACCACAGCTAACAGACGTGTCGCCCACGACAACGGGACACGAAGGAGGGTGGGTGGGTGTCAGATTCATGGTAAGTTTTTGTCTCTTTGGGTGAACGGTGCTAGGTGAGGTTTGACACAGGAAGGACACATGAGTTCAGCATAGAAGAAAAGTTACACATCAGCCCTTTAGAGTTATTTTTTGTGTTTGTTTTTTTTGCAGGAACCTCACGTAAAGAGATCACGGAGCACTGGGAGTGGCTGGAACACAACCTGCTGCAGACTCTGTCCATTTTTGAGAATGAAAACGACATCACCACGTTTGTCAAAGGAAAAGTCCAGGTACACGTCCTACTGTCTATGTTCACACACGCACTAAAATCTTATTATAATCTGATTTTTGGACATTTTACATTATTTAAAGGTGCACTGTGTAACTTTTTGGTTGGGGCTCTGTCTCCTGATAGCTCAAAAATACCTAGAAAAACAAGTATTCTAATCTGAGCTGTAACTTGGTCTGATTTTGTCTGCATGAAGATAGCAAGGTTTTATGTCATACTGTGAAACATTCCAGACAAAGAAATGACAATCTGACAAACCCACCACCAGAAAAGTTACACAATGCATCTTTAAATCTGATAATAATATGATTTTGGGTGTGCATGAAACCACAGCCACTGAAAAATTATGATCTGAATGAATCATTTCTACGCAGATTTACTGATCCTATAATCTCGTTTCACCACCTGTTTTCAAAATGATAAAAGTTATTGAACAATAATTGTAAGTCATGCATTACTTTCTTGGTTTAAGACGCTTGTTTCTATGGATACGTCATTGCTTTGCTTGGAATGTTCCACAGTCTGACATTAAACAGCTCTACCTTACATTTATTAAATTACAGGTGGTTTTATAGCTCAAAAAAAAAAACAGGCATCTTGACTGTGAGTGGAGTCGCCACTCCACAGACCCTTGAGTTTAGTCACCGACGGACCCTCCACCAGAAAAGTTACACAATGCACCTTTAAAGGACACTATGTAAAGCTTTATTTTATATTTGATTGCACTAACCTCAAACAGTGTAATGTATTAATTATTAATATAATCTGAAGCCTCCAATTGCTAATTCTTATAATTAGGGCTGTCAGTGTAACGCGTTCATTTGATTAATTAATTACACTGCAAATTAACGTGTTATAAAAAGTAACGCAATTAATTATGAGCGGCAATTCAATGCGCACATTTTAAATTTGGCGTGCGGCGAGCAAATCGCTGCTACGGCCTTTGAACGGCGAGTTTATTTATTACAAAAAACAGGCACGGAACTATCAACAAGAACGCGGTGATTTGGAGCTTTTGTAAAAAAGAATTTTCCGATCACCGAAGCTGCTCCAGCCTGACGGATCATTTGAACGCTAAACACGTCCGGACATGTTCCATCGTTACTGGTGATAGAGCGAGTGTGAGCGCACTTCAACAAACCACCAAACCACCAAATCAACAAACCAACAAACCAACAAACCAACAAACCATGCTCACAGAATTTGGGAAACAAATGAGCAAAGCGACCACAGAAAAACAATAGCCATGACATACAAGAAGCACACACACACACACACTTACATTAGGGGTGTAAATCAGACACTTCATGCCGATTCGATACGATATCGATTTCTTAAGCCAACGATTCGATTATTTTCGATACTTGAGGATTCTCCAAGATTCGATACGATTCGATTCAATGGTGCATAGTTTTCACTTTATGTATTAATGATGTTTTGAATAAATTTTATCACAGAAAAATTCGATTCGATTCTCTTGTGGACGCATCGACGCATTTGGATCGTCGGCTGCAGGATCGATGCATCGATACAAAACGATTATTATTTACACGACTAACTTACATGCTCACACTACAAAAATCCACATTGTAAATAGAATAGGCACCTTATACCAATTGTATTTTTACTGTAATTTATTGAATTATATGCTACTATTGTATAGATACTAAATTGTTTTTATGTTTGTGATCATAACACATGTACTAAATTGTTTAATGTCTGCAACTGCAACATATTCTCTGTTGTCTGCTATATCTTTATGTCTGGGATGGAAATTAGCACTGTGCTAAATCCGGCATATTTATGTCGGTTTGTGTGATCTTATACAAATTGTGCGTTCATTAATATGCATTGTCCCTTCCCAATAAACAAATTTAAAAAATTATAATAATAAAAAATAAAAACTGACGAACTCAATCACAAAGTGGGTTGCCTCTCTCTCATGAGATTAAAATGTGATTAATTTGATTAATTAATTACAAATCCTGCAATTATTTAGATTAATTTTTTGAATCGCCTGCAGCACTAATTATAATGTAACTGCATCCTGGCTCATGGTAATTATAAAGGAAGGCCTACTATGGGAAACATGGCAAAGAAACAGTAAATTAGTTGTAGTTTTAGAAAATGTTTGTAGATCTTCTTACCTTTATGGCTCACAGGGTTTATAGCATACAAACAGCTGCATCTCCTACTGCAGCCTTTGCTAATAACAATAATTAAAATGTGTTTTGGATTAAATGTCCATTAGGCCTGTCACAGTAACAGATTTTGAAACACGGTGTTTTGTTACAGAGAAATATGATAATAACAATAATAACGAAACTACTTTGAGCCACTGACACAATAACTATAAAGCAGGATAATCCCAGTGAACCATTTTGATAATTTAAAGGCTTGAGTTACAACAATTAAAGATCCTCTGTGTAACTTTTCTAGCGGAGGATCCGTCAAATGCTTTTCTCCATGGAGATGTTAGATGTTGTTAAACAAGAAGGTGACAGACCCCCAACAGAAAGGTTACACAGTGCACCTTTAAATAGCAGAATGAAGCAGTAATTAGCCATAGAAATAACAAAAATCTCTCCATTATTAACTTGAAAACTACCACTTGATGACATCACAAGGTGGAACAGAGCATTTGGAGCTTTGGAGATGTAGCCAGACTAATAATAGGGTTACTCAAACATGTGTGAATGAAACAAAACACAACTCCAGGTGTATTTTTGATGAGGTGACAGCATGTTTATAACAATTTTGCGTCATATACCGTAGTACCTTTAACTACTTCAAGTAACATTACGTTTCCAATTTCCATCTCTTACAGGGCATCATCGCAGAGTACAACAAGAACCATGACGTCAAAGAAGATGACGACACGGATAAGTTTAAAGAGGCCAGCGCCAAGTTTCGGAAGCTGTTTGGGATGCCCGAGGAGGAGAAGCTGGTGAACTACTACTCCTGCAGCTACTGGAAAGGCAAAGTCCCCCGTCAGGGCTGGCTCTACCTCAGCATCAACCACCTCTGCTTCTACTCATACCTGCTTGGCAAAGAAGGTCAGAGCCTATCATAGAATATTACAATATTTTTTGATCTACAGCTCTGGAAAAAAACAAGAGACCACTGCAAAATTATCAGTTTGTCTGATTTTACTACTTATAGGTGTGTGTTTGGGCAAAAGGAACATTTTTGTTTGAGTCTATAAACTACTGACAACATTTCCCCCAAATTCCAAATAAAAATATTATCATTTAGAGCATTTATTTGCAGAAAATGACAAAATAACAAAAAAGATACATGTTTTCAGACTTCAAACAATGCAAAGAAACAAGATCAAATAATACTAATGTTTACACTTAAGAAGAGTTCAGAAATCAATATTTGGTGCAATAACCCTTATTTTTAATCACAGCTTTCATGCGTCTTGGCATGCTCTCCACAAGTCTTTCACATTGTTCTTGGGTGACTTTATTCCACTCCTGGTGCAAGAACTGAAGTAGCTCAGCTTTGTGTTTGTGTTGGAATTCAACAGACGCTGGAATGGAATGGCTGTAATACATGTAGAGATGCTGATTTCAGAAAAAAATGCAGTGATCTCTTATGTTTTTTCCAGAGCTGTATATAGAATGATCAAATCTTCAAAATATCCACCCTTTGCTTTGTTGACAGCTCAGTAAAAATTTTGGCCTTCTCTCAACGAGCTTCTTGATGAAATCTCCTAAAATGGTTTTCACTTCACAGCTGTCAGACGTCAGGGTCAAGAAATGCCAAAAGTGCAAACCAGGGTTCCAAAGCAAAGGGTGGCTATTTTAAATCTGAAACAAGTTTTGAGTTATTTCACCCTTATTTTTTGTTTGCTACTATCCATATGTGTCCGATTACTTCAATGAGAAACTATAATGCAAATAACCACGGAAATAAAGAAGAAAAATTAATGAAAACGTGTCTAAACTTTTGACTGGTATATGACCTTGTGATAAGGCCGAGGTCTCAGGTCAGGCTTACGTGTCCGCCAGACACAAGTCAATATAATGACCCATAACTTTCAAAATATGATGGTAAAACAAGAATCATTGCTCATCTGAATTATTACATAAGGGAAGGCTGTAGGTTCTATTTCAGCACGGGGAAGTCTACACTCTATTTAGGCATTTTTCGTGAGAACAGAGAATATTTCTGTCTTTTTTTCTTTGAAGGAATATAATAAAATGTTATTAGGAAAGAGCTTAAGGCAAAAAAATAAATAAAACACACACACACACACACACAGATAAAAATGCAGAAACTCCCACACCATACCATCTGGGAATTTAAGATCCTCAGATCCTCTACCAGAGGCCTGGGAGCTTGAGAGTTTTGCTCAGTATCTTTACTGTTCTTAGTTCTACACTTTTCTGGACTGAGATGTCTGATGTGTTTCTTGCGATCTGCTGTAACCGCTCCTCCAGTTTGGGGGTTACGTCCACGAGTGCTCCGATGAAAAATCCTGATGTATTTTTATGATCTTGACAGGCTTAGGTAGTGTGCATAATCATACATATTGACTCTTTGCCTTCTTTCTCAGCCAAACTGGTGGTGCGCTGGGCAGACATCACACAACTGGAGAAGAGCGCCACCCTCCTGCTGCCCGATGTGATCCGAGTGAGCACCCGCTGCAGCGAGCACCTCTTCTCCGTGTTCATCAACATCAATGAGACGTTTAAGCTAGCCGAGCAGCTGGCTAACATCGCCATGAGGCAGCTGCTGGACAACAAAGGCTTCGAAGAGGACCGCTCCCTGCCCAAACTCAAGAAGAAGTCGCCCAAGAAAGTGTCAGCCCTGAAGAGGTAGGAACAAAGCAACCTTTTTTTTTCTTTCTTTTTTTTTCTATAGCATTTTCACATGATGTCATAATCCGGAAGTCCGCCATCTTGGAGATATTCGAAACACTGCGAACTAGGGATGCAAATTATCGATTAATTCATTAATCTGTAGTTGACTGACCTTATCGATCGACTTATGATTAACTGATAAGCGGCGTTTTTCACCTGAATTTTAGTGTTTCAATAGGGTCTTTAAGAATATAAGCTATAGTATACATAACACTGAGTCAAAAATATATTATAGTATTATTATATTGTATATTCCTCAATTAATTATTCCTTAGTAAAAAGCAGACAAATGTATTGATGCTGAATAACAAAATACATTCTTTATTGAAAATAAATTGAGGACTGGCTCAGTTGTTGCACTTGCAGCATGGAAATCTTGAAATTAAAAGGAACAGAAGAAATTAAATAACAGAATGTTATTTAGTCTACATATTATGATGAAACCAGTGAATCCAGGCTATTTTTAGGACATTCTCAACATTTATTTTGAATTAAGGCATCAACAGTATTTCTCTCCCTTAATCTGTGAAGGGTTACAGTACAAAATATACATTTCACAGGGCCCCTGGACACAGCATAAAACATTACAGGGCCTCAAACCAGAACAATCAAGAAATTATAAAAGCATGTAAGTGACATGTTTTTATCATTTCAAAAATATATGGTTCTAGGTCCAGCTCTACTGTGAGTTGTATGGCAACATCCAGAGAGGAAAGGGTTACATGATGTAACGCTATGGTCTTTCTCGCGAGTGGGTTCGCATCTCGTGTTCACATTCCAGAGTAGCGCCCTCTAGCGATTAGTTACAATTAATGTTTTGTTCGGCCAACGTCTTGATCGACAATTAATTGTAAGTTGATTAATTATGCTGCAAAGTTAAAAAAAAAAAAAAAGCAAAATGGTCAACTATTGTCGGGTCCTCGGCATCACAATAGATCAGACAGAGGAAAACACCTGCAGTTCTATCGTTTACCTAAAGTAGTGACCGACCAGGGTGAACAGACAGAGCGATTATCAAAGGAAAGGAGGTGATTGTGGATCGCCAGTCTCCAACAGAACTTGGATGGGAAAAATCACAACATTCGCATATGCTCAGCTCATTTCGCAGCCGGTAGATATTTCATACCGTGCATTGTGATTGTGATCGTCATTTTTTTATTTGTCATTTTTTAGGTACACGCATCAGTAACTTATTAAACTTTGTTAGTTGTAAATATTGTACATGTTCATTTGCTTCAATAGCCTCCACAGTAAATTGTGTTACAATGTCAATATTTTAATCTTTGCAAAAGGTGAATAAGAAAAAACAATATACTCGTACTTAAACACGTTACACATGTGATACAAGTATGCCGACCTTTGCATCACAATACGTTTGTCTCCAATTTTCCGCACTTTGCATTCTCGTACCAGCCACAAACTGGTTGTTGCCTCCAGACCTTTAGAGCTCTGAAGGTCTTGTGCTGTATCAGGGCTTGGGGAGAAGACCAGGTAGTTCACAATATCGGGATTGCTTACAGCAGCAGAATCCATCTCATACGAATCTTCTCGCCCAATTAATTTGAGTTTTTTGATATAACGCTTCTTTTCTTTGGCATCAAACTTATCTCTGTACAACTGGTCACTTGTATCAGAAGTTTTGTATTCCGATGTGAAAGGTTTATCGCCACATTTTGATTTTTTTCTGCATGGTTGCTATATACGCGTGTTTAATTTTGAGTGCACAATATCTCCAAGATGGCCCCACATCCAGGTAATCGTAATCGTGCTGAATTAGCCAACAGAAAGTAGGAAAATTAAACAATGAAACAATCGTTAATCAATAATAGACAGGCAGATTAAGCAATATTCATAGTAAGATAATGGATAACTGTCTCAGATCCTTCTTCTCAGCAAGGAAAAACTTAAAAAGAGAAACCTGGAGGAGAACCACAGTGAAGAGGTCCACTTCCAGACAGTAGATGTGTTTTAAATAGCCTATTATATTTAAAAAGCACAAAATACAAATGAGCTCTTGTGGTGTTTGTGATGGTTCTGATTCGATTCTGGCGTTTATAATAATATTCATCCATTAATTCATCTTAACACAGTACACTATGGTTTAATGATCAGTGTTGTGCTTTGGCTGAGTGGCGGTTTTTACAGAACAAAACATTAAAGAGTGAATCGTTCCCTAACGTTGACTTATAGAAATGAAAGCGTTAGTAGTTAAATCGTTAAATTAGAGTTAGATTTTTTTTCCCACTATCTCTTTAACATTCTCCTTAATGCTGACCTTCTGTTTTAGGACAGCGTTATGCAAACATGTTTTTGTGCCTGATCTTTTGTCGCCTCTGAGGGCAGCCTGATCCCTGCTCTTGGCTAATAAATCCACACAAGTATTTCATTGTGTGCAGATTAATATACTAGTATAATCCCACTTGTTCTGTGTTAAGAATCTGGATTTAAATGTATTCAAATGATTTCGCATTGCAAATACTGTTACATAATAATGCCATCATGTTTTTACTTTGAATGGATAGACGAATATATTAGGCCCATATTTAGAGTTTTTTTATCTGTTTATTTTGTTTTTTTGTCTAATAACATTTTATTATATTCCTTCAAAGAAAAAAAGACAGAAATATTCTGTTCTCAAGAAAAATGCCTAAATAAAGAGTGTAGACTTCCCCATGCTGAAATATAACCTACGGCTTTCTCTTATGTAATAATTCAGATGATCAATGATTCTTGTTTTATCATCATATTTTGAAAGTTAGTGGTCATTATATTGACTTGTGTCTGGCGGACTCGTAAGCTTGACCTGAGACCTCTGCCTTATCACCAGTGTTGGGCACATTACTTTGAAAAAGTAATTAGTTACAGTTACTAGTTACTAACCCAAAAAAGTAACTGAGTTAGTAACTGAGTTACTACACTATAAAAGTAACTAGTTACCTAGGAAAGTAACTAATGCGTTACTTTTTTTTTTTAGTTAAAAAATGTCAAATCATTTGGATTTTTTTTTACAGTGCATTATACAGCTTTTGCTGCTTGGCTGGCGTGGCTCCGTCACCGTGGCCTTCATTGTTAATAACGGCACCTAGCATACGATTATCATCATGGGGCCTGCTTCTTCTGCCCCTTCCTCTCCTCCTCCTCTCCTCTTCCTCCTCCTTTCCTCTTCCTCCTCCCCTCCTACTCCTCTCTCCTTCATAGCATGCGATTATCATCATGGGGCCTGCTGGGGGCCACTAGTTTAACAGAAGCGTGCGCCGTCCAGAGATGCTTCATTAAATTCGAGTTGCTTATATTGGACGTGGACAAAGTCTTTGGTCTTTGACACAATGTGCACGTAACATGTACGTTTTTACCTTTTACCTCGACGAGGTTAAAATACTGCCTATACTTCTGTCTTCGACTCGGGACTCTCCATCTGACACGGGGTGTGTGGATTGTGTGTGTGCGCTACTACTGTGTGCTGGGATTGTGTGTAGAACCCGCCCACCGCCCACTGGGTGTCTCTGATTGGCTCAACATGAAATCTTACTCTGCTTTAGCCAGTCATCATCACTTATCCCGCCCTCACCAAAGGGAGAAAAAAAAATTCCCCTGTGCCTATGCGAGTCGCGCACATGATGCCAGTTTCAAAATGAGCAGGTTCAGTAACGCGGTAACGCGCCGTTTAGTAACGGTAATTGAGTTCCTTTATTTTAAAAGTAACGCGTTACAGTATTAGTTACTGTCAACAGTAACGGCGTTACAGTAACGCGTTATTAGTAACGCGTTACTGCACAACACTGCTTATCACAAGGTCATATACCAGTCAAAAGTTTAGACATGTTTTCATTACTTTTTCTTCTTTATTTCCATGGTTATTTGCATTGTAGATTCTCAATGAAGTGACTGAAATTATGAATGGACACATATGAAGCGTGCAAACAAAAATAAGGTTGAAATAACTTGAAAACTTATTTTAGATTTTCAAAAATTCTAAATATCTACCCTTTGGCTTGCAATTTTGGCATTTCTTGTCCCTGATATGGCACACCTGTGAAGGAGAGGTTTGCAGCGCTGTCAACAAAACAAAGGATGGATACTTTGAGCATTTGAAAATACATTTAAATTATATCATTATAATATACTGTATATTATATATACTATTTTGCGGGGTTATTTAACTTGCTTTTCTTGTTACATAATTCCTTATATCTTTTGATTTGATGTATTCCATATGTGTATAAAATGCAGAAAGAACACAGAAGACATAGACAGAAGACAGAAGACATCAAATATTTTCTTTTTATCATATCAGCTATTGGTCTTAGAATAAAGAAAAAAATATTGATGAATGATTTTGACATGTTTAGTAAATAAAGTGTGCCCTTCAGTTTACAATTTTGGCTTCTCAGTTGTATTTGATTAATTTGATAGTTTTGCAGTTTTTGTAGCACTGCTTTTTGTATTACAGCTTCTTAAGAGGAGTTATTCAACAAAGTCCATCCAAAGCAAATGTAAAAATATGAGGAAGAAAGTCTCACAAGATCATTTCCTCATTTCTTGTGGCACAAGATCTAGTCCAATCCGTATCAGTCGATCTCTATCCTGGAATAATTGTGCTGTGTTGTTTTAGGGACCTGGATGCCAGAGCCAAGAGTGAGCGGTACCGGGCCCTGTTCCGTTTGCCCAAAGATGAGAAGCTGGATGGGCACACCGACTGTACCCTGTGGACCCCCTTCAGCAAGATGCACATCCTGGGACAGATGTTTGTGTCCACCAACTACATCTGCTTCATGAGCAAAGAGGAGAGCCTGTGCAGCCTCATCATCCCTCTCAGAGAGGTACGATTTAGGCTGCGTCCCATTTCTCTTCCTTGCCCTTTCCCTTTATCTACGTCTTTGTCTTGCCCCTCGATACCGAGCTGAGAGGGCTCGGGGTACGAATGTTCCCCTAAGAAATGGGACGCCACTCGATTACCGTTTGCGTCATCATCCCTCGCCTCTACCTGAGCTGCTACTGTACGTCTACAGAGGCGACAACAATTGACGCAAACAAATGTGTCCCACCACGGAATCTGAGCCCGCAAGTCGTCTCGGAGGTATTTGGAGTTATTCACAGATTCTGAAAGTACAGGTTCTAAGCTTTCCAATGATGTCTTACATGTGAAAATCGGACCATATTTAAAAAAGTTGACTCTATTTGAAAGCAGCCATACCACATTTTCTAAATCCGAGAAAATCCTTCTAAATAAATTTAAAGGGTCTATATTGCGCTATTTTCTAATCAAATCTATGTTATAATGGTGTTTCCTAGTCACAAACATACCTGAAGTTGTGTTTTATTGCATTCACATACACTAACACACAGACCCTGCATATTTAGGCTGAGTTTTTCTCTTAAACAAATTAATAACACTGTGTTTTGAAACTCCATACGCCTTCACTGTAATCATTTGGATGATTTTAGCCCTGGAATTGCCAATCTCTACTGAACTAAATTTAAAAGGTAGCTGTTAACTGAAAACTGAAACTTAAAACTACCACTACATGACATCACGAGGTGGAACAGAACATTTTGAGCTTTGGAGATGACAGACTAATAATAAAGGATTGCTCAAATATGTGTGAACGAAAAAAAACACAACTCCAGGTATGTGTAGGAGTGTTTTGTTTTATCGATTAATAGACGAAATAACTGAAGGACTACGGTTTCTATGGGATTCTGTTGACAATAAATACATGAAAATATCTTGTGACAGGTGACCATTGTGGAGAAGGCCGACAGCTCCAATGTTCTGCCCAGTCCGCTCTCCATCAGCACCAAGAACCGTATGACGTTTCTCTTCGCCAACCTGAAGGACAGAGACTTCCTGGTTCAGAGGATCTCAGACTTCCTGCAGCAGACCACCTCCAAGATCTACCTGGAGAAGGAGCTGACCAGCAGCCTCAACAGCTCAGACGACGAGGTACCACCAGGCCTGTCCCTGTAAACACTGTTGATACTCCGCAGCTGATGTCGTCGATATTCTCTGGGGGTGTGGTGCTCTGTCTGAAGATTTGTTAAGAGTTTTGTCACAGTCTGATCAGAAAGAACTGACTTGGACTACGTTCACACTGCAGGGCTTAATGCTCAATTCCAATTTTTTTGTGAAATCTGATTTTTTTGCGAGGCCGTTCGCATTTCCTATTAATGCGATTTGTATGTGATCTCCAGTGTGAACGTTAAACGCTCCAATAGTGTCCCGCATGCGCCTTGGAGGACACGATGACGTCACACGCGGCGAACGTGATCAATGTTTACAGAAGTAGCCTAAAGTTACCCGGAGCCAGAACACTTACAGCTTATTTGTTTTAAAGAGGAGACGTAGAAAGAGAAGGACAAGGTTTTTGGCCATCGCGTTTTGTGGGGCAGTGACAGCAACGTCTGTAGAAATGAACGTGTTGGTGCGGAGTCGCAGACGAGAGTGGTGGGATTGCTATGTGCTATCATTGATACAGAGTTCATATACTATTTTTGCATGACGAGAAGAACGTTTGTGTACATTTGTGAGCGCCTACTTGTACCACTCTCGCTGGAGGAAACACGCCCGGGTCGGATGAATGTGACCTGGCCGTTCAGACTGAAGTCGCATGCCAAAAGATCGGATCTGAGCATTTGCGATCCTTTTCCGCGTTTGAAAAAAAGACAGCCCAAACGGGCGATTCTGAACAAGGAAACTTTCTGACGTCACACTCGCGGAAAGGTTTCCACCCCCCGTCTGTATGTCTACCCACTGTCTCTGAAAATCACGCCCAGAGAGTTTGGACCACAAACGAGCTACGCAATGCGAGATGAGTTTTTTTATTTGCCTTGAGACACGTGAGAGTGTTTCCAGGCTCGGATGTCCTTTATCTGGTCCCTTTCAGCGTTTAAAGCGAACTCAGATCGCTAACTGAGCATTATAGGTTTATATGTGAACACTCTAAGCGCACACAGACCCCTTTAAGACGAACCGAACTGAGACCATCTCGGGAGGTGGTCTCAGTACGGTTCGCTAAAAGCTCCGCGGTACGGTTCGCCTAACCTGCGCAGTGTGTACACATAACGCTCCGGGTTCACTTCGCCTTTTGTGCAGTTTTATTACCTTCTAAGCTTCCCGTAGAGAGCGACACGGGGAGGTAGTGATGAAAAATAACAATACAGGACTCTTTCGAGGCCCTGTAACTGGAATGAGTACACTTTAAATCCTTTAACGAGGATCCATTGGAGGGCAAGTCTGGTGACAGCAGCCGCGGTAATTCCAGCTCCAATATTAAAGTTGCTGCAGTTAAAAAGCTCGTAGTTGGATCTCGGGTCCGAGCTGACGGTCCGCCGCGAGGCGGGCCCCCGTCTGTCCCAGCCCCTGGTTCTTGGCGCCCCCTCGATGCTCTTGGCTGAGTGTCCCGCGGGGTCCGAAGCGTTTACTTTGAAAAAATTAGAGTGTTCAAGGCAGGCACGGTCGCCTGAATACTGCAGCTAGGAATAATGGAATAGGACCCCGGTTCTATTTTGTGGGTTTTCTCTGAACTGGGGCCATGATTAAGAGGGATGGCCGTCACAGAGAATGCCAAGGAGTGAAGGTCTCAGAGCTCTAGAGAAGCTACAGTGTGAACAGAAAGAGGACTGAGGCTCCATCAGAGCTTAAGTGGACCAGAAAGAGAACTCGGTCCTCTTTCACAATGTGAACACAAACAGAACTGAGTTTGTGTTCTCTTGGTCCCCTTGTTGGTCCACTTTTAGGGGACTGAGTTCGGTTCGCTTAAAGGGGACTATATGTGAAAACACCCTGAGCCTCCGAACCTCTGAAACAGCAGTGGTTTAAAACACGGAAGTGGGGCCAGCGCACATCGCACCGCACTGGCCTGTCTCTGTCCTCCTCATTTGCATTCAAGCAACAACGCCCAGAATAAAGCGTTTCAGAGACATATTTAGCCTCATGAAGACAGTCAGAGTCATATCTCATGCACTGAGCCTTGATTTTGAAGAAGGATTCATTTACAGTATTAGGGAACCATTAAGGCGCCATATAAAAGCATCAAGAAGTACCATGTCATGGGATCTTTAAAAAAGTCCCTCTCAGATTACAGTACAGTCACAAGCTAGGTAGCATGAGAACAGTTTTTCAGTTCGTCACTTTCACATTTACACTTGTGTTGATCATGGGTTCCTGAAAATGTGTTTTTTAAATACATTTTGTATTTTTTTTCTGGAGTTTTTCAGAATACTTTTTTCAGTGTTTGCTAATGTGTGCATTGTGTAACTATGGTAACTACTGAACATTCCACCATAGAGATACATGTTGAACACCCCCAGTGTGATATCACTGCAAAGTATCAATAATGACTTATCGTTCAATACATGATAGATGGAGCAATTATTTTGGAGGTCAGTATTTATCGTGGGTATTCTTTCTTTTCTAGTAGGGGGTAGTTTTTGTAATTTTTCTGTATTATGATCAGATTTGAATATTTTAAAGTACATAGTATGTATTTCTACAGAGAAATATTATGATAAAAGATCATATTACAACTACGATATGCCACTGACACAATAAAAATAATATTATATCAATATTCAGTGTCGGCTGTGAGCTGGAGACATTTGTCACAGTGAGGGACAAGAGGACACTGGACAAACTGCTCTCCATCATGGACACTCCTGCTCACCCACTGCACCAGACCATAGAGGGACAGAGGAGATAATACTCCCTACAACTGTACAACAACTCACCCTTATGTAACAGATAATACTCCCTACAACTGTACGACAACTCCATCTTAAGTAACGGATAACCTTGTGCTGTCAGTCAGTACATTATTGCACTGCCGTTCTTGTCTCCTGTTTATAGCTGTAATTTTATATTTTATTACTTATTTTTCTATTATATTTTGACTTGTACATATTAGGGATGTCAACAATTAATCGACTTACGATTAATTGTCGATCAAGACGTTGGTCGAACAAAATGCATTAATTGCAATTAATCGCTAATCGCGGACACGCGCACCCGCGTGGTCACGAAACAAGGCAACCGCGCACCGTGCTGCGCCAAGCTCGACTCACAGCCGGCCACAGGCGCCAACGGCACTGCCTGGTATAAGCGCGAGGCCGGGGCTGCTGAGCACGAGATCGAACCATGGCGCCCGGAATGCGTAGTCTCAGCCCGAGCCACAAACCAGCCGCACGAAACCAGCAGCGGCACGTGGTGGTTTAATCCTGGTCTAGACCTGGTCCAGTCCTGGTTTAGACCTGGTTTAGACCTGGTTTAGTTCTGGTATAGACCTGGTTTAGTCCACCTTTAGTCCTGGTCTAGTCTCTTAGCCAATCAGGATGCAGAACACAATGTTACACTATAAAAAAATGTTACACTATAAAAAAAAAAAATTGAAAAAAAAAAATAGAGCGAGGGATTATTGTATTTTGTTATTCAGCATCAATACATTTGTCTGCTTTTTACTAAGGAATAATTAATTGAGGAATATACAATATAATAATACTATGATATATTTATGACTCAGTGTTATGTATACTATAGCTCATATTCTTAAAGACCCTATTGAAACGCTAAAATTCAACTATCAACTATAGATTAATGAATTAATCGATAATTTGCATCCCTAGTACATATACATTTATTTTTATAATTATGTCTCATTTAACACCTGTCTCTTGCCATCTTTTTTGCAATACCATCTATTTTTGTTACTCTCTGTTATAAAGCTCTGGAAAAAAAAATAAGAGACCATTGCAAAATGATCAGTTTTTCTTATTTTACTACTTATAGGCAAAAGGAACAGTTTTGTTTGAGTCTATAAACTACTGACAACATTTCCCCCAAATTCCAAATAAAAATATTATTGTTTAGAGCATTTATTTGCAGAAAATGACAAAAAAAGATCCATGTTTTCAGACCTCAAACAATGCAAAGAAACAAGATCAAATTAATTTTAAAACAACATAATACTAATGTTTACACTTAAGAAGAGTTCAGAAATCAATATTTGGTGCAATAACCCTTATTTTTAATTTATTTATTCCACTCCTGGTGCAAGAACTGAAGTAGCTCAGCTTCATGTTTGTGTTGGAATTCAACAGACGCTGGAATAGAATGGCTGTAATACATGTAGAGATGCTGATTTCAGAAAAAAATGCAGTGGTCTCTTTTTTTTTTTTTTCCAGAGCTGTATCCAAATAATTTTCGTTGTGGATCAATAAAGTTTGTCTAAGTCTAAGTCTTATAATTTAGTCTGTATAGTTTCATCAATATATCGTACTTCAAAAAGTGTTACTATGACAGAGGATTCAGCCCCATCTGAACCCTTGTGTTTTTCTGCAGGTGTACTCTCACGGCTCTAACCTGTCCAGCAGCCCTCAGACCAGCCTGGGCTCCGACTGCGAGAGGAGCTTTAACCTGAACGACAGCAGCGTGCCCACCGCCTCGCAGGCCCTCATGACCATGTACCGCAGACGCTCGCCCGAGGAGTTCAACCCCAAACTGGTCAGTTACATGAAGGACACCAGAGTATAAGTGTTTTAAATCCACAGACTGTATAAAGGAGTGGACTAGGGGATTGTGACGTCACCTGTAGCGTTCGGCTCTAGTTAAATGACGCTCACGATGATAGCGGTTATAAGAGCGGTGGTGGAGCCAGTTCCATGTTAGAAAAGGGAATTTATTTAGGGTCAAAATAGCTAAAATTTAAAGGCAAATTAACGTTTTTTTACAATCTGAGCCTTCTTTCGGCAATAAAACAAGTAGTTTTACTCACCCATAGCATTTTGCTGTCAATTGGAGCAGTATCGCAGAACTTATGTTGAGCCGTTCTGTTCTAGTAATGATCCCGTATCCTTAACATGGTGCTGTATCATTTGCTCGGGGCATTACTTTGCGGTCTCCAAATAACACAAACTTTAGCACTTTTCAAATCATAGAAGCCCGATGTCTTAACGAAAAATTTCGTTTGAAGCAAAAGTGGCCTGTAATCCGAGATTTAGCCATAGTTTCGAGTAGATGAGGACGCCAGTGCGCATGCGCGGACTGCTCCGCGCATGCATGAAACATGAAACGCAAAGCTGAAAACTATGGATAAACCTCGGATTACAGGCCACTTTTGCTTCAAACGAAATTTTTCATTAAGACATCGGGCTTCTATGATTTGAAAAGTGCTAAAGTTTGTGTTATTTGGAGACCGCAAAGTAATGCCCCGAATACAAATGCTAACAAATGCTAACAGAAACGCTACAACATAACTTTCTTCAAACAGCTCCAAATGACACGAACGTGATATGGGTGAGTCAAACGACTTGTTTTATTACCGAAAGAAGGCTCAGATTGTAAAATAACGTTACTTTTCCTTTAAGAACAAAATGACGAGGCTCAGTGCAGCGGTTAAAGAGTCATGAACACAGGTTAGCTATGTCCATTCATATAAAGTCTACAGCTCTGGAAAAAATAAGAGACCACTGCATTTTTTTCTGAAATCAGCATCTCTACATGTATTACAGCCATTCCATTCCAGCGTCTGTTGAATTCCAACACAAACACAAAGCTGAGCTACTTCAGTTCTTGCACCAGGAGTGGAATAAAGTCACCCAAGAACAATGTGAAAGACTTGTGGAGAGCATGCCAAGACGCATGAAAGCTGTGATTAAAAATAAGGGTTATTGCACCAAATATTGATTTCTGAACTCTTCTTAAGTGTAAACATTAGTATTATGTTGTTTTAAAATGAATTTGATCTTGTTTCTTTCCATTGTTTGAGGTCTAACTTGAGATATTTACACAGAAAGATGGTACACAAAAGGATTTAAAATTTTTTTTAACTAATGTTAATACCGTTAGGTGCTTTTTTTGGCAGTAACACGGCAGAAACACGTCAGTAAAACAACTGTAAAATGGCCAGCCTGTAGCCTCTGAAAGCCTTAAAATAAAGTTTAAAGTTTAACTTTAAGGGTAAACCCTCAAACTCAATCTCACGGAACTGTTGATACCTGTAGGAGATTTTAAGTGGCTAAAACAAGGCTTCATTAATTCAATTCATGAACATTTGCTGTCTTTATAAAGAATTAATTCATACATACGCCACACTTGACTATAAGCCGCAGGGTCTGATGTGTGAGAGAAAAGTAGCGGCTTATAGCCCGAAAAGTATGGTATTTTTATTTGGAATATTGAAGAAATGTTGTCAGTAGTTTATAGACTCAAACAAAAATGTTCCTTTTGCCCAAACACATAGCTATAAGTAGTAAAATCAGAAAAACTGATGATTTTGCAGTGGTCTCTTATTTTTTTTTCCAGATCTGTACGGTGTGAATATGGTTTTGCTTAAGTATTCATTGGAAAAGTAAGGTAAACTGAAAAGTAAATGATAAAATTTAAAAAAAAAACACCAGCACTAAAAAGTCACATTAGTTTTTCCAGTCATTATCATCAATATAATTCATAACATTCAAATAATTTCCCTCGTTGATCAATAAAATAACCCAAACATAATGATTTTAACCTTAAGCATACTTAAAGAAGACCTAGTATTGACGTAAAGATCCACGGGTGTCATCGCTCACACAAGCACAACACGTCTTCTTTAAATGATCAGCTCGTCTTTCATTAACATTTCCCGACTGCTGTTTTGACTCTAAAATCCTTCATCTCTGATTTGCATATCGTATAAAACTGGTGAAAAGCAAATGAAGTCATGCAGATAAGTGGCTCCAGTTTCACATTGTTGAAATAAAGCCAAAGGGCGATGCTGACCTCATTTAACCTCTCCGAGCTGCAGTCCTCACTAGTGATAGAAGCATCAAATATTAAACATGTTTGTACAGTAATGTCTTCTACGCTGAAGTGAATTAGAAAACAGCCTGAGGAGGTGAATAATGTTAGGCCATTATAACGGTACAGCTTAGCATGTAGGCCTATATATATTATTATTATTTTACATTAAATAGCATTCAATTTTGCACTAAACTGCCCTTGAGCTAATGTGTGAGATCAATTCAAGTCTTATCTTATCTTATCTTAATAAACAAAAGATAAAAGCACTTCTACTTAAGATGGAGACATTTATGAAGGAGTTTAGTTTCCAATTTTGGGTTCCAAATTTTTAAAACAGACCTATTCTGCAAAACTGACTTTTTCAGTTATACTTTTTTCCCCTCACCATTTATTCACCCGAAGTTGTATTTGGAGTGATTCTTGCATGTTTGAGTAGTCTTTAATCAATCAATCAATCAATCCCCATTTTCACCCTCAGCTGTAGACGCTCACTGCTCTGTACTTCATTTTCCAAAGAAGAAGCAGCAGCAGTTTGGATGAGCTGCAAAACGTATTCGATCAAAAAACTTTGGTTCAGTTGACAGAATTGAATTTCTCCTTTGCCTTCATTCTCCAAATTTAGTTTCTTAAACTGTGATATAGATTGGATTTGGAACCATTGTGTAGTCATTTTGGTACAAATGAAAAAAAATCCCCTACTCGCTAGTGTGATATGCAGCTAACCAACACGACTCTTTGTTGTGACGACGTTTAGAGCAATGTCAGCTCCCCTTGGGCAGCACAGTTTTCTATCGTGGACTGACAGAAGTCAGCATGTTTCCTCATTAAGTCATTTTCTGAACTGAACTGAACTTTAGATGAATATCACCATTTAAAATGTCCAAATTATAACATAATGATCCACGGGTGTCACAGATTCTAACTATAAACATAATCTTGTGTGAAGAATACATGCTGTCCTCGTGTCTGTGCACACAATGTTCTTTAATAATAATAACAATAAGGTAATTATTACTTTGAAGTAACTGAACTCGTCCTCTGACCTCAGGCAAAGGAGTTCCTGAAGGAGCAGGCCTGGAAAAACCACTTTACCGAGTACGGCCAGGGCGTGTGTATGTACCGCACCGAGAAGACCAAAGACCTGGTGCTCAAGGGCATCCCGGAGAACATGAGAGGGGAGCTGTGGCTGCTGTTCTCTGGTGAGACGCACAACCACAACATACACACACATGCACACGTGCACGCACGCACACACACATACAAACACACACACACAAACACACACACACACACACATCCCGGAGAACATGAGGGGGGAGCTGTGGCTGCTGTTCTCTGGTGAGACGCACAACCACAACATACACACACACGCACGCACACACACATACAAACACACACACACACACACACACAAACAAACACACACACACACATCCCGGAGAACATGAGAGGGGAGCTGTGGCTGCTGTTCTCTGGTGAGACGCACAACCACAACATACACACACACGCACGCACACACACGCATGCAGACACACACACACACACACAAACAAACACACACACACACATCCCGGAGATCATGAGGGGGGAGCTGTGGCTGCTGTTCTCTGGTGAGACGCACAACACACACACACATGCACACACACACACAGACACACTCACATGACAGTGACACAACAATAGGAACTCCAGCAGATGGAAATCTCCTGACGAGCGCAGAGAACACACACGCACGCACGCACGCACGCACACACACACACACACAGCTGACACAGTGTGGATGGATTGTTCATGTTAAGAAAAGATGACGATGGTCATTTCTGTGAAAGGTAACACGCCACACCAGACTTTCTAGTTTATAAGTCACACTCTTCGTCACCTCCACCAGGGCCAGGACTGGTGCATATTCAGTTTTTGGCTCTAAGAACGTTTTTTTCCCCAAAGCACGAGGTGTAAAAAACAGTTTGACAACATTCCCACTGGCACAGCTCCATTAATTAGGTCAACGGCGTGTGTGTGTGTGTGTGTGTAGTGACATTGATCTCTACGGTGGAATGTTCAGCAGTTACCACGCAGACACAACGCACACATGAGCAAACACTGACAAAAAAGTTTTAAGATTCTCAAGAGAAAGTACAAAATGGAATTAAACAACACATTTTCAGGAGTGTTCATGGTCCTGTCTAGGTGTTTAATTTTCAACAAAAAGGTGAGAGTGACAAACTGAAAAACTGTCATTTTAAGTGTGAGAGACTTTTTTAACCGCACAAATCATCTCACTTCTTGTAATTCCAGCTAAATTAGTGGTTTCTGGTCCGATTGTAGTAAAATAACGCTTAGATTAAAGTCTTAACAGTGCTTCAGACGGGGCAGTACCTACAGCATCACACCCCCAGAGAATGTTGATGAAAAAACAGCACGTGAACTTGTTTTGGAAAAGAAAACGAATGTCAAAGGGTTTAATTGTTTGGCAAACAAAGGCAAAGCTTTGACCTACTTGGCGTCAGTCTCTGCCTAACCGGATTCCTTTATTCTTTGTACAGCTGAGTTCCAAACGTATTACATAACACAAAACTGAAGCTAACCACTCTGCCGCTGTGCACATCCAGCTGTTAATACTAATACAGCTCTGGAAAAGAATAAGAGACCACTGCAAAATGATCAGTTTTTCTGATTTTACTACTTATAGGTCTGTGTTTGGGCAAAAGAAACATTTTTGTTTGAGTCTATAAACTACTGACAACATTTCCCCCAAATTCCAAATAAAAATATTATCGTTTAGAGCATTTATTTGCAGAAAATGACAAATGGTCAAAAAAGATACATGTTTTCAGACCTCAAACAATGCAAAGAAACAAGATCAAATTCATTTTAAAGGTCCCATGGCATGAAATTTTCACTTTCTGAGGTTTTTGAACGTTAATGTGCGCTCCCCTACCCTGTTTAGCCCCCCCCCCCCCATGGCTAAAAGTTGCGAAATGTGTAAACTGAGCGTTTGCGATCCTTTTCTGCGTTTGAAAAAAGACAGCTCAAACGGGCGATTCTGAACAAGGAAACTATGTGACGTCACATTGAAGAAAAAATGCAAATGCAGTTCCACCGCCTGTCTGTGTTTCTACCCACACTCTCTATAAATCACGCCCAGAGAGCTACGCGATCACGCGAACGAGCTACGCAATGCGAGATGCGTTTTTTTATTTGCCTGGAGACACGTGAGAGTGTTTCCAGGCTCGGATGTCCTTTATCGGAGCCTCCGAACCTCTGAAACAGCAGTGGTTTAATTTTATTTTCTGTGGAAATGTGTTTATTTTTCAATGGAACGCTTCTCATCGCAAAAACGCAGAAGTGGGGCCAGCGCACATCGCACCGCTAAAGAGGAAAGAGCGGAGAGTTTGGCCACGCCCCCACCCACTGCACTGGCCTGTCTCTGTCCTCCTCATTTGCATTCAAGCAACAACACCCATAATAAAGTGTTCCAGAGACATGTTTATGACTGTCTGTGTTCATGGGTCTTTCTCATGCACTGAGTCTTGATTTTGAAGAAGGATTCATTTACAGTATTAGGGAACCAATAAGGCACCATATAAAAGCATCAAGAAGTACCATGTCATGGGATCTTTAAAACAACATAATACTAATGTTTACACTTAAGAAGAGTTCAGAAATCAATATTTGGTGCAATAACCCTTATTTTTAGTCACAGCTTTCACGCGTCTTGGCATGCTCTCCACAAGTCTTTCACATTGTTCTTGGGTGACTTTATTCCACTCCTGGTGCAAGAACTGAAGTAGCTCAGCTTTGTGTTTGTGTTGGAATTCAACAGAGGCTGGAATGGAATGGCTGTAATACATGTAGAGATGCTGATTTCAGAAAAAAAATGCAGTGGTCTCTTATTTTTTTCCAGAGCTGCAGTTCACCTTTAAATAATGCCTGGAACAAAAGCTGATTTTTGAGTAGACTTTTTTCATGCACACTTTCCAGCAGGTGGCACAGTGACTGCTTTTAAAAATCCATCAGTAGGTACATCCGTAATATTTGTCTAACCAGGACAAAATGACTTGTCTCTGTTTTGTTTTATACACATTGATATCATGCCCTCTGACTCTGGGCGATTTATGTTTTCGATGACGCATGTGAAAAGAAAGAGCTCACTGGTCACTTAGAAATTACAAACACAATTTAATTTACTTTATTACTTCGCTCATTGATTCTATAGAAATCGACAATGTTTTTCAGTCACTTTATCATATTTTTTCCTATGTTTCTCCTCGTGAGCTGCCGTATTTTTTTTATATGGGCGAACCACACGTGCCTCTGATTGGCTATTCCACCTGTCAGTCACGCCCACCGTCGGGCATGATTGACAGGTGGTGGGCAATCATTGCGCCATCTGCTGAAAAGAGTGCATGTTCCATCATTATTTAAAGGTGAACTTGCTGTAAGAATACATGTCTTTACGGTACTTTTAAGAAATAAAAACGCCTCTAAATGAATAAATGAGGTAACAACATTATAACTAATAATAATTTTGCGTAATATAGGGCCTTTCATTTGCCAGTACCTGAACATCTGTCTATTTTTAGGTGCGATCAATGAAATGGCCACTCACCCTGGGTATTATGAGGACCTGGTGGAGAAGTCTATGGGTAAATATAACCTGGCCACAGAGGAGATCGAGAGAGACCTGCACCGCTCTCTTCCCGAGCACCCGGCCTTCCAGAACGAGATGGGCATCGCTGCTTTACGACGGGTGCTCACTGCCTACGCATTCAGAAACCCCAACATCGGATACTGCCAGGTAAATGCACTTTTGATCAAAGTCTGGCCCTACCGCCACAGACCTTCAGGATGCACCTCCACCCATGTCCCTAAAGCAAATTAATTCATTTTTGACCGTTTATAATAATAATAATAATAATAATAATAATAATAATAATAATAATAATAATAATAATAATAATAATAATAATAATAATAATAATAATAATATGTAACACTTGTATAGTGCTATTTATAACGCTCAAAGACGCTTCACATCGATCAAGATACAAACACAAATGTAAGAAACAGATAAACAGCACAAGCAGTTATTTAAAGGGCAAAAGGAGAAATTCAGTTAATAACATTTAATAGTGAAGTGTGTAGAATCCCTCAGTCG
Source organism: Paratrypauchen microcephalus (assembly GCA_036785185.1). Lineage (NCBI taxonomy): Eukaryota > Metazoa > Chordata > Actinopteri > Gobiiformes > Gobiidae > Paratrypauchen > Paratrypauchen microcephalus. The sequence continues at coordinate 5,716,203 of JAVJIX010000052.1, read as the reverse complement.
TCCAGGTAGAATCCACGGCAAAAGGAGAAATTCAATTTGTCAACTGGGCAAAAGTTTATTTGGTCGAATACGTTTCGCAGCTCATCCAAGCTGCTTCTTCAGTTCTGGTCAGAGTGCTGGAAGTGCTGGAAGGTGTGGTAGTTTCAAAGTAATTTCACTGTAGTGAGCTCCTCCCTTCAGGCAGATATGGGCAGTGTCCACCAGCGTCTGACCAGAACTGAAGAAGCAGCTTGGATGAGCTGCGAAATGTATTCGACCAAATAAACTTTTGCCCAGTTGACAAATTGAATTTCTCCTTTTGCCGTGGATTCTACCTGGACGACTGAGGGATTCTACACACTTCACTATTAAATGTTATTAGTAGGGCTGTCAGTTTAATCCGTTAATTTGATTAATTAATTACACAGCAAATGAATGCGTTATAAAAATTAACGCAATTAATTATAAGTGGCAATTCAATGCGTGCGCATTTTAAATTTGGCGTCCGGCGAGAAAATCGCTGCCAGGGCCATTGAACGGCAAATTTATTTATAAAAAGAACGAAGACGGGACGATCAACAAGAACGTGGCGATTTGTAGCTTTTGTCAAAAAGAATTTTCCGATCACCGAAGCTGCTCCAGCCTGACGGATCATTTGAACGCTAAACACGTCCGGTGTTCCATTGTTACCGGTGATAGAGCGCACTTCACCAAACCACCAAACCATGCTCGCAGAATTTGGGAAACAAATGAGCAAAGTGACCACAGAAAAACTGACAAACTCAATCACAAAGTGGGTTGCCTCTCTCTCTCTCTCTCTCACAAGATTAAAATGCGATTAATTTGATTATTTTTTTTAAATCACCTGACAGCACTAGTTATTAGTAGCTAGTTTGAATTTTTTCACTTATTAGCACTTCAAAGATTGTACAGTTAATCCCCAATTTAGTTCTAAAAGTGTCTTTATTTGAAAGTAGCTTTGTGTTGTCTGCTCTTCTCTGTTTGCATAGGGCAATTTGTTTTTGTCACAAACATGACACATATTTAACTGTCAACATGTGGCTTATAGCGGCGTAAATAACAAGTATTAGGTTAAATAAAGGGGTTGGTCTCTAAAATTATGTCATCTTTTGTAATCTTACATCGACCAGGAAACAGGACTTTAGGGGTCTTTTAGGGACGTGTGAATGGAGGCAGATCACGTGACGGTCTGTGGGGTGGGTCATCTCGGTGGATACAAGACTTCACTTTTCAAACTCTTTTTTTAACTGCTCCAACAGGCCATGAACATCGTGACCTCAGTGCTGCTGCTGTACTCCAAAGAGGAGGAGGCCTTCTGGCTGCTGGTGGCTCTGTGTGAGAGGATGCTGCCGGACTATTACAACACCAGGGTCGTAGGTCAGTCTCAACATGGCAACACATAGACAATGGACGCTATGGACGTTAATCAAATGTGTCACGTTAAGTCCCAAAGAAAACCACAGAATGAAGGAGTAAACCTGAGGCACGCTTCAGGAGGCAGACATCAGATAAAAGAATCAAACTTTATTGAGCTCAGTGAGGAGTTTAGATCCTCTTTCCTCGCTTTATCTCCTCTGTGGGCGGGACTTCCTCACCCATTTCCTGCAGAATGGAGGAAAGGAATCAATGAGAAGGAAGCGAGGAAAGAGAAATGAGACGCAACCACAGACTGTATATCTAAATGGACATAGATAACCTGCTAGCCCAGGGGTCTCTGATGCGGCTCAGTACAGCGGTCCCTCGTTTAACGTGGTGGTTGCATTCTAAAAAACCCACGATAAGCAAAATCCGCAAAGTCGTCAGCTTTATATTTTACAATTATTCATGTTTTAAGGCTGTAAACGCCTCACCACACACATGCTACACTTTTCTCAGACTGGAATTAACGTTTTCTCACGTTTCTCTCTTGTGTAAACACTCAAACTTTCGTAGATTTTCAACAAAAAAGCACAGTATTATAGAACGAAACCAAAGTGTATTTCGTGCGTATTTCACAGTTCTTATGACAGAGCCTCTTCGTCCTGGCACCGCTTCGCTGTGGCGGGTTTTGTCGGGAGGAAAACTTGCCAACATACAGCACATCAGAGTCACACACTCACAGGAGACACGAAGGAGAAGGACTGACGAATCGGCAAAGGTCTACAGTCCCTTAGCCAATCAGGGGGGTATTCCACGAAAGCTACTAAGCGCAAAGCCCGGCTTTGTTCGTCAGTTGGCGCTAGGTTAAGTGAGAGTTCGGTTCCACGACGCTCGCTAAACTTAGTTCCCGCTGAGTTACTGGGGCAACATGGTCTTAGCAGATAGTCTGCTCGCGGGGAGGCTAAAGTTCTGTCTTAGTTAGGCCGTGTCGCAGAGAATACGTACCTGACGTAAACAGAGTGTCAAACAAACAGTTCCGCACACCTCCCGCATGAGTATCTATGTTGTCTGAAAACAATATCAGCAAAAAAACAAATTACCTTACGTTCTCGGTTCTTGACAATTCTCCGGTAATCTAAACATGTGCTTTTCAACCGCTGTCTTTACGACATTAACATATAGAAGAATTCCAGCAGTATATCAAAGAATATCTGTGGTCGAGTGGATATGTGCTTTGACTCTCGTGTGGGCGGGCCGGGTTCGAATCCCGCTATTGACCTATTGATACCCACGTCAAATTTCAGTTAAATTTTCACGCATTTATATTTGCAACATATTACAGAAATGGAAATGAATTTAACCTACAATTACTCTTATCATCACATCAAATTATATCAGTTAGGCCTAACATCACTCTCACTTGACGACATTGACACTTTATATTTTATGTGACATCTCTATCAAAGAATAAAGTTACAGGTAAACCTTTACTTTTAGAACTAAATGTAGCCAAATAACAGGCACGCTCCATGATGCAACATTTCAATGATTCAACAAATTTGCTTAAGAGATGCTGTGCAAGCCTTTTTAATGAAATCCTATTTATCAATTTCCATCAATAGGCATAAAACAATAAAAGACATTAGGTATGACATTCTGGTGTGAGGCCACTGCTGGAGGACTGCTGAGGGTCAGGCAAGGCACTGCTGGAGGACTGCTGAGGAGGGTCCAAGTGTACACCATCTTCAGTAACTTGAATATACTCTTCAGGAGAACTCGCAGGAAGGATCTTTGATGGGGTCCCTCCTTCAGTTACCTCCACCAGTGGGTGACCCCGGTTTAGGGCCAGTGCCAGCTCCTCTGCAGGTGAAAGGTTTTGAGGGGGGCTCCCACCTCCTGTGGCTTGGTACCTACTGTTCATTTTAAATTAAATTAAGGTACCATTTCAACAGTATTACTAATTTCACTGAATAATAATATTAATATTAGCTTACTTACCACTCTGCAAAATGTTATTATGCTTTGTCTTTACCTGCAAAACAGTCCTCCTCACATTATTCCTGCTCAAAGACAAGATAACACAATTTAACGTATTAGTTGGAGCACATACTTTTACACAGTAAAAATAAATTCCAACTGACAAGACTGCTATACAAATGTATAATAATTATGCCATCAACTGCCCACCATGAGAATCGAACTCACAATCTCCCCGCTCTCCAGACGGAAACTTTCCCCCTGCGCCACAGATCAGCGTTGACGTCACTGGTGAAAAACAGACTTAAAAAAATCACCGTCCAGCACTGTTATGGGACTCAACTTATGTATTTAAGCGTTCGGCGAACTTCTGCCACGCCATGTCTCTGGCCTTGGTTATTGCAAATGTGTTGTAGAGTTCCAAAAGCAACTTCTGTTCTGATGCGCTGAAATAATCGGCCCGAATCTTCCACATGATCGCGTTTTCGACAGTCGCTTGTTCAGGGCTTCTTACCTTCCCCGTGCACGCGTCTAGGCCCGGCCTGATTAGGCCTGACTGGGCTTAGCTCTGACTAGGCGCAGCTGAAACGCGTTAGTGGAACGGGTTCAAGCTTTTGTCTAAGTTGTGTCTCAGCCAGGCGAGAACTTAGCACTTAGTCGCGGCTAAGTTTAGCCACGTTCGTGGAATACCCCCCAGGACGCAGAAATACACTATAAAAAAAAAAATTGGAATTAGAAAATCTACGAAACAGCGAGGCCACGAAAAGTGAACCACGATATAGCGAGGGACCACTGTATTTAATTAAAATGTATTTTATTTTAGTTAATTCATTTTCAAAATGTAATTCTATGGCACAAAGGCAAAAAAGCCTTTATATACAGTGTTATTTTATTTTAAATTTCAAAAGGGTGGCTCCCAGTGTTTTCTTTACTGTGTGAAACGGGTCCAAATGGCTCTTTGAGTGGTAAAGGTTGCCGACCCCTGTGCCAGCTAAATAAGGAGCGAGCATGGTGGCAGTTCTGGCTCCATTGACTCTGGTTCCAGTTGACTTTACATTGAAAAATTAGTGAGCTTTGTCATTTTGAGCTTTATTTCGCTATTTTGTCCATGAATAAATTCCTATTCCTAATATGGAACTCAGCTCTAAATTTGCCCCTATAACCACTAGCCTCGTGGGCTTCATTTGGCTGGAGCCGAACGCTATGGGTGACGTCGCACTCACTCAGTCTGCTTCTTTATACAGTCTGTGGGTCTACGTTAGCTCCATTGTGGTGACGGGTTGCCTGTGCCTGTGTATTCTTAAGGTCTTGTGACAAACTGTGGTCATTGTTCTGAGGCTAACAGACATGTGACAAGCTCTAACCAGACGGATGAAAATACAAGCAAGAATTATTGTGCTGCAATAAGTTAGTTCAGAACTTTGTATTTTTATTGTACATAACAGCTAAGTTGGTGCATACTCATTGAAGTACTCTAATTTATTAGTGACATAGCCTTTTGCAAAATGTTACTTGGAAAAAATCATGAAAAAATAACATAACTCATTTACGTTTTTTTTGTTTTGTTTTGTTTTTTTAAGCTAGCTCATAGTACTTACACATTTACAAAATAGTGTACCAATAATAATACTGCTGTCTATAATACCATGATGATTTTTATATTTCTTTGTACTTGGAGACATAAACCCTCAAGACATTGTGATAGGGCAGCTCAGTCTGGCTATTCTTCTATTGTAGGGAGTATTATAATGATGCATGCTACATACATGATATAGCAAAGCAGTGCAATTTCTCTGACATTCGTCTCATGACAAGGTCAAGGTTTACTTATAAAGCATGTTTAAAGGGCCCATGGCATGAAATTTTCACTTTCTGAGGTTTTTGAACGTTAATGTGAGCTCCCCTACCCTGTAAAGTTGCGAAATGTGTAAACTGAGCATTTGCGGTCCTTTTCCACGTTTGAAAAAAAGACAGCCCAAACGGGCGATTCTGAACAAGGGAAATTTCTGACGTCACACTCGCGGAAAGGTTTCCACCCCCCATCTAGATGTCTACCCACCGTCTCTGCAAATCACGCCCAGAGAATTTGGATCACAAACGAGCTATGAAATGCGAGATGCGTTTTTTTTTTTGCCTGGAGACACGTGAGAGTGTTTCCAGGCTCGGATGTCCTTTATCCGAGCATCCAAACCTCTGAAACAGCAGTGGTTTAATTTTATTTTCTGTGGAAATGTGTTTTTTTTAAATGGAAAGCGTCTCATATCTTCCTCCGCGCTTAAAACACGGAAGTGGGTGACAGCGCACATCGCACCGCTAATCCAGGAAACAGCGGAGTATTTGGCCACACCCCCACCCGGTGCACTGGCCTGTCTCTGTCCTCCTCATTTGCATTCAAGCAACAACGCCCAGAATAAAGTGTTTCAGAGACATTTTTATGACTCTGACTGTCTTCATGAAACTCTCATGCACTGAGGCTTGATTTTGAAGAAGGATTCATTTACAGTATTAGGGAACCATTAAGGCGCCATATAAAAGCATCAAGAAGTACCACGTCATGGGATCTTTAAAATACAGTTATCACTGCCCAAAGTGCTGGACAAATTTAAAATGACTAAAAAGCATAACAGTGATAAAATGCAATAAATAGAACATTATTTTAAAACAAGAAAATACGAGGTTAAAACAACAATACCAGTGTAATAAGGTGAGTTTTCAGTAAATACTTAAATGTTTGAGGCAGATGGAATGCATAAAGGGAGTCAGGCCAGGCTGTTTACAATTCATCTCTTCCATATAGACACTTTTTTTGATCACACTTGCAGTTACACTTGTTTACGCAGGTTGTTGAGGTTAAAGTGTGTACAACAGATTTTCACGATTCTCTAAATCTTTGGTGGGATTATTACTATTGTAAATATAAATGTTTTACACCAATCAAGAGGCAGTTTGAGAAGAATTAGGAGTTTTTTTTCTAGGTAACATTTATAGAATTCCCTAGGGTGATGCCACGATTTCCAACCAGGCAGTAAAATATTAAATCTAAAAACCTGCCAAATTGGGAAAACGAGTGTCAGTATTTTGCAAAAATCTTATATATAATGATCTTAATTGTGTTTTAGTAAAATCAGTAGTCTAACCTGTCATAAGCACTTTTTAAATTTTGCCAGTGTTTCATTTAGTTCACAAAAACACTCACCTCTTTATGTTCTATCTTCTCCCAGGCGCTTTAGTGGACCAGGGTGTGTTTGAGGAGCTGGCCCGTGAGTACGTCCCCCAGCTGTACGACTGCATGCAGGACCTGGGGGTGATCTCGACCATCTCTCTGTCCTGGTTCCTCACCCTGTTCCTGTCCGTGATGCCTTTCGAGAGCGCGGTGGTGGTGGTGGACTGCTTCTTCTACGACGGCATTAAAGTCATATTTCAGCTGGCTCTCTCTGTGCTCCACGCCAACATCGACCAACTGCTGGACTGCAAGGACGACGGAGAGGCCATGACGGTGCTGGGCAGGTAAGAGAGCATGGGTTTGGGGTTTTTTTGTGGGGTTTGTTATAATTTTTAATAAACTTAAAGGTGAACTGTGATGAGGGTAAGATGGCCATCTGCTGAGAATGTGAATGAAGATGTTACTGCTTTAGAATATTCCACAGTATTGCGTGAAAAAATGTCCATCTTTCATTTACTTCCATACAAGTGTTTTGCGTTTTACTGTCAGCGGGGTCAATTCTCCACAGATCTGACCGTAATTTGGCCTGATGCCTACTGTAGAACATATAGGCAAAGTAATAACATCTCCATCGAGACGACAAGGTGACAGAACCTCCACCAGATAATTACACAGTGCCCCTTTAAGTCTGTACTACATATGACATGAAATATTTGACCATTATTAAAAGGAATATTATGGAAAATCAACATTTTTTTGAGCTTTCTGCCATGTTATAATGTTGTTCCCTCATCGAAAACATGCCTGAAGTTCATTTTAGGACATCCTCTGATCTCAGACTCAGGTGTCAGACTCAAATGAAAAGGCATCAGGTCACGGGCGAAAAGGGTATCAGAGTCGCCTGAAAGTCACTGAGACATGACGCCGTTTGGTCTGAGCTTGACAGAGATTTTTCTGAGACTGATAACTTTTAGATCGAGGCCATTTCCTCTGAAGACTGATGCAGTTTTGTCTGAAGCTGACAAAGGTTTATCTCAGACTGAGTGACTTTCAGGCGACTCTGATACCGTTTCCATGTCCTGATGCCTTTTTAGCTGAGACCTGATGCCTTTTCGTTTGAGTCTGACACCTGAGTCTGAGATCTGAGGATGTCCTAAAATGAACGCTGTACCGAAGGCGTTGTAGATGTCACAAGCCTACGTCACTCATGCTCCCACACGACTATTCTCCACTAATATACAAAAACATGATACAAAACTGTACACAACAACTTGACAAACCTTATACGATATGCAGTAGTTTCATTAGCGGGCTGGGATACCGCTCTGAAGGGGGAGTGACTTAACGCGGAGAGCAAAGGGCATGTTAATACATTGTTTTTGGTGAATATATCATTTTCAAAACAATAAAAGATAGCATGTGATCTGTCGTATAATGCGTGTTCTTATCAAGAGATGACCAAAATTCAAAAAGATTCAAATAATTTCCAAAAGTACAAATCTCTGCCCTGGTGTGTATGCCTACATACGACTTACCCAGCGCTTACAAAGAAGTGACTTCCCCTCCCCTAGAGCTTACAGTAATAAGTCTTACGCCAGGAGCTGCAAACTGACTGAAACTTGCTCTTACCTCACACACAGATAAAATACAATATGCAAATAAGAAGTTGATTCAGGATCCGACTTCTGCTCCGGCCCACATTCTTCTGCTCATCATCCGCGCAGTCTTCCTTTGCTCCAGTCTTCCCCTCCTCCACAGCGCGCTCACCAGAACCAGATCCTTCCAACCACACAGTCTCCTTTCCTGGCAAACATTCCACAGAACTCCCCAAACGATATGCCCATATATGATTTTCAGTGTTTCCTATAAACATTAAGTAATATAAGTGATATACAAACAAGTGAGCTTGGTGTTTATATTATTAAGTAATATAATAAACATGTGCCTTTTTGGTGTTTATGTAGGCGTGTGCGTGCACCTGAAAAGCTTTATTGATTTGACATTCCTTCAGATTTAAAGGAGAATTAACGTTTTTTACAATCTGAGCCTTATTTCGGTAATAAAACAAGTTGTTTTACTCACCCATAGCACTTTGGTGTCATATGGAGCACTTCCAGAGATGTTTTAGATTTGCGATCTCCGTAATGTGAGTTCTCGGGGCACATGTTTGCGGTCTCCAAATAACACAAACTTTAGCACTTATCAAATCATAGAAGCTCAATGTCTTCGTCTACGCTTTCGTTTGAGTCAAAAGTGGCCTGTAATCCGAGATGTATCCATAGTTTCGAGTTGATGAGGACGCCAGTGCGCATGTGCGAAGTCACAGCTTATTTCACTCTCAGCTCTCGGGACCCAAACATGAAACGCAAAGCTGTAAATTATGGATAAATCTCGGTTTACAGGCCACTTTTGACTCAAACGAAAGTGTAGACTAAGACATTGAGCTTCTATGATTTGAAAAGTGCTAAAGTTTGTGTTATTTGGAGACCGCTCGGGGCATATATTACATGCTCGCGTTATCTATGGCTATCGCTAATCTCGCGTTACGGCTATCGCTAATCAAAACATCTCCGGAAGTGCTCCATATGACACCAAAGTGCTATGGGTGAGTAAAACAACTTGTTTTATTACCGAAATAAGGCTCAGATTGTAAAAAAAACGTTTATTCTCCTTTAACTACGTTATGTGTTAGCAGTTAATACCCCATAGATGTAAAATACTCCCTCTTTTGCTTTATTTCTTTGGACTATTGGTTATATTAAAACATCTCTATTATTTTTAGACGTCCCATCACAAATAACTGTAAAATCATTCATCCTTTCTGTAGGTATCTGGACAGTGTGACCAACAAAGACAGCACCCTGCCCCCCATCCCTCACCTGCACTCCCTCCTCACAGACAACGGAGAGCCACATCCAGAGGTGGACATCTTCAAACTCGTCCGCAGCTCCTACGAGGTATGAAAGCTGACGAGGAAAGCTGTTCTGTAAGACAAGTTCAGCGGTGTAGATGTGTTTAATGCCATACTGTGGAACATTCTGGACGAAGCAGTAACAAGTACCCAAAGGACAAAACACCGAGCCACAAACAAAGCAATGTGGTCTACTCCATTCAGTGTAGTGAAGACTGCAGTGAGCGCTACACTGGAGAAACAAAACAGCCACTTCACAAGAGGGTGTACCAACACAGACGGGCGTGCCAGAGTGGACCGTCATCTGCCGTATATCTTCACCTAGAAGCCACGGGCCACTCGTTTGAGGACAGTGAGGTTCAGATCTTAGCCAGGGAAAAGAACTGGTTTGAGAGGGGAGTTAAAGAGCCAATTTTTGTCAAAAAAGAGAATCCCCTACAGAAATGGGGGAGTCAGACATAACTTGTCTCCCATCTATAATTCCATTCTCAAACCAAAGTCAAAACAGACAAAAGAAACAATAGGGCAGACAGGTCAGGGCCAGAGGTGTGGGGACGTCGTTAGGGTTGAATAGGTATGCTAAACTAGACGCCAGAGAAATTTGAAAAACAAAAGAGAGAAACTCAAAGACAAATTAGTTGAGATAGTTTCAGAATGATTTCAGTATAGTTAGCTCCTCCCTGCAGCTAGATATAAGCAGTGTCTAACCAGCACTCGAACCAGAACTGATGAAGCCTCTCGGATGAGCGGCGAAACATTTTCGACCAAACAAACTTTGTCCAGTTGACAAATTGAATTTCTCCTTTTATCATGGATTCTACCTGGACGACTGAGGGATTCTTCACGCAATTCTGCCATATGTGTTCGACATACAGTGGCCAAGCAGTGCAAAAAGGCAGTGTACAAAAATACAATATAGAGACAATACAAAAACTATCTAAGACAAAATCTAAAATCTAAAAGCAGTGCAGAGAATAAATAAATACCTATTCACAGATGCTCAAAATGTGCAATGGAAGATGTAGCAGTGAAATGTGCAGTAATATGCAATAGAATGAGCAGAGATAAAAATAAATAACCGACAGTAGTAGTTTCAGTAGTAAATGTGCAACAGTGCAACAATAATCCTTAGCAGCAGTTTTTAAAGTTTCAAGACTGACAATAGACATTAAAATGTTCTCAAGTAAAGTACAGCTACCTAAACTGTACACTTAAGTACTTTACTACTTTTATTTTGTTATATTGCACCACTGGCCAAGTTATACACTGACATGTTCCTAATGTTGTTATTTATTTTTTGACAGAAATTTGGTTCAATCCGCGCTGATGTCATTGAGCAGATGCGTTTCAAACAGAGACTCAGGGTGATCCAGACCATCGAAGACACGACCAAACGCAACGTGGTAAGAGACCCGGACTTAAATTGTGACTTTTTTTTAGCTTTCTTCCATGTCATAATGTTGTTCCCTCACCAAAAACATGCTGGAAGACATTTTAGATCCACAGTCCTCCATGCATGTTTGAGTAATTTAGTGATGCCCTATTTGAATCCTCTTTTTTTTTTCTTTGCGATGTGCAGTGATATCATTAGCGGAGTGCTCGCTGATTGTGTTGTGATACCGCTCTGAAGGGGGAGTGGCTTAGCACGAAGAGAGATAGAATTTTCAAAACAATAAGGCAACATGGTGATCTAAATATGTTCTGTGTTGTGTTTCAGGTCAGAACTATCGTCACAGAGACCGCCTTCAGTATTGATGAACTGGAGGAGCTTTATGTACTTTTCAAGGTAATTTCACATGTTCCTTAATATTTACTTTTCACGCATCTGCAGTGAGGTATTTATAGCAGCCTCTGTCATTTCGTTACCTCAGTTAATTTGCTTTACTCATAAATACTGCATGAACTTCCTGTTAATGGTTCTAATTATTGAACCGTGAAAATGCCATAAGGCTTTGTTATCACAGACTCACAAATGTTTCTTTTTAATTGCTTTTTTGCAACTTTGCCCCTGGTTTATGACTCCTATTTACATTTAAACATATTTATTAACAATATACAAAGAAAATGATTAAATCTTAATTAAATAAAATAATAAAAATACCAACAAGATTGACAGTAATAATGTGTTTCTTCCGTAGTTTTCTGTGTATTAAAAAAAGTCGCTTCTTCAGTTCTTGAGCAGACTGTCACATGGATGAAAGCAAAAGAAAAATTAAATTTAGTTGAAGGAAGAAAAGTTTTTGTTGTTTTCTTTTAGAGTGAAGTGGAACGTTTTCACTCTAGAGCTTTTGTCCAGTTGACGGAATTGAATTTTTCTTTTGATGTGGATCTGACTTGTGGCTCAATGGTTCCAGGTTGGAGAATTGATTCCCGCTTGGACCAAGTTCTGTTAATGTTGTGCTGTTGTTGTGTCCTTGGGCAAGACACTTCACCCACATTGCTTAGTATTGCGTGAGTGATGGTGGAGGTCGGAGGAGCTGATGGCACAGATTGGCAGCCTCGCTTTTGCCAGTCTGTCCCAGGACAGCTGTGGCTACAATAGTATGTTACCATCAGCGAGTGTGGAGTGAATGAATCATGAGTACAGTGGTCCCTCGCTCTATCGGGGTTCACTTTTCGCGGCCTCGCTGTGCATGTTCGCTTCGACTGCGTCGATGGACGCGTCCCGAGGGGGAGGCACGATCCAGGCGCTGCCGGCCTCAGTCTCGTGCTCGGAGCCTCGCACGGCCGCACGGCCTCGCGGCGGTCATGCTCCTCACGACTGAGGGATGACACAGATACTTGGATGAGAGGCAAAACGTATTCTCTATGGAGAGTTAATATGATTATCTTACGCCTCAACCTCCTCGCCAGCCAACCACAGCTCATCTCGACCACTCCTTCAATTACCCAGAAGCCCTATTTATACAGCCTATCCTGACAACACCGTCCACCTCAGCTCTCTTTACCCCCTCGCTCCAAACCCATGTCTCTTGTCCATCCTTCAGCCCAAAGACATCATCTTTAAGGAGGGGGGTTCCGAATCAGCTGGGTGACCATTTTGGATTTGAGACGGAGCCCCCACCCTGAGTCTCCCCCCAGCCATCACATCTACCCACCGTCAATAAATCTCAATAATATCATATTGCAGCGTTTTTCAACCTTCAGGTCGCGACCCCACGTGGGGTCGCCTGAAATATCCGGAGCAGTGCAGTCACAATAACTAGTGATGGGCATATGAGACGGAGCTCCGGAGCACGTCTCGTTCTTTCTGAAACTGTCTCGCAGCAGCCGCTCATGTGACCAAAGTGTCGAGGTGTCGGTCCCTCCCCCCGCTGCTTCGCTCTGTGTGTCAGTCGCTTCAGTGTATCGAAGCGTTTCATTGGCTCAGCGAATGTTCCGCTCTGCGATTGTGAGTGCTTCAGAGTGTTCAACGCACTTCCTTGGTTTGACAAGCGCTAAACTGCTACAGTATAAAAGATGCACCAATATTTCTTAAAAATGTTGGGTAGTGAGGAGTATTGTGTGACGTTAGTGGTGATTTTGGTGACTTCTGGCGACTTTTGGCATTTGTTTCATTTTCGATGGCATCTACAAGTGGAAAAATGCGATCCACGAGTTGTGTGTTGGTTTGCAATGGTTAAATTTGTCCACTAGAGGTCAGTGTTTCTCCCGAGTCCTCAGACACGTCGAACCATTTGACACAATATTGCGACTGAGGCTGAGACTGAAACATGATTTTAAAAAAAAAAGTCTATGGGGTCGCCAGAAAAGTGTGATGTCAAAATGGGGTCACAGGCCAAAAAAAGGTTGGGAACCACTGTTATATTGACTCTTTAAGGTGCATTATGTAACTTTTCTAGTTGAGGTCCGTCATCTGCTTGTTTCTATGGAGATATTACTGCTCTGCCTGGAATGCTCCACAGTATAACTTAAAATAGCTCTACTTTACATTTATTCATTGCATGTGGTTTTATAGCTCAAAAACACCAAGAAAAACAGATATTCTGACTGTGAGCGGGGTCGCCTCTCCACAGATCTGACCTGTAACTTGGTCTGGTTTGGTCCCCATGAATGAGAACTGAAGAAGCAGCTTGGATGAGCTGCGAAACATATTCGACTAAATAAACTTTTGTCCAGTTGACAAATTGAATTTCTCCTTTTGCCGTGGATTCTACCTGGACGATTGAGGGATTCTACACACATTCTGGAAAAAGTAATAATATTTCCATGAAGAAAAGCATTTAATGGACCCTCCACCAAAAAGGTTACACAGTGCACCTTTAAACCCTCTTTTGCTTTGGACCTACTGGACTCCTGAGAGACTGCACAGACATATTTTCTATCAGTTAAGTTGAATTTCATTGTTTTCACGTGTTCCAGGCGGAGCACCTGACCAGCTGTTACTGGGGTGGGAGCACTAACCCCACAGAGAGACATGACCCCAGCCTGCCCTACCTGGAGCAGTATCGCATCGACATGGAGCAGTTCAAAGCCCTGTTCACGCTCCTCTTCCCATGGGCCAACGGGGCGCACTCTGACCCTCTGGCCGTGCGCTTCTTCCGTCTCCTCGACCACAACGGAGACGGTCTCATCAACTTCAGAGAGTTCATCACGGGCCTGGGTAAAAAGTCATGAAGAATATGAGTCTTTGAGGTCTGATTGTTGTATTTAAATGTTTTAAAATGGATGTTGTTGTGGTTGTAGGGGTGCTGTGTCACGGGGACCTCACTGAGAAGCTAAAACTGCTCTACAAGTTACACGTGCTACCAGGTATATCTTTTTTTTGTTTGTTTGTTGGCAAAAATTGCTTTAAAATATAGTTGGTAGATGAAGAACTGTATGTCTGCCACCATGAAATGCAACTTAAAACAATTTATTTAGGACATTAAGGGCCTGTTTACACGAGAAAACGACAGAATATTTCATTGGAAGTGCCTTTCGTTTAGACGGTGACAGCGTTTTGGGGGCTTAAAAACGCAAAAAACTGAAACCGCCCTCCAAAGTGGAAAACTTTGCTACTACGCTCCGCCGTAGCGTTTTCATCTACACTGCCCAAGACGCAAAACTCTTTTGCTGATGTCGCATACACGTTTACGCCACATCACAGAAGAAGATTCTACACATGCGCGCAGACATAGTGATAATGTATCACAGCGCCACCTAGCCGCCTGGCATCCATACCCAATCCAATTCCACACACTTTTGCGTCACCGTATGCACCCAGATTTCTTCCTGAAAACGCTCGTCTAAACGCGGAATAAAAAGTGAAGACGTGATGCCACTTTTGTGTCTTCTGTTCAGACCGTCATCATATAAATGTAGCCTGAACAGACAGGCAGTGGAAACTACATCTACATAATTTTGAAACTACACAGACCTGTTGGTCAGTGAAAGCCATGTGTGGGTCAGTGTTGTGCAGTAACGCGTTACTAATAATGCGTTACTGTAACGCCGTTACTGTTGACAGTAACTAATACTGTAACGCGTTACTTTTAAAATAAAGGAACTCAATTACCGTTACTAAACGGCGCGTTACCGCGTTACTGAACCTGCTCATTTTGAAACTGGCATCATGTGCGCGACTCGCATAGGCACAGGGGATTTTTTTTTCTCCCTTTGGTAAGGGCGGGATAAGTAATGATGATTGGCTAAAGCAGAGTAAGATTTCATGTTGAGCCAATCAGAGACACCCAGTGGGCGGTGGGCGGGTTCTACACACAATCCCAGCACACAGTAGTAGCGCGCACACACAATACACACACCCCGTGTCAGATGGCGAGTCCCGAGTCGAAGACAGAAGTATAGGCAGTATTTTAACCTCGTCGAGGTAAAAGGTAAAAACGTACATGTTACGTGCACATTGTGTCAAAGACCAAAGACTTTGTCCACGTCCAATATAAGCAACTCGAATTTAATGAAGCATCTCTGGACGGCGCACGCTTCTGTTAAACTAGTGGCCCCCAGCAGGCCCCATGATGATAATCGCATGCTATGAAGGAGAGAGGAGTAGGAGGGGAGGAGGAAGAGGAAAGGAGGAGGAAGAGGAGAGGAGGAGGAGAGGAAGGGGCAGAAGAAGCAGGCCCCATGATGATAATCGCATGCTAGGTGCCGTTAACAATGAAGGCCACGGTGACGGAGCCACACCAGCCAAGCAGCAAAAGCTGTATAATGCACTGTAAAAAAAATCCAAATTATTTGACATTTTTTAACTTAAAAAAAAAGTAACGCATTAGTTACTTTCCTAGGTAACTAGTTACTTTTATAGTGTAGTAACTCAGTTACTTTTTTGGGTTAGTAACTAGTAACTGTAACTAATTACTTTTTCAAAGTAACGTGCCCAACACTGGTGTGGGTCCGCCTCTATAGGGGAGAGCACAAGAACCTCGCGGATAAATGTGAAAAATGTTGATGCCTCTGTTTGCCCCAGGGCAGCTAGTAGTAGTACTGAATGACTAATGTATGAATTTGTGATATTTCATATACAGCTTTGGAAAAAAATAAGAGACCACTGCAAAATGATCAGTTTTTCTGATTTTACTACTTACAGGTATGTGTTTGGGCAAAAGGAACATTTTTGTTTGAGTCTGTAAACTACTGACAACATTTCCCCCAAATTCCAAATAAAAATATTATTGTTTAGAGCATTTATTTGCAGAAAATGACAAATGGTCAAAATAACAAAAAAGATCCATGTTTTCAGACTTCAAACAATGCAAATTCATTTTAAAACAACATAATACTAATGTTTACACTTAAGAAGAGTTCAGAAATCAATATTTGCAATAACCCTTATTTTTAATCACAGCTTTCATGCGTCTTGGCATGCTCTCTACAAGTCTTTCACATTGTTCTTGGGTGACTTTATTCCACTCCTGGTGCAAGAACTGAAGTAGCTCAGCTTTGTGTTTGTGTTGGAATTCAACAGACACTGGAATGGAATGGCTGTAATACATGTAGAGATGCTGATTTCAGAAAAAAAATGCAGTGGTCTCTTATTTTTTACCAGAACTGTATTTTATTTTTCTAATCTCTTTTTCTTATCTTGTAGATATACCAAATGAACAGGATGAACCGGACTCTGCCTTTGAAGCGACGCAGTACTTTTTTGAAGACATCACTCCAGAAACTTCAATGAGTACGTTTTAGCAGCACTATTTTCCTGCAAGTTTCTACTTTAACAACTCATACACCTCTTTACACTTTGTAGTCATGGAAATGTCATTGTTACATTAAAGTGTGTACGTGTGACCACAGTCCTATCAGCAGACTGCAGCACAGCCACAAAACCACAATAAGAGCTATATCTGCGTTACAAAATGTGCTAGATACAAGTCTGAATTGTGTTGTTTATTTTCACAGTGATAAAACAGAGAATGTACACTCTGAAAATACTTAATAACTACTGCTAGAGTAATTGTTCTGATAGCAACTGCTTCAAGACAGTTATGATAATGTGGTTCACAACTGGGTCATACTCCAGTTACATGGTTTATGAGGCTGGAAATGAAGCGAAAATACACCGGTAAATAAGGTCAAAGAAACTGTTACGGGACAGAAATCTGAAATCTGCAACATCTGATTTATTTTGTGCTGATTTTGTGTTTTCAGGTCACGACTCCAGATGCAGAAGTGAGAAGGACGACGGCTTTGTTAGAGTCACCTTCAAGAATGAGAAAGGTGAGAGGATTTTCTTTTCAACATTTACTTAAATGGGCTGATATAACATTTAAAATGTGATTGCGTTTTATATTTTGAATTTTACTCGTGTTTGTAATACAGCTGACAGCATTTTTTAAATTTTTATTATTATTTATAGGTTATTTTTGGCTAAGATCTGTTTAAAAGCTCTATTTAAAGGTCCTATTTTGCGCAATATTGATTCTTGTAAACTTCCTGTATTACCACATGAGTGTTTTCTGTTTTAAAGATGCAGGGTTTGTGTGTTAAACATGTGTGAATTAAACAAAACACAACTCCAGGTGTGTCTGAGATGAGAAAACAACATTATAACATAGATCACAAAATAGCATAATATGGACTCTTGAATTCAATGGGCCAACATAATAATAATTTCATTTCATTGCACTATGTATTTTGATTTTTACCATTGTTTGTAATAGATTTTGACATTTTTAAAGGTCCCATGGCATGAAATTTTCACTTTCTGAGGTTTGTGAATGTTAATGTGAGCTCCCTTACCCTGTTTAGGGCCCCCCCCATGGCTAAATGTTGTGAAATGTCTAAACTGAGCATTTGCGGTCCTTTTCTGTGTTTGAAAAAAAAACAGCTCAAACGGGCGATTCTGAACAAGGCAACTATGTTACGTCACATCGAAAAATGCAGTTCCACCCCCCGTCTGGATGCCTACCCACCGTCTCTGTAAATCACGCCCAGAGAGTTTGGACCGCAAATGAGCTACGCAATGCGAAATGCGTTTTTTTATTTGCCTGGAGGCACGTGCGAGTGTTTCTAGGCTTGGAAGTCCTTTATCTGAGCCTCTGGACCTCTGAAACAGCAGTGGTTTAATTTTATTTTCTGTGAAAATGTGTTTTTTTCATTGAAATGCCTCTCCTTTCTTCCTTCGCGCTTAAAAGCGGAAGTGGGGCCAGCACAAAGCGCACCGCTAAAACAAGGAACCAGCGGCACATTTGGCCCCCCCCCCACCCGCTCCTCTAACCTATCTCTGTCCTTCTCATTTGCATTCAAGAAACAAGGCCCAGAATGAGTTGTTCAGAGAGATATTTTCTGACTCTGACTGTGTACATGTGTCTTTCTCATGCACTGAGTCTTGATTTTGGAGCAGGATTCATTTACAGTATTAGGGAACCATTAAGGCACCATATAAAAGCATCAAGAAGTACCATGTCATAGGACCTTTAAGAAAAATAGGCAACATCCCATATGATGCGCCAAAATACAAAACCTCAGTAACATTGAAAAGAATAACAGCCTTTAGTCGAATCAGACGTAAAAGGAGTATTTATTTTATTTATGTTGTTATTTTTGGCTAAGTTATGTTTAAAAGCTCTATTTAAAGGTCCTATTTTACGCAATATTGACATTAAGCCATGTTAGAATTTACCTAACATGAATTTACCTAACATTACCTCATCAAACACATACCCGGGTTTGTGTTTTGCGTCATTTCTGTAATACTTTATTAGTAGCCTGTCTGCATCTCTTAAGCTTAAAATTCAATTAAGTTATAAATTATGTTTTGTTTAGTAGAGATGGGAAATTATCCAAATGATTCTAGTGAACATGTATGGAGTTTAAAATCACAGTGGAGCACTTCCTGTATTACCACATGACATCACAAGATGGAACAGAGTGTTTTCAGTTTGAGAGAAGAACTCGGCTTAAACATTTGTGAATGAAATGAAACATAACTCCAGGAAATGAAACACAACTCCATTTTTTTTAAATTAGGAAACACTATAACAGATCCGAAAATAGCCTTTAGATTAGAATAGATTTGCCCTTTAAGACTAAAGTTACATAAGCTACATACACCTTCAAATAAAAGATTCTGAGCTAACTGTGTCATTGTGTTTTTGTTCTGTTTTTACACAGTGAAAAAACTGAACCCTCCAGACTACCGCCACTACCTGAAACTATGGAACCAGGAGTCACGCTCCAAAGTGGAAAACACCAAAGACTTGCCTAAGCTTAATCAGGTAAGACTGTCCAGAACTGTCTGAAATTTCCTGACATATTTTATCGTAGGGTTGTCAATAGATAATCATTTGAGCAGGTATCGATACTAAAAAAAGTCTCATTCACAGGACAGAAATGATAGTCTGGTTAACACCTGACCATATCACAAGTGAGATATGGGTCTGGAAACTCGCTTCGAAAAATCCCGTAGCGGAGGTGTGGTTAGCGCTCGCCAACGGCCATTTATTGGGCGTTATGAATGTCTATCATTGAGCGTATACGTAAGTCCATAGCCAATCATGTCAGTTGTCAGTTCAAACTACAAGCTTCCGTTTGTCATGTGGTACGCGTCACCGTCTTTTCACCCCTCCCCCGCTCTCTGATTGGGGCCCTAAATCTGGGACTCTCGCTTGGACGAGTTTCCAGGCCGCCTTCCAGTTCGAAACGAACGGAAGCGGCCTGGGAATTCCCAGGCTACAGAAATGAGCCTTTCCTGAATAGTTTTGCGTCCCATTTCTCTGTCTTACCCCTTCGTCTTACCCCTACCCCTTGGTTTTGTGCATTCATGTGAGGGCAAGGGGTGTCCCGATTCTGATTTTGATCAAGGGCGAGGGCCACGACCGAGGGCTACATACCCTTCTCGACCAGACTTGGAACGAAGGGGTACACCTACAAGCTCAGGATGGCAGCGTCACATCGACCAGCCAAGGAGTCTCATAAATGTATTTTCAACAGTTGTAATTATCGACTAACAGTTTTGCATGGTTTACAATTAACAATTAATTACAATTAACGTTACTTTTAGTGAACTGTTGTTGCGGTTTTAATTGTAGTGATGTCTGTTTAGCCGACGTTATCATTTTCATCGAACTTTCATGTATAAACAAGGTACCCGATAATCCTTGACATTTGTTTACGTTTGTTTGCGTCAGTTGTTGTCGCCTCTGTAGACGTAGCAGCTCAGGTAGAGGCGAGGGATGATGACGCAAATGGTGTGGGAGTGGCGTCCCATTTCTTAGGGGAACATTCGTACCCCGAGCCCTCTCAGCTCGTTATCGAGGGGAAAAACAAAGACGTAGATAAAGGGGTAGGGGTAAGACAGAGTAATGGGATGCAGCCTTAGAATGATCTTGAGCTGAATCAGAACAAGTATAAGAGCATGGATCACTGAGGGATTACACAGATATAAGACTGCGTAGTAATACAAAAGAAAGTACTATGATTTAATGTTGAAAATCACATTCTATTGTCTAAATCAGGGGCCGGCAACCTTTACCACTCAAAGAGCCATTTGGACCCGTTTCACACAGTAAAGAAAACACTGGGAGCCACAAAACCCTTTTGAAATTTAAAATGAAATAACACTGCATATAATGGCTTTTTTGTTACCTGGCCAGCCAAATGATATCTCTCTGTATTTCCTATACACCGCGATACCATTTGGACACTCTCCATCCACTCTCGCTCCTCCGGTTCCAAACCGACTCCGCGATTCTGATTCGTTCAAAGATGGTGACGTCAGTGCACCCGCCTTTGCCCGCAAAGTCACTCTTAGGCAGCGGAAGTTCCGCCTCAGTTTTAAATCAAGATGGCGCAATCTCTGATTGGTTCACTTAGCTGTCTGTCTACGCGCAACCGCAGCGCATTTTGTGGATCAAACGTTACCAGACTCACTCGCTGGTACAGCGATGAGTCATGGATTCTTCCAGGCAAGCTTTTTTGCATTTGTGACATAGAATTACATTTTGAAAATGAATGAACTAAAATAAAATACATTTTAATTAAATACAGTGGTCCCTCGCTATATTGTGGTTCACTTTTCGCGGCCTTGCTGTTTCGCAGATTTGTTTTATTCCAATTTTTTTTAATAGTGTTTCAACGCGCATTTCTGCGTCCTGATTGGCTAAGGGACTGTAGACCTTTGCCGATTCGTCAGTCATTCTCCTCCGTGTCTCCTGTACAGAATGTGTTCAGTTTGCCAGATTTATATAAATGTTCGATCACAGTGTGACTCTGAAGTGCTGTATGTTGGCAAGTTTTCTCCCCGACAAAACCCGCCACAGTGAAGCGGTGCCAGGACGAGGAGGCTCGATCATAAGAACTGTGAAATACACACGAAATACACTTTGGTTTCGTTCTATAATACTGTGCTTTTTTGTTGAAAATCTACAAAAGATTGAGTGTTTAAACAAGAGAGAAATGTGAGAAAACGTTAATTCCAGTCTGAGAAAAGTTTAGAATGTGTGTGGTGAGGCCTTTACAGCCTTAAAACATGGAGAATAATTGTAAAATATGGAGCTGATGACTTTGCGGATTTAGCTGTCATGGGTTATTTTTAGAACGTAACCCCCGTGATAAACGGGGGGCTGCTGTACCGAGCCGCATCAGATGGCTCCGGAGCCGCGGGTTGTCGACCCCGGTCTAAATAAAGAGCGTCTTTATTATATAGTATCAAAACCTTTATTGATTATCGAGTCTGTTTCTTAGTATCAAAAAGAAGTGTGAAATGTTTGTATTATTGTATATGAAGTTTACATAAATATGTTTTTTCTTTTTCAGAGCCAGTTCATCGAGCTCTGTAAAAGTCTTTATAGCATGTTCAGTGAGGACGTGGCCGAGCAGGAGCTGTACCACGCCACCGCCACCGTCACCAGTTTACTGTTGGAGATGGGCGAAGTGGGCAAACTCTTCAGCTCCGCCGTAAGAAAGGACAGCACCCAAGGGAGCAACCCAGAAACAATCCCTGTACCGGAGCCTCTCACCGGGGGCGCCGTTCTCCTCCAGTCCTCCTTGGAGAACAAGCTGTGCGAAGAAGAGGAGAAAGCCGAGGACGGGGTTGAAATTCCGCCAATGCACGACGTCAAACTCGAGGACTCTTCGCCCAAAGGCACCTCCTCCTCGATGCTAATATCCGATGACGAAACTAAAGACGATACCTCCATGTCCTCTTACTCCGTCTTGAGCGCCGAAATGGACGACAAACTCCAGTGCGAGGACATAGCCGACGACACAGTGCTGGTGCGTAGCGACAGCGGTTCCCACGGCAACATGGGTCACATGGGCTCGCACCAGACGGGGTTACCTCACAGTACGAGCATAGACAAGGACTGGGCGATCACCTTCGAGCAGTTCCTGGCGTCGGTGCTGACGGAACAGGCCCTCGTGCAGTACTTCGAGAAGCCAGTAGAGGTGGCGGCGCGCATCACCAACGCCAAGAACGTGCAAAAAGTGGGACGGGCGAACTCGCTGTCCACAAGTGACTATGAGATTTCGTTATCAGGGTGAAAAGATGGAAGAGGGTTTTAAAGGTAGGCGATGTAGCGTTTCGGTTGGGGGTTCGTCACCTGCTTGTTTCTATGGATATGTCATTGCGCTGCCTGGAATGTTCCACAGTATGACATTAAACAGCTCCACCTTACATTTATTCAATTATAGGTGGTTTTATAGCTGAAAAGTGCGTAGAAAAACAAGTATTCTGACTGTACCTGACTGTATTGTACTACCTCTCCACAGATCTGACGTGTAACTTGGTCTGGTTTGGTCTCTGTGAAGATAGAAACGTTTAATACCACGCTGTGGGACATTCCAGACTCCATGCAGAAAAGCATTTGATGGACCCACCACCAGAAAAGTTACACAATGTACCTTTATTAACGATTGACTGTTGTAAAAAGGGACAGTGTGGAATAAGTCGAGGATGTACAGAGTTTTAGAGCGATGTAAAGTACTATGGTTATATTCGTGACCAAAAAGTTCTTGGGAAACTATTTTATCACATGTGAAAGAGATTTATTTAGAGGCTCTCCGAAAATTGTCCAGCTGAAGAGAAGCAAACATACAAACCCCCAAAATCGTGTAATTCCTCATTCGCCGAGATAGAGTCACCAGGACAGTGTTTTTGTAAGTGAGAAGTTTCGACTGCCACCTGGAAGCCATTTTTTATCGAAACGTAGTGGAAAAGAGAGGCGAGACAGTTCAGCATATCCATAGGTTTCAGAATGATGAAAATTTAAGTTTAAAACAAAATATGATATCTTTTAATGGACTTACTTACCAACCAGCCATTGTGTTCTTAATAAGATTGAATTGAATTAATGGAAAAAAGTCCTCAAAAAGTCCTCGAAATTAATGACTAGCTTATCATTCCAGTACCTTTAAATTGAAAATGGCAGTCGTTTGCCGTCCTAAACATCTAAATTTCAAAAATATTGTCCAGATTTTGTCCTCTACCTCTGAAACTCACTCCCCCCAAAAAAAAAAAAGAATAAAAAAAGGAACGCTGTTTAAAATATAAGTAATATTATAATGCATAATACCAGAATCTATATACAGTAAGTTACCATAGTTAATGGATATTGCATTTTTGGCCAAGAATTATAAGTGACTAGGAACACATTTTAAAACATGTTTAGTAACGGCAAACCAAAAAAACACTGATTAACAATTTTTAAAAATGTATTTAAAGGTACACTATGTAACTTTATCGTTGGGGGTCCGTCACCTTCTTATTTCTATGGATATGTCATTCCTCTTCCTTATATTTATTCAATTACAGGTGGTTTTATAACTCAAAAATACTTAGAAAAACAGACGTTCTGACTGTGAGTGGGGTTGCCTCTCCACAGATCTGTAACTTGGTCTGTTTTGGTCTCCATGACGACAGAAAGACAGTTTAATATCAGACTGTGAAACATTTCAAACAAAACAATAACACTGGTCTACACATTTTTGGACTCGATCTGCTTCCGAGATAAAAGTGGCTAAATCTCATTTATATTGATAAGATGAACTGAAAATCAATTGATAACTGTGCTGGTTAGCTAATATATTCAAGATATGTAATGATATTGTTTTACATCAAAATCGTATCTGTTTATTCAATAGATTTAGGCATTTTTGCTTAAAAATAATATTTATATTTTGAAAATATTTAACTTGCACTTCTTTATCCCTCAAGAAATAAACAAGAAATATCTTAAGACATCAGGTGCACACAATTTCGAGGCATCTCTCTTATGTGAAATTAAAAAACATTTTAAAAAACACAAGTTAAAACTCTAGACATATTAAAATGAATGTATGTGAATGTGCAGACAGGATTTCAGATAGAACTGTTGCTTGTAGACACACTGTACCTTCTGAGAAACTACCGTTTTTGCCTTATTTTGCATAAATTTCCTATTTTGACCTGATACTATATCTTTGAAACTTTTTCTTTATTAGTGACCTTAAACCAAGAAAAATGTCACTACTTTTGTTCCGGAAGCATTTTGTTGTAGACCAGTGTAACATATCTATAGAGAAAAGCATTTTGACGGCGCCTACACCAGAAAGGTTACACAATGCCCCTTTAACATCACTAGATCTAAGATTTTACTACACACGTTGCCTAGTCTTTGTCAGTTTTGCCATTTTGGTGAAGGTTACAATTTGGCTTTCTTAATCTGTCAAATGCACTTTAAGAATGATTAATAGTGACACTTAACCATCTGTGTCATTTTAAATTTCCCATTTTCAACCTTAGAAGTGGGTTTGTATTATTTGCTCCAGTGATCAGAGTCCACACACAGTAGCTGTACATGAATTTACATTATGCATAAATGTTAAGATTGTAACTTCTAGTAACTTTAGGCTATGTAGATGTACCTGTCCATAGACAAAAGTACACACCCAAACGGGACTATAATACTCTATGTACTTAAGTGTCATTTAACATACTGTATTATCAAATGATTGCCTGTTTTTTTTATGTTTCAACCTGCTGCTATTTTAAAGGTGCTATATTACACAAAGAGCTTTAAGCCATGTTAGAATGTTGTTATCTCCTCAAAAACACACCTGGAGTTGTTTAGTTTCATTCACACATGTTTGAGGAATCCTTTAGTGTTAGTCTGTCCACATCTCCAAAGCTCAAAACGCTCTGTTCCACCTTGTGATGTCATGAAGTGGTAGTTTTCAAGTTAACAGCGAACCTTTATTTTTAGTTCAGTAAAGATTGGCAATTCCAAGTCTGAAATCATCAAAATTATTCTAGCGAAGGCGCATGGAGTTTAAAAATACAGTACTTCCTGTATTACCACGTGACGTCACAAAGAATCTAAATATGCAGGATTTGTTTGTTAATTAAATATGCGTGAATGAAACAAAACACAGTGATTTTGACGAGGAAACAACATTACAGCTCTGGAAAAAAATAAGAGACCACTACATTTTTTTCTGAAATCAGCATCTCTACATGTATTACAGCCATTCCATTCCAGCGTCGAATTCCAACACAAACACAAAGCTGAGCTACTTCAGTTCTTGCACCAGGAATGGAATAAAGTCACCCAAGAACAATGTGAAAGACTTGTGGAGAGCATGCCAAGACGCATGAAAGTTGTGATTAAAAATAAGGGTTATTGCACCAAATATTGATTTCTGAACTCTTCTTAAGTGTAAACATTAGTATTATGTTGTTTTAAAATGAATTTGATCTTGTTTCTTTGCATTGTTTGAGGTCTGAAAACATGGATCTTTTTTGCTATTTTGACCATTTGTCATTTTCTGGAAATAAATGCTCTAAACCAGGGGTGACAAACATGCAGCCCGGGGGCCAGATCCGGCTCTCCAAGACCTTTAATCTGGCCCTCGGGTGATTTTCTATTTAAATATTATATTTTAATTTTCTATTATAATATTGGGAATTTTCTGCGCCTCTTTTCTGTGCAGTTTAGCATAGCAGCGCCTCTGTGCGTGGCCCCTCCCACCAGAGCATCACAAATGAAGACTCGCCTCTTTCCAAAGGAAAGGACCATCGTTTTGACTGTTGACTGTGACACCCTCATCAGAAAAATGTTAAAAATGAGAAAAGTGGACGCCGAATGCAGGATTTTCCAAGAAAAATAGACTAATTCCTATTTGTTCACAGAGGTGAATGGGAAACCTGTATGCTTGGTGTGTTTGCAACAAGTAGCTGTGCTCAAGGAATATAATCTTAAACGCCACTTCGAGACACGGCATTTCGAACAATAAAATAATTGAATGGAGAAGACAGAAGATAAACGAATTATTGCTGAGACTGAAGAAACAGCAGTCTGTAATAGATTTGCATTTCTCTGGACAAATATTTGGATTTATTGCTATTTTTGGGGTATATTTGCCATGAGTTTTCTGATCCGGCCCATTTGGGATCAAAGTAGGTTGGATACGGCGCCCGGACCAAAATGAGTTTGACACCCCTGCTCTAAACGATATTTTTATTTAGAATTTGGGGGAAATGTTGTCAGTAGTTTACAGACAAAAATGTTCCTTTTGCCCAAACACATACCTATAAGTAGTAAAATCAGAAAAACGGATAATTTTCAGTGGTCTCTTATTTTTTTTGCAGAGCTGTATAACAGAGATCAGAAACTAGCGTAATATGGACCCTTTAAACATTTTTTTTATTTTGTTGTCAGAATGAAATTAATGCTGTGAAATCACTGTCTCTAACCACACTAATCACACATTATCAGTGAAATATTTGCAATGTTTTTATAAGACGACGATATGATGTGAGCTGTGACTAATACGAAACATTTCTGAAATTTAAATGTTAGTGGTTGCTATAGGAACAGGACCGTGACGCCATCCAGTTTTATGTTCAGTACTGTACATACTTTTGCATTGTCCTTGCGCTGGATTTGTTGTGCACATTCAAAATAATTAAACTGATTCTACACTGCAAAGCTTTCACAAGTTCAGTGTGTCGTTTTTTGTTTTTGTCACTCTGAGTGGCCCCTCCCTTTGCTCCCTGCGTACGTCACTCCCCCTTCAGAGCGCTATCTCACCACAATCAGCGTCCCTCCCACTAATGCAACTACTACACTTTGCACCAGGTTTGTCGAGTTGTTGTGTGCAGTTTGGTGTTGTTTTTTGTGTATTTATGGAGATTTATTTTGTGTGGGAGCGAGGGTGACGCAGGCTGAGCATTGCACAGAATCTTATAGTGCAGGAGAGAGATTGCTAAATTACTAAAACATGCATAGACGACATTTAAAAACTCTCCAGGCGTGTTTTTGATGAAGAAACAATATTATAACATGGTACAAGATAGTAATTATGTGTGTTTGTTGTAGTTCTGGCCAGAAATGACATTCAAAATGAAACACTGCCATCTACTGTTCAACGCTGGTACAATCAAACAATCAATCATCTAATTCAGTGTTTTCCAACCTTTTTTGTCTTGTGTACCTCCTTTTTGTCATACCTCGAGTACCCCCTGACTCATACGTGTTGATAATTCTCCAAAAGTAGAATGTGACACAACGGATTATTAAATGAAAATCATTTTATTTCATCTCCTTAATTTGAAAATTTAATTCTCAGGAATTTTCTCTCTTTTCTTTAACTCAAATTTACTCAAATTAGAATTTAAAAATCCAAAAAAATCTCCCCCTGCGCCTGGCAGCAACACTGTCGAGTACCCCCTGCAGTGTGATCGCGTACCCCTGGTTGGGAAACACTGATCTAATTGACCCTCTTCCAAGTTATCTTTAGTAGTATAATTAACAGAGGGAATGTAGTCAAAAGTACAAATGAGGTAGTATAAAATAGGGGAGTGTCTGAGCCCGACCAATCGAATTCCGCAACTGAGCATACGGTCATATCATACACTCAGGTATTATGAGGAAAAAAGAAAAAAAAACACTAGAAGAAAGCAAAAAATGTTTGGGGTAACCAAACATTTTTCATCAAAGAGAGAGACACTTTATTGATCCCGAGGGAAATTCAAGTTTTGCTGCAACATTTCTCAGTGTTTGTGTCTCAGTCAAAGGTCTCAGTGCAGTTTAACAGGAGGACTGGTCAGGGAGGGTCAGCAGATCTGTATCAGGGCAGATTGAGGAGAGGAAAAGTCAAAAGTGTCCGTCCTCTGTGTCCTGCAGAATCACAGCAGTGTCCAGGGGGCGTCAGGTGAACACCACAGGAAAAGCCTCACTCTTACTCTGCTCTGGTGTCACAGTTGGTGATGAAATGGTCTATTCCCTCAAAGCGTGTCTTCTGAAAGACCTTCTGTCACGTGTTTGGTGTAAAAAGCCTGTACAATCTCAGATGTCCACAGCTTCTTGCACGGTCTCCACGGATATGAGGAAAAACAAACCGCAAACCATCCCCTTCTTGTGTCATTTGAGTTATACATGCTGCACTTCTTAGTTGGTTAAAATCCCATATGATTATAAAACTGAGCTCAAAAAACAAAAAAACTGCTCAGTGTGTGAGACAAGTGCCACAAAAGAAGCCAACTAATCTGTGTTATTTGAATCAAGGGCCGCATTTCAAAACACAAACGAGGCAGAAGGTTTCTCCAGGGCCATGGACTGGTGTTCAATACAGTGAATCACTGAAATATCTGTAGCTTATTTGTTATTTTTATTCATTTATTTTGGACAAGTACTGTAAACATTTTACGTTCCTTTACAACAGAACACAGTATCATCCGTATTGACATCTGTGCAATCTTTCCAACAGAAACAACAACAAAACTGCCCAAAAAGAAGTGGAAGAAGAAAAAAATAATTGAATCCCACCCCCATCTTTTACTTTAACACAGAAGATTAGTTTAGTTTAGTTTAGTTTAGTTTATTTGACAGGGACAATGTACAAAAGATGGGGTGGGATTAAACATTACATTTAGTATTCAGTAGTTACCATGGTGACGCAACGCACACATCAGTAAACAATGTCAAAAATATTTTTAAGATAGCCGGAAAACCTCAGAGTCTAACTCCAGTAACAAAGCTTCAGACTGAGTAGTGCTTCAGTTAGCATAACAACACAAGGGAATGTTGCTAACCTCAGTTGTAAAGTATCAATTGGCTTCAACAAGTTGGATTTAAAAAAAACAAAACAAAAAAGTATCATACTGGGTGTAATTGTACAATTCACCAAATCCCTGAGGGCCCAGAAAAACGGGTCTGAGGGCCACATTTGACCCCCAGAAGAATAAACGATTCAGTAGCTAATGGAGATTTAAACAAACAAACAAACAAACAAACAAACAAACAAACAAACAGTGGAGGAATGTAAAGTACTGTACTTGTTGTCTGAGACCTGCTCAAAAGTTTGAAGGTTTATTTTTTAACACAACTTTAGTTTGAGTTTGATAAATATTTTAAAATTAGATTTGTTTGTTGTAAGTTTGACAAATAACCCAAAGTATAACACAAAAACACCAAAATCTAAAACTAATCAAAAATAAACTAAAACTGAGCAGTTATATAAAAAACGAAAATGAAAACTATCAGAGCCACTCTAAAAACTAATTAAAACTAACTTAGGAGGAAAAGTCAAAACTAACTAAAACTAAACTATAATGAGAAATCCAGAACTATTATAACCTTGGTACTTCTTCCACTACTGCAAACAAAGAGTGAAACGCAGTAGCCCTGATATCTGAGTATGGAGCATTGACAGAGTTACACATCCTGTGGGCCTATCAGCACGAGCCAAACTCAGGTCAAACACTGTGATCTTATCTCCTGCCTGACCTCCGGACGGGCTTCACGTCATCGCTCCGCTCCTGCGTCACCATTCTCACACACAACCTGTGTGTGTGTGTGTGTGTCCATGTGTGTGTTCATGTGTGTGTCCATGTGTGTGTGTCCATGTGTGTGTGTCCATGTGTGTGTGTTCATGTGTGTGTGTCCATGTGTGTGTTCATGTGTGTGTCCATGTGTGTGTCCATGTGTGTGTCCATGTGTGTGTCCATGTGTGTGTCCATGTGTGTCCATGTGTGTGCCCGTGTGTGTGTGTCCATGTGTGTGTCCATGTGTGTCCATGTGTGTGCCCGTGTGTGTGCCCATGTGTGTGTGTCCATGTGTGTGTCCATGTGTGTGCCCATGTGTGTGACCGTGTGTGTCCATGTGTGTGTCCATGTGTGTGTCCATATGTGTGTCCATGTGTGTGTGTGTGTGTGTCCATGTGTATTTCTATGTGTGTGACCATGTGTGTGTCCATGTGTGTGTCCATGTGTGTGTCCATGTGTGTGCCCGTGTGTGTGTGTCCATGTGTGTGTCCATGTGTGTGTCCATGTGTGTGTCCATGTGTGTACGTGTGTGTGCCCATGTGTTTGACCATGTGTGTGTCCATGTGTGTGACCATGTGTGTGTCCATGTGTGTGCCCGTGTGTGTGTGTCCATGTGTGTGTCCATGTGTGTGTGTGACCATGTGTGTGTCCATGTGTGGACCATGTGTGTGTGTCCATGTGTGTGTCCATGTGTGTCCATGCGTGTGTCCATGTGTATGTCCATGTGTGTGCCCGTGTGTGTGTCCATGTGTGTGCCCATGTGTGTGCCCATGTGTGTGCCCATGTGTGTGCGCATGTGTGTGTCCATGTGTGTGTCCATGTGTGTGTCCATGTGTGTGACCATGTGTGTGTCCATGTGTGTGTGCATGTGTGTGTCCATGTGTGTGCCCGTGTGTGTGTGTCCATGTGTGTGCCCATGTGTGTGTGCATGTGTGTGTGCATGTGTGTGTCCATGTGTGCCCATGTGTGTGTGCATGTGTGTGCCCGTGTGTGTGTCCATGTGTGTGCCCGTGTGTGTGTCCATGTGTATTTCTATGTGTGTGTCCATGTGTGTCCATGTGTGTGTCCATGTGTCGTGTGTGTCCATGTGTGTGTCCATGTGTGTGCCCATGTGTGTGCCCATGTGTGTGTCCATGTGTGTGACCATGTGTGTGTCCATGTGTGTGTCCATGTGTGTGTCCATGTGTGTGTGCATGTGTGTGCCCGTGTGTGTGTGTCCATGTGTGTGTCCATGTGTGTGTGTCCATGTGTGTGTCCATGTGTGTGCCCGTGTGTGTGTGTCCATGTGTGTGCCCATGTGTGTGTGCATGTGTGTGTGACCATGCGTGTGACCATGCGTGTGACCATGCGTGTGTCCATGTGTGCCCATGTGTGTGTGCATGTGTGTGTCCATGTGTGCCCATGTGTGTGTGCATGTGTGTGTCCATGTGTGTGCATGTGTGTGTCCGTGTGTGCCCGTGTGTGTGTGCCTGTGTGTGTGTCCATGTGTGTGTGCATGTGTGTGTCCATGTGTGGACCATGTGTGTGTGTCCATGTGTGTGTCCATGTGTGTGTGTGTCCATGTGTGTGCATGTGTGTGTGCGTGTGTGTCCATATGTGTGTCCATGTGTGTGCCCATGTGTGTGTCCATGTGTGTGTCCATGTGTGTGTCCATGTGTGTGCATGTGTTTGACCATGTGTGTGTCCATGTGTCATGTGTGTGTCCATGTGTGTGACCATGTGTGTGACCATGTGTATTTCTATGTGTGTGTCCATGTGTGTCCATGTGTGTGCGTGTGAGTGCCCATGTGTTTGACCATGTGTGTCCATGTGTGTGTGTCCATGTGTGTGCCCGTGTGTGTGTGTCCATGTGTATTTCTATGTGTGTGTCCATGTGTGTGTCCATGTGTGTGTCCATGTGTGTGTCCATGTGTCATGTGTGTGTCCATGTGTGTGTCCATGTGTGTGTCCATGTGTCATGTGTGTGTCCATGTGTGTGTCCATGTGTCATGTGTGTGTCCATGTGTCATGTGTGTGTCCATGTGTGTGTCCATGTGTCATGTGTGTGTCCATGTGTGTGTCCATGTGTGTGTCCATGTGTCATGTGTGTGTCCATGTGTGTGTCCATGTGTGTGTCCATGTGTGTGTCCATGTGTCATGTGTCATGTGTGTCCATGTGTGTGTGCATGTGTGTGTCCATGTGTGTGACCATGTGTGTCCATGTGTGTGTCCATGTGTCATGTCCATGTGTCATGTGTGTGTCCATGTGTGTGTCCATGTGTGTGTCCATGTGTGTGTCCATGTGTCATGTGTGTCCATGTGTGTGTCCATGTGTGTGTCCATGTGTGTTCTTCTGAGTCTCTTGCACAGACAATGTTCAGGTAACTATAGTAACACAGATACAAACTGCTTACTCAGCTCCATATGAGAGTCGTTTCCTTATTGTAAAGCTGCGCTGTGATTGGTTTAAAGGCCAAGCCCCCATGAACTGATAAAGCGTTATTATGACAGTCGTTAGAAGCAGACAATTAGTGGACAGCGGTAATCATAAGGTTTACTACAGTATCATTCACAGTTCAAAGTGAGCGAGGGCTTTTTTAGCAGAAGGTCCAACTTTACTTTTCAGGAGGAGTCAAGGTCAAAAGTCAAAGTGTACTTTATTGTCAATTCACTATGTAACAGGCATTACACAGAGGACTGAAATTGCATTTCACCAAACACCAAATGTGCAATTTAAACAAAAAAAACCCCAAAAAAACCACACGCACACACACACGCAAACACACAGCTACACTCATGGACAGGAAGTGTACACAGACATCAACAATAAATAGACATAACACAAACAAGTAAACATACTGCAAAAAAGCTTGGCCAAAATTTAAGATATAAACACTTAAATCGATAAGAAAATGATTTAAAAGTAGTGAAATTATCTGTCCATGCAGCAAGATAATTTTACTTTACAAGTTATCTTAAAATAAACTACC
Organism: Paratrypauchen microcephalus; assembly: GCA_036785185.1. Classification (NCBI taxonomy): domain Eukaryota; kingdom Metazoa; phylum Chordata; class Actinopteri; order Gobiiformes; family Gobiidae; genus Paratrypauchen; species Paratrypauchen microcephalus. The sequence continues at coordinate 5,683,639 of JAVJIX010000052.1, read as the reverse complement.
TCTAGACTAGAATTAAGCAGTCTCAGAACTATTAAGTAGATACTAAGAATAAAATAGAATGCCTTTTATTGTCACTATTCATATGTACAATTTACATCATACACACTCACAATGAGACTGAAAGCATCTCACTTCAGTGCAGACAACACAGTATAGAATAAATACATCTAATAAATCTGAAAACAAGACAAATAACCTGATATAAGTTTTAAAATCTTGGCCAGATCAGACAAATTTGCAGAGTACGCTTTCAACAAGAAGTAAAGTTTGACGTAGACTCTTCTTAGTAGCTGGTGTAGGTAAAAATGAAATGTGCAATATGTAGGGTGCAATAAGTGAAGGTGCAATTTGTAAAGTGCAAGAGTGCTTAAAACTGCATGGACATGAGTGTGTGTGAGATTGTTTTTTGGATGTCAGTAACATGTTCATGGAATGTAGTAGTGGTTGTAGCTGTAATGATAGCAGTATAGAGCAGCATTAATAAGTTGGTGCAATTGTTCGCCGTTGCGTAGGAGCAGAATCACAGCCACGCTCGCATTGGTCTGTCCCAGGGCGGCTGCGACATGGTTTATAGTATGAAGAATGAAAAAACGTGCGCAAAATTGACTCGTGTGAGCTTTACGCCGTGTTAGAATGTTGTTTCCTTCTCAAAAACACACCTGGAGTTGTGTTTTGTTTCATTCACACATGCTTGCATCTTCCAAATGATTTACAAAACGCAGCGGAGCACTTCCTGTATTACCACGTGACATCACAAGGTGGAACAGTGCGTTTTAAAATTTGAGAAGATTATAGAACTGCCTAAATGTGCAGGGTTTGTGTGTTAAACATGTTTTTGATGAGGAAACAACATTATAACGTACTGTAGATCAGAAAATAGCGTAATTTGAGCACTTTAAGTTATTTTGGTTATGCATTTTAGTTTTTCTGGACAGTTTTATTTCAGATTTTAGTCATTTTGCAGTAACATTATAACAGTACGTCGTCATACTTACGTTTTGTTAATAAGTATACAAAGAAATCACCCTGGTATCTGTAGTAAAAAGGGATTTTGGGACAGCTGGATATTAAATTTGTTGTTTTCAGAGTTGTGTGTGCTTTGTGTGGTAAATTGAACATTGACTTTCTGACAGTGAGTGGACTTTGATTTGACCCTCCGTACCGACGCACACAGAAACGCCTCTCTGTGCCGGCCATAAAAAGACTACAGTAAATATATAAATACAGAACTCCACATCCCTCTCTCCTCTCTGGGCCCTGGATTATGACCTGAACCAACCGGACCAATAAAAAAAGCGGAAAAAACATAAAAGTAAGTAAAGCGATTCCATTGAACAGGCTGATAAAAACGCAAATGCAAAGGACAATAAAGCTATATATGCAATTTTCATGCTTCTGGGTAGCGTTTCTGGTGGAGGGTCCGTCACCTCTCCTGCTTGTTTCTATGGCGATATCACTGCTTTGCCTAGAATGTTCCACAGTGTGACATTAAACAGCTCTACTTTACATTTATTCAATTACAGGTGGTTTTGTCGCTCAAAAATACCCAGAAAAACAGGCATTTTGGCTGCAAGCGGGGTCGCCTCTCCACAGATCTGACCTGTAACTTGGTCTGGTTTGGTCTCCATGAGGATAGAAAGGTTTAATGCCATACTGTGAAACATTCCAGACAAATCAATAAAGTATCTGTCTATATATATTTAATACAGATGGGGGCAGCTAAATAAATATTGTTAAAGGTGCATTGTGTAACTTTTTGGTTGGGGATTGTTTCCATGGAGATGTCATTGTTCTGCCTGGAATGTTCCACAGTGTGACATTAAACAGCTCTACTTTACATTTATTCAATTACAGGTGGCTTTATAGCTCCAAAATACATAGAAAAACAGGCATTTTGGGTGCAAGTGGGGTCGCCTCTCCACAGATCTGACCTGTAACTTGGTCTGGTTTGTTCTCCATGAAGATAGAAAGGTTTAATGCCATACTGTGAAACATTCCAGACAAAGCAATAACATCTCCATGGAGAAAAGCGTTTAACGGACCCTCCAACAGAAAAGGGACACAATGAACCTTTAAAGCTATAAATACTTTATGTTGTTGCTAGGTTACAATATATTCTGATTTCATTTTATAGTTTTTAATGTCATTCAAATAAAATCTTTCTCGCAGTAGTGGGAGTCGTAGCTGTAATGCTCCATTGTGGCGTTACAGAGGATATGTAGTTTGCAAAGTATTTTAAATGGAGTTGCAGTCTTTCCCTCTCTACAGTGTTAGTATTTTTGCTTAGACTTAAACTAACTTCATTGATCGTCAAGGGAAATGATTTGGACACAGTAGCTCACAAATCACAATATAATATAACAACAAATATAAACGGTAATAATAAATTCAAAAATAAGTAGATGAAATCAGTGGTTGTAATTCATTTCGGTGAATTTCGTTTGGGATCAATAAAGTATGTGTCTCTATACATTTAATACAGATGGGGGCAGGTAAAGAAATACTGTTAAAGGTGCATTGTGTAACTTTTTGGCTGGGGAAGGGGTTGTTTCTATGGAGATGTCATTGCTCTGCCTAGAATGTTCCACAGTGTGACATTAAACAGCTCTACTTTACGTTTATTCAATTACATGTGGTAAAAATACCTAGAAAAACAGACATTCTGACTGTGAGCGGGGTCGCCTCTCCACAGATCTGACCTGTAACTTCTCATTTCTGGTTTGGTCTCCTTGAAAGTAGAAAGGTTTAATGCCACACTGTGAAACATTCCAGATGAAGCAATAGCATTTCCATGGAGAAAGGCGTTTGACGGACCCTCCACGAGAAAAGTTACACAAAGCAGCTTTAAAATGCAGATTTGTTGGATCATATTGTACTTTTCAAAAAAAACCAAAAACCATCCATAACGTAAAGGCACAAATGTTGAACTTGATTCTTTCAATTATTGACAAGAACTCTGAGAACTCCCTGTATTACAACACAAATCTGCGTTTTCACAATATTATTTTTAACTTCCCCCATCTGTATTGGAGGGTCTGTCAGACACTTTTTTCCATGGAGATGTTACTGCTTTGTCTGGAATGTTTCACAGTGTGGCATTAAACCTTTCTATCTTCATGGAGACCAAACCAGACCAAGTTACAGGTCAGATCTGTGGAGAGGCGACCCCGCTTGCAGCCAGAATGTTTGTTTTTCTAGCTATTTTTGAGCTATAAAACCACCTGTAATTGAATAAACATAAAGCAGAGCTGTTTAATGTCACACTGTGGAACATTCCAGGCAGAGCAATGACATCTCCATGGAAACACCCCCCCAACCACAAAGTTAAACAATGCACCTTTAACAATATTTATTTACCTGCCCTCATCTGTATTAAATATATATAGACAGATACTTTATTGATTTATCTGGAATGTTTCACAGTGTGGCATTAAACCTTTCTATCCTCATGGAAACCAAACCAGACCAAGTTACAGGTCAGATCTGTGGAGAGGCGAGCTCGCTTACAGTCAGAATGTTTGTTTTTCTAGCTATTTTTGAGCTATAAAACCACCTGTAATTGAATAAATGTAAAGTAGAGCTGTTTAATGTCACACTGTGGAACATTCCAGGCAGAAACATCTCCATAGAAACATGCAGGTGACCGACCCCCAATCAAAAAGTTACAGAATGCACTTTTGAAATATTATCGGCCGCTAAAATGTTGCGACGTCACCTGAAACGCACCAAAACGACGACATAAGTCGGACGTGAGTGTAGCAGTACTTGTGTGTTCCAGGAGAGATGGTCGGACTGAAGCCCTCAGACGTGCCCCCTCCTCTGGGCGTGAAGATGGCGAGCGCGGGGGCGGCGGCCTGTATCGCCGATTTGGTCACTTTTCCTCTGGACACAGCCAAAGTGCGGCTGCAGGTATCTATCAAAAACACGTTTACACAAGATTCAAAGTGTGTTCTCATCAGTGGTGGAAGTTAAGAAAGTAAAAGTAGTAAATTACAGTTCTTGAGTGTACATTTTATACATTTTACTTTCTAATCCACTACATTTTTGAACAGGACTGAAAAGTAAAAGTATTTTTGTTATTTTTAACACATTTGTAGTTTCAGCAAAAGAAAATATACAAATAACAGCTGGAAAAAAAGTAAAGATTTTATTCTAACTATCTATTTACGTTGTTTCTACTGAACAACACAAAATCTGTATCTTTTTAACTCTTTAAATACATTTTAAACAAGTACTTTAATACTTTCACTTACGTATATATTTCATGTGATACTTGTACTTTTAGTTGAGAATTTCTTTGCTCTGTACTTTTTCTGGACTTTTACAGAAAAAAGTAGTAAAGTACAGTTCTTAAGTGTACATTTTAGGTATACTTTTTACTTTCTACTGGACTGAAAAGTAAAATTATTTTTGTTATTTTTAACACATTTGTAGTTTGAGCAAAAGAAAATATACAAATACCAGCTAGGAAAAAAGAAAGATTTTATTCTAACTCTATTTATTAAATTGTTTCTACACAAATCTGTATCAAAAACACAACATTTGAAGCTTCATAAGACCTCAAAATACTTTTACGTTTTACTCTTTAAGTACATTTTTAAACAAGTACTTCAACACTTTGACTTAAGCATATATTTCATGTGATACTTTTACTTTTAGATGAGTATTTATTTGCTCTGTACTTTTTCTGTACTTTACTTAAATGTGCACTGCGCAACTTTTCTTATGGAATGTCCACTACCTACTTATCTCCATGGAAATGTTATTGCTTAGCCTGGAATGTTCCATAGTATGACTTTAAACATTTCCTTCTAGCATTTATTCATTACGGGTGTTTCTGTTGCTCAAAAATAACATCATTCCTTCAGTGACTCTCCACAGATCTGACCTGTAATGTAGCGCAGAGCTGCAACCTGCTTGTCTCCTTAATGTATACTGTGGAACATTCTAGACAAAGCAATGACATTTCCATGGAGACAAACAGCTAGAAAAGTTACACGGTGCAGCTTTAAGTAAAAGAACAGAAAAAGTACAGAGCAAAGTATCACATGAAATATACAGCTCTGGAAAAAAAATAAGAGACCACTGCAAAATGATCAGTTTTTCTGATTTTACTACTTATAGGTCTGTGTTTGGGCAAAAGGAACATTTTTGTTTGGGTCTATAAACTACTGACAACATTTCCCCCAAATTCCAAATAAAAATATTATAAGCATTTATTTGCAGAAAATAACAAAAAAGATCCATGTTTTCAGAGCTCAAACAATGCAAAGAAACAAGATCAAATTCATTTTAAAACAACATAATACTAATGTTTACACTTAAGAAGAGTTTAGAAATCAATATTTGGTGCAATAAGCCTTATTTTTAATCACAGCTTTCATGCGTCTTGGCATGCTCTCCACAAGTCTTTCACATTGTTCTTGGGTCCTAGTTTAGACCTGGTTTAGTCTTGGTTCAGACTGGGTTTAGTCCTAGTTTAGTCCTGGTTCAGATCTGGTTTAATCCTAGTTTAGACCTGCTTTAGTCTTGGTTCAGACCTGGTTTAGTCCTAGTTTAGACCTGCTTTAATCTTGGTTCAGACCTGGTTTAGTCCTAGTTTAGTCCTGGTTCAGATCTGGTTTAATCCTAGTTTAGTACTGGTTTAGTCCCATTTTTAACCTGGTTTAGTCCTGGTTCAGATCTGGTTTAGTCCTAGTTTAGACCTGGTTTAGTCTTGGTTCAGACCTGGTTTAGTCCCAGTCTTTCACATTGTTCTTGGGTGACTTTATTCCACTCCTGGTGCAAGAACTGAAGTAGCTCAGCTTTGTGTTTGTGTTGGAATTTGACAGACGCTAGAATGGAATGGCTGTAATACATGTAGAGATGCTGATTTCAGAAAAACATGCAGTGGTCTCTTATTTTTTCCCAGAGCTGTATATACTTATACATAATGGAGTACTTCTTCCACCGCTGATCCTCATACCTCATGCAGTAGTACAGTGCAGTGTTTTTGTAGATCCAGGGAGAGAAGTCGGCCGTGCAGAACATCAGATACAGGGGCGTGTTTGGGACCATCGCCACCATGGTGCGCACAGAGGGACCACGCGCTCTGTACAACGGGCTGGTGGCCGGACTACAGAGACAGCTGTGTTTCGCCTCGGTCAGAATAGGCCTCTATGACAACGTGAAAGACTTCTACACAGGAGGAAAAGAAAGTAAGTACTGCCGCCGTATATTATGTTCTCTTAAGGGTTCTACATTACGCAAAACTGACTCTTGAGAGCTTTTAGCCATGTTATAATGTTGATACCGCCTCAAAGACAGACCTGGAGTTGTGTTTTGGTTCATTCTTACATGTTTAAATAACCCTGTATTATTAGTCTGTCTAGATCTCCAAAGCTCAAAATGTTCTGTTCCACATTGTGATGTCATGTAGTGGTAGTTTTCAAGTTAACAGCTCCTTTTTACCTTTTATTCAGAAGAGATTGGGCAATTCCAGGGCTGAAATTATCCAGATGATTCTTCTGAAGGTGTACAGTATGGAGTTGTAAAAACACAGTGGAGCACTTCCTGTATTACTGCATGACATCACAAGGTGGAATAGAGAGGGTTTTCTGTTTGAGAGAAGAACACAGCTTAAATGTGCAGGTGTGTGTGTTAAACATGTGTGAATGAAACAAAACACAACTCCATGTCTATGATGAGGAAACAGTATAACAGATCAGAAAACGGCGTAATATGTTCCCTTTGGTACAATGATCATTATGTTAACTCCATCTTCCTGTTCCGTGTCCAGATCCCGGGGTGCTGGTGCGCATCTTGGCGGGCTGTACCACAGGGGCCATGGCGGTGTCCTTTGCCCAGCCTACAGACGTGGTGAAGGTTCGATTCCAGGCTCAGATGAATCTGGATGGCGTGGCTCGGAGGTACAGCGGCACCATGCAGGCGTACAAGCACATCTTCCAGAACGAGGGCCTGAAAGGGCTGTGGAAAGGTGCGGGAGCAGTTTTTTCTGGGAAAAACGAGACTCAGGTTTAAGCGTGTGTGTCATTTCAGGCACACTACCCAACATCACCAGGAACGCACTGGTGAACTGCACAGAGCTGGTGACCTATGACCTTATCAAAGAGGCCATCCTAAGACATAAGCTCATGTCAGGTGAGTACACTTCTATAAGACCTGACCTTTCACCTCTTCCGCTGATAACATCACAAAAGGCCATTCATGTGTTTTTCCTCGAGTGCTGTAAAAACAATATTCATTCAGTGTTTATCTCTGGTTCATATCGTCCATCTGTATCTGCAGATAATCTGCCGTGCCACTTCGTCTCAGCTTTTGGGGCAGGGTTTGTTACCACTGTGATAGCTTCTCCTGTGGATGTTGTCAAAACCAGATACATGAACTCACCTCCTGGACAGTACAAAAGTGCCATCAACTGTTCGTGGGTCATGCTGACCAAAGAGGGGCCCACAGCGTTCTACAAAGGGTAAAAACACACAGGTGTATTTATAGATGCAGATATTTCTTACCCTTTTCTCTTTTTCAGGTTTGTGCCATCATTTCTCAGGCTGGGCTCCTGGAACATTGTGATGTTTGTGTCGTTTGAACAAATCAAGAGACTCATGATGGTCACCAAGAAAAAGATGGAGACCACTGGCTAAAGTCTGTTCTATAAAGTGACTGAAAACCTCTGAGGTTTGCACACCTCACCCTGAGAGCTTTATATCAGCAGTATTCCTGTCCTGTGACAGCACAAGTCCTTTGTTTAAAAAGGGAATATAAGAAAGACCTCATACTAGTATGTAACCAAGAGTTCACATATGCAGTCTTTATATTTATCCATTTACATGAGCACAGATGGGCATTTGGGCAAAAACAGTGCACCAAATCCACATGAACGAATGCCTGGATTATATAAAATATGTTTTATAAACCTTGTGTTTACTGCTGAGCAATCACTTTCACACTATTGAACACGCCATAAAACTGATTTACAGCCTCTGATGTGTTACTCATTAGAGCGTATTCTGTTTAAAGGACACGAAACACAAATCACCTATATTATTACAAGTACAAATTTATTACACCAACATGACGCTACATTACTTGGTCACACATTGTGTTAATGGTTTCATGTATTTTGCAAAGGGCAAAATCATGCAGACGTCCTTCATGGTGAAACACAAAAACAGAATAAATAGTTACACGTGTTGTTTTTCTGCAAATGTCCACAAACCAGTGAAGTCCAGCTGCTGACAAAAAGACGCAGACGACCTCATTACGGTCCTCTTCAGCCACTTTTCTCATCACAGGAAGCACTTGAACGACACACTCGGGTTCCACTTCACATCGGAGATATTTAATAGACCAGTTTCAGCAGCCGCCGTCTCGTTCCAGGATTAAAGGTCAAAGGTCAGTTAGGGTTAGTTTAGTTCTCTGCTCTTAACGTGAGGCGCACAGCAGGGTCCTTCAGGTGGAGCTGGACTTTATTGTGGAACTTTTCTCTGTACTCGTTGAACATCATGATGCTCTCTGGTTCTTCTGAGAGCCAGAACTTGTCAAACTCATAGGCCAGGTAACCTAGAAGAGAGAAAGACGTTATTAATATTACATTACAGCAAGTAGATCTGTGATTAAAGGGCTCATGTTACACTATTTTCTGATCTGTGTTATAATGTTGTTTCCTCGTCACAAAAACACCTAGAGTTGTGATTTGTTTCATTCACACATATTTAACACACAAATTGCACATTTAGCTTGAAGTCTTCTCTCAAATAGAAAACACCTGTGATGCTAGAAAGTGCTCTACTGTGTTTTTAAACTCCATACACCTTCACGAGAATCATTTGGATCATTTCAGCCCTGGAACTGCCAGTCTCTATCAAACTAAAGGTAAAAGTGTTGACTGTTAACTTGAAAACTGCCACTTCATGACATCACAAGGTAAAACAGAGTATTTTAGAGATATAGAGAGCCCTCTGGGTGGGTGGAGAGTCCTTGCCTAGAGTGGAGGAGTTCAAGTATCTCGGGGTCTTGTTCACGAGTGAGGGGAGGATGGAGCGTGAGATTGACAGGTGTATCGGTGCGGCGTCGGCAGTGATGCGGTACCGGACCGTTGTGGTGAAGAGGGAGCTGAGCCGAAAGGCAAAGCTCTCGATTTACCTTCAATCTACGTTCCTCCCCTCACCTATGGTCATGACAGTTGGGTAATGACCGAAAGGACGATCGCGGATACAAGCGGCTGAAATGAGTTTCCTCCGCAGAGTGGCTGGGCACTCCCTTAGACGGGAGGAGCTCGGAGTAGAGCCGCTGCTCCTCCACGTCGAGAGGAGCAGCTGAGGTAGCTCGGGCATCTGTTCCGGATGCCTCCTAGAGGAGGAAGTGTTGGCCTGGGAACGCCTTGGGGTCCCCCCAGAGGAGCTGGAGGAAGTGTCCGGGGTGAAGGAAGTCTGGGAGTCTCTGCTTAGACTGTTGCCCCTGTGACCCAGCCCCGGATAAGTGGATGATGGATAGATGGAGATAGAGAGACTACTAATAAAGTGTTACTCAAACGTGTGAATGAAACAAAACACAACTCCGAATACGTTTTTGAGGAGGAAACAGCATTCTAACATGGTTAAAAGCTTAGAAGAGTCAGTTTTGCATAATATAGGCCCTCTAGAATATCAGTGTGGGTGAATACATACAGTAAAGCTGGTGGAAATGCTGTAGCTCCGGTGAACCCAGGACTGCGTTATAAAAATGAGGCTTCAGAGCTCCATTCTTCAGAAGACTATAGGCCATCTCCGTTAGGTTGATTCCCACAATGGCATACGAGTACCTGTTGTATAGAAGGAGAGAGAACATGAGTCATTCCTAGTTAGTATTTACATATGCATTAGTGATGGTAATACAGTTATAGTTTTTTGTGTCTTACCCAAGTTTAGGATGGTTTGCATGTGACAAAACCTGACGAGCCTCTTCCGTGTAGTTTTCACTGAAAAATCTGAGAAAAATACCTCAGTGAAGAGTTGTCAAAAATATCGAAAATCAGATACAAGTCGCTGCTAAATCTAGTATCGAAACTAGATACTCATTGAATAGGTATTGATACTAAAAGAATCACATTCACAGGACAGAAATGAACCCTTCCTGAATGTTTTTAGAATGATCTAGAACTGAATCAGAACAAGTATAAGAGCACACAGACGAGTATACGCCCATGGACCACTGAGGGATTACACAGATATAAGACCAAATGGAAATATAAATAAAAGTACTTTTTTATAATGAATGTGGTATCAGAACCAGTATTGAAGACATTCCTTAGTATCAAAAACTCAACACTAAACTATGAATTAACTACAATTAAAAACAGAAATACAGGTTAGAACCATGTTAGTTTGACTGTTAACTTCATCATTTAAAAGGCACCGCTACAGTACATTCTCACCTTATATTTTTGTTGTCTGGAAACAACGTATTAACATGTTTTATACGTTTAATTTTGTTTTTTTGTCTCCCCTCCCTTCTCTAAGTCACTCCTCCTTCAGAGTACCATGAAAATGCAGCAAGTGTGCAGCTGGTGTGTACTGTTTTGTATCATGCTTTTGTATATTTATGGAGAATCATCGTATGGGAGCACAGATGACGTAGGCTTGTGAATCTTACAGCTAACCCGTAAGGAGGGTTAGAATAAGGCCTGGGAGAGATCACTAAATTACTCAAACATGCATGGAAGACATCCAAGACCTCTTCAGGCATGTTTTTGAGGAGGGAACAACATTAGAACATGGTATAACATAACACCTCATCTTGAAGAGCAAACAAACTTCTACAGCGGTATCTCAGGATTAAATCACTCACACCAGGTTGACGAGTCCGAGCAGACCCATTCCTCTGAAGTCGGTCTTGGGGTCGTCTCCCTGGAAACCAATGTCTCCCCACTGTTTGGTGATCCTCGACTCCAGTTTGACCGACGGCATCAACAGGTCCCACAGCTAAAAAGAAAATACACTCATGGTCATTTATAGTACTAGTATAATATTTGGTATTTATAAGGCCTGTCGTGATAATTACTGTATCAGTGCCATTTTGGGGATCAGTATTTATTTTCTTTGTACTACAGTAGTAGGAAAGTTATAGTTATTTCTTTTGCATTGTGATGAGACTTGAGCTGTGGGGAGTTGAATTCTAAACTTCTATGACTCATTAAAGACACAAGCAAACTACTTAAAGGTCCTATATTGCACAGATGTTTGAGTCACACTTTATTATTAATGCGTTTACATCTCCAAAGCTCGAAATGCTGTTCCACCTTGTGATGTCATGAAGTGGTAGTTGCAAATTAAGTCAAGTTAATGGGCAGCTTTTACCGTTTGTTCAGTAGAGACTTAAAAGAAGAAAATGAATTTTAAAAACACAGCGGAGCACTTGTATTACCTCATGACATCACAAGGTGGAACAGTGTTTTCTGTTTGAGAGAAGGATTGGGGTTAGGGTTAAATATGCAGTTTGTAGGGCTGGGCGGTATACCGCTTCATAACGAATACTGGTGTTTTTTTTTTTAATGATATGTATTTTTCATATATCCCAATACTGGTGAGTGTGTGCGTACAAAATGTCGGGAACGCAGAGTGGCGGAACGTCACACCGCGGGACATTGTTTGAGAGGGGGACTGTTTTGCAGTGGCGTGAGAGCGGTGGAAGCTCAGTGTGTGTTGAGCGGTGAACAACATGGACGGAGAAAATGTTACAGACACAGAGGAGCTTATACCGAAAAGAGGAGCCGTGTCAGTCGTGCGGAAGAACTTCGGCTTTAAAAAATCTGACGCTGATCAAACAACTGTATTCTGTAAATGTGGTTGGGCTAAAGTTGTAGCCGCAGGAGGCGACACGAGCGATCTGCTTCACCACCTCTGTCAACAAACATGTCCTGGAATATGAAGAATGCACAAAACTAAGATCTGCATCCTCTTCCACGTCTGCAGGGAACGTTCAAGTTGGCGCCGCGACACAAAATGCCACTCAGACGTCACTCAAAGACGCGTTTGCTAAGGGGACCGCCTACGACAAGAAAAGCAAACGGTGGAACGATATTGCCAACGCTGTTACTGTCCACTTCGCCAAAGACATGTACCACTTAGTACATGAAAAAAAAAAAAAATCCGTCAAATACCATGACACTGATATAAATTTTTGGTCATACTGCCCAGCTCTAACGGTTTGTGTGTTAAACATGTGTGAATGACAAAACAAAATTCTGGGTATGTTTTTGATGAGGAAACAACATTATATACATACATACAAATAAATACATTTTAATTTTTTTCATATTTTTTTTAACAATATTGTACATTTAGAACAGTTTGTTGTGGATAATTCTGCTTTCTGCTTTGGTTTCAATATTGTTTCTCATCTATATTTATCTCAATATATCGCAGTTCAATCAGCACAGGCCTAGTATTTAGCCATTACATAAAAACATTAAAAAAAAAAAACCAGACCTTAAGCAGCATGGACTCGTGATCTGGGTTATCAGAGCTGAAAACCTCCTTCCTCAACTCTTCCACGCCTACATATAGTTGGCTGTATCCTGTTATCTGCAACAAACAACTGTGGAGGCTGTTCTTGAACCTAAAAAACAAAATTAATTTACACAGCATTTTTTATTTACATATTAGAGCCATTTTATTGCTAAATCAAGTAGTTACTAAACTTACAAGGGATCTTTCTGTGGTTTGATGCTCTTTTCTTGCATTATTTGATCCACACATTGGGCCAAGTCGTCTCTGGAGGCTGTCAAAGCATTTCTTAAGACCTGAATTGTCAAATACTCACATATTAGTATTTTTCTTTCTCAAAAGCAGTTATTACGACTGTATAAGTACCCTTTTCCAGCTTCCAGACTGTATAAGTAATCCATCTTACCTTGTTCTTTGAGGACTGTAGAGAATACTCTGTAATAATGAACAGGACATTAAAAGAAATGGGTCAAAAGATGCTGACTGAAGCTGTAATCGATATATAACACACTCAAAATATAGAAATAGCTATTAATAATAAATCCACTATTAGTAAAAACAATAAAAATAAATAAACAAAGCTGGTTTTATGAATTATCAAGCCATTAAAATCAGAAATTAGCCTTGTTTTTTAGTCCTGGTTTTGGTTTTGTTAAGTTTTGATCTTGTGTGTTTCTCTAAAAAAAATAAAAATAAAATAATAATAATAATATTTTTGGCTTTATTATAACGATGAAATGATTGAGTAAAAAATGATACTGCATAATATTGTGATCATAAAAAATAAATAAATACAATGAAAAAATACAGTAAAAAATAAGAAATAAAAATAAAAATAGCAGTTCTTGACAGTCTCAGTTCAAAATTCACATGTTTGCTTCCTGGTCATACGTCACCTGCTTTTGTCGTTCTGGTTGCCCCTGGGTTGTACCCGGAGCAAATTCTCTGGAGTTCACATTTTCCAGTCGCCTGTCTGAGGAGCCACTTCAGCCAGTATCTCAAAAAGGACGTGTAGAAGTACTGCAGGATACAGGCCAACATTTTCTGCAACATAAAACACACACAGGGCACACACTTTAACTTGTGTAAATTCTGGAATGGAACTATTATTGATACTTTCCAGTGACATCACTCTCTGGGGGTGCTCTACATGCATCTCTAGTGTGGAACGTTCTGCTGTTACTATGGTGACACGTCAGGCATCGCTTTGATTTGATCACAAGGTGGAATTGAGTATTTTGGGCTTTGGTGATGTCGACAGAATAATAATAATAAAGTAACTCAAACATGTGCGAATGAAACAAAACATTATAACCAGTGATAGGGAAATACTTTGAAAATGTATTTAGTTATAAAATACCAAACACCTGCATTAAAGTATATTTTGTAAAATATTCTGATTCTGTTACATGGTCCAGTCCGAGTACTGTGTTCTGAATACTTGGAATACTTTCACACAGAGTTGCATTTAAATTATAGTGCAAATAAGCAACGAGGGATCGTCTAAGATCTTGTACCACAAGATCTCGTGAGCCAAAATTGCCACAAGATCGCAAACACATGAGAAAAATTATCTGTTTACATTTGGATTGGACAAAAAAAAAGAGTTACGCGATCATGAGTAACATCTCTTACAGTTCTGAAAAGTACAGAAGCCGACAGAGGCCATGTTCGTAATGATTATTTTCCACCAAAATTAACTCGAGATCGCGAGAAAACGACACAATTAATTTGTGATCTCGAGAAAACAAAACTGTTATTCCGTGATCTCGAGAAAATGCTGTATCTCCGACGGTTAAGACGAAGCCGGGCCAGTTTTCTGCGAAGGTGCCGGGGACTAATCTTGAAATTATCCTGAATTAAAAGACGTAATGCAATCTCCCCCTGTGTCAACCCCCGATCAAAATACTGCCTTATCAGCTGATCAATTATTGTTACAGACATTCTAATCTAATGACACAACGCACATGTTAGCAAACACTGCCAAAAAAGTTTTAAGACCGTCTGAAAGCTCAAGAAAAAATACAAAACGGATGTAAACAGCACATTTTCAGGAGCCTGTGATCTACACGAGTGCTCATGGTTCTGTTTAGGAGATTGATTTTCAACAAAAATGTGAGAGTGACAAACTGAAAAACTGTTGGCCAATGCTACCTAGTTTGTGAGTAAAGCTGGGTATCATTGCGAAGTTGCTGATACGATACATATACAGACGATCATAACCCTCGCTACACAGACCACGATACTATACATATCTCAAAAACAGTGCACTTTTGATTCAATACGATATATTTCAAATCAATTTGATATGGTGCAATAAAAAATAAAGGCTAAATCATGGCTGTAACACTAAAAGTCTTTGTTAAACCACTTCATGTGCAAAGTTCATAAGAAACACACCCATTTCAATAATCAAAACAGAGAAAATGTCAAATGTGTTGTATAAATGAGTTTCCTTCCTCTGAACAAGCAACAAAACGGTAGTGCTGTGGCAAAATAATTGAGCAAAATATACCGAAAAATACCCTTGGTGATATATCAATACTGTACCACCACATTAAATGATACAATATACCAATATTTCGATATTTTTGCACACCCCTATTTGTGACTGTAATTTGACGTGTGAGACTTGTTTAACAGCACAAATCATCTCAATCATCTTGTAGTTCCAACTAAATCAGCTCTTTCTGGTTAAATTGTGTTAAAATAGAGACCAAATTCACGTCTAACAGAGCTTTAGACAGAGCAGTGCCTACAGTTAGCATCACACCCCCTGGGAAAGTTGATGAGATCAGCTGTATGAATTAGGAACCTGCAAAAAGACTGAATGAATAATGTAAAGGTATATTAGTTACCAGCTAGTGTAATACAAACCATTTAATGACCAAACAAACACGAAAAGATAATCAGCTAAAGTTACATGTGAACATAGTGGCTCTAGCTCTCTTAATACAAAGCTTTACACACACAAACAAAGAGAATACGCATTATAAACACGTAAATTAGTTAGATTAATGTTATTAGTTGGTTAGTTAATCTCGAGTAAAACAAAAGTCATTGACAAAAGGGACAACAGGTTGAGTTTGTGTTTGCAGGAATCCGCTGGTTAGACGTGTGTATGATGTAAACATGAGCTAATTCACGATACCAATGTGAGTCAAAGCATAAAGAAAATCATGTTCTCACCGTTTGGAGGAAAAGTTGCAAATAATAAAGTATTTAGATGGAGTTTTGGTGATACTTGTCCTCGGTGTGGTCACGCTAGCATCTCCAGAGCAGCTGTTAGCGACGCCATAGGTATAGAACTGTAGATGTCGCATTGACTGTCGCTGTCCGAAATGAATGCGTCAACAAAGCCGCCATCTTGGTACAGGAGTAACGCCGCTTTTAAATGAATGAACAATTAAATGAATGCTTGTATAAGTTTGGAAAATGAAATATATACAACGTACTAACTATACAATATGCCTTACCGTAAAGTCCGGCATTTTCGCTGGCTGACACTGTGGAAAAAGTGCGGTCAGTGACGACTTTAGACCATAAGGCTAAAGGCGAGATCTACCGTTTTTACATCTACGTGACCACGCAACAATCTGAGGCGCGTTCAGGGGCGAGCGGAAACACGAACACTCAGGAAAGGGAGAAAGGAGCGAAATATACACCGATTATTTATTTATTTATTCTCTCCAAAATGCATATTTACTGCGAATAAACCCATGTTATGTATTTTATTTTGTACGGTACTCGATTTGTTGTTTGTAGTTTGCATTTTCTACAATAAAAATAAATAAATAAATAAATAACAAATAATGAATAATAAACATTTATATAGGTTATATTTATGATAGAATATGTTTAAAAATATTTGTGAGTGTAAATTGAATTTATTTATTTTTATTTCATTTTATTTATTTATTTATTTATTTATTTTTGTTTCTGTGCAAACAGCGGAATTTGAATTTGTAATTTGCGTTTTTACAATTAAAAAAAACTAAATAAGCGAAATAAATAAATAATGAATAATAAACATTATAGGCCTATAGGTTATATTTATGAGAGAATATGTTTAAAAATATTTGTGAGTGTAAATTATATTATTTATTTTTATTTTTTTGTTTCTCTGCAAACAGCGGAAACTCATGAATTTGTCATTTGCGTTTTCTACAATAAAAAAAAACGAAATAAGCGAAATAAATAACAAATAATGAATAATAAACATTTATATAGGTTATATTTATGAGAGAATATATTTTAAAATGTTTGTGAGTATAAATTATATTATTATTATTTTTGTTTGTTTTGTTTCTCTGCAAACAGCGGAAACTCAAAGCAAAACCAATGAAGACAACGTTAGGGCGCCATCTTCAGGTTTTTGTTTGTATTGCAGTTGCTCCATGGAAGTAAAGGTTAAACAGATCAACGAGTTGCTCTCTTCCAGTTCAGTCACAAGATGGCGTCAGAATCAATAAAGGTATTTGAGATTCTATTTCCCAATGGTATCTGCACCATCTTTGATATTAGTTTGACTATTTTTAGCATATGTTGACATAGATGGTACATTTTCAACTGCTAAAACACCTGGCACTTTGAGGGACTCTAAATTCAATAAGTTCTCTCAAAGGAAGGCCTAACCATACTTAAATAAAACTAGAATCAGAGTGTTTCATTTTGTGCATTTTTAGGCTACAAAGGTTTTACACTTAAAGTATTAGTGTATTAATCAAAATCTACTTTTTTGAGCTTTCTACCATGTCATAATGTTGTCCCCTTATCCAAATCATGCCTGAAGAGATTTTATATGTCGTTCATGCATGTTTGAGTCATTTAGCGATCTCTCCCAGGCCTTATTCAAACCCTCCTGTAAGATTGTGTCCAATGCTCCGCCCACAAACCAATATCACCCACACTCCCACACGACAATTCTCCATAAACAGACAAAAACATGATACATGTTGCGGTGTGAAGTACAGTGAACCCTCGCTCTATTGCGGTTCACTCTTCGCGGCCTCGCTGTTTCGCAGATTTTTTTTTTTCAAAAAAATTTTTTTTTCATTTTTTTAAGTAGTGTAACTTTTTTTTTTTTTTTTATAGTGTAACAATGTGGTCTGCGTCCTGATTGGCTAAGAGACTAGACCAGGACTAAACGTGGACTAAACCAGGTCTAGACCAGAACTAGACCAGGTCTGAACCAGGATTAAATCACTCCGTGCGGCTTTTGCGTTCGTTTGTGCGTGTTCGGTTTGTGGCTCGGGTTGAGAGCACGCGGTCTGGGCGCCGCAGTTCTATCTCCCCAGTGTACACGCGACCTCGCGCTGCATTTTCTCACATTTGTCTCTAGTTTAAACACTCAAAATTTCGTAGATTTTCAACAAAATGTATTAATAGTGACGCGTGGGGGGAGACACGATGAGGGGTTTATCGTGGACAAATCCGTGACAGAGCAGCACGTGCTGCACACTTCTCCAAGGGGTTGGTGCGCGTCTCGTCCCGGGACGTGGCAGTGCTCCTCGTGCGTCTGGCGGGGCTTCCGGGGCCGTGTCTCCCCCCACGCGTCACTATTAATACATTTTGTTGAAAATCTATGAAAGTTTGAGTGTTTAAACTAGAGACAAATGTGAGAAAAGGTTAATTCCAGTCTGAGAAAAGCGTATAATGTGTGTGGTGAGGCGTTTACAGCCTTAAAACATGTAGAATAATTGTAAAATATAAAGTTGTCCTACTTCGCGGATTTCACTTATTGCGGGTTATTTCTGGAACCTAACGCCCGCGATAAACGAGGGATTACTGTAGTTTCGTTAGCAGCGCTCTGAAGTGGGGGTGACATAGCACGGAGAGCAAAGAAAAACTTGACCTGGAGCGTCAAAAACAACCGTGAAACTTTTTAAACATGTTATTATGTTGTTTTCAGTGACGATACAATTTTCAAAACAATAAAATGTGATCTAAATATGGGAAGTGTTTGCAGTTAACACCCCACAGAAGTGTAATACCCCCACCTTAAATGAAATTATGCATGAATGAACAGCAGAAGTCTAGTAATAGACACAGCTCTGGGGGAAAAAAAAATAAGAGGCCACTGCAAAATTATCAGTTTTTCTGATTTTACTACTTATAGGTATGTGTTTGGGCAAAAGGAACATTTTTGTTTGAGTCTATAAACTACTGACAACATTTCCTCCAAATTCCAAATAAAAATATTATTGTTTAGAGCATTTATTTGCAGAAAATGACAAATGGTCAAAATTACAAAAAAGATACATGTTTTCAGACCTCAAACAATGCAAACAAACAAGATCAAATTCATTTTAAAACAACAGAATACTAATGTTTACACTTAAGAAGAGTTCAGAAATCAATATTTGGTGCAATAACCCTTATTTTTAATCACAGCTTTCATCAATCAATCAATCAATCAATCAATCAAACATTATTTATAAAGTGCTTTTCATACAAAAAATTTAACATAAAGCGTCTTACAGTGATTAAGGATTAGAAGATTAGAAGATTGACTTTTTATTGATCTCACACAGGAGAAATCGTTTTCTGCATTTGACCTGGGGACCATCCCCATGATTTTGTTGTTTAGGTTTGGTCAGGACCTAAGCTGGAGGATTTTACCTGGAGCATGTTTTGGGTTGATGGGGGAAACTGGAGTCCCCGGAGGAAACCCACCCAGACACAGGGAGAACATGCAAACTCCACACAGAAAGGCCCGAGCGAACCGAACCTTCTTGCTGTGAAGCATGAGTGCTAGCCACTCAGCCACCGTGCTGCCACCAATAAAAAAAAGTCTTTCACATTGTTCTTGGGTGACTTTATTCCACTCCTGGTGCAAGAACTGAAGTAGCTCAGCTTTGTGTTTGAGTTGGAATTCAACAGATGTTGGAATGGAATGGCTGTAATACATGTAGAGATGCTGATTTAAAAAAACAAAACAAAAGCAGTGGTCTCTTATTTTTTCCAGAGCTGTATCTGTATAATTCGGCATAACATGACTTAACCAGTAATCTATTCTATTCTATTATGTCCACCTAACAACAATGTGACCATGACTAAAAAAGTGAGACGTTTTGGAGATGCTCTGACCCATTTGTGAAACCGTGGCCTTATGTCAAATCACTAAATTCACAATGTTTCCTTCCTTTTTTCTTTTCCTCTTTAACAGACAACACCCAATCCGAAATAGACCTGTCAGGCATCGCTTTGATTTGATCACAAGGTGGAATTGAGTATTTTGGGCTTTGGAGATGTCAAAAGAACGATAATAATATAACTCAAACATGTGTGAATGAAACAAAACATTATAACCAGGGAAAAATACTTTGAAAATGTATTTAGTTATAAAATACCTGCATTAAAGTGTATTTTGTAAAATATTCTGATTCTGTTACATGGTCCAGTCCGAGTACTGTGTTCTGAATACTTGGAATACTTCCACACAGAGTTGCATTTATATTTTCATGTAAATAAGCAACAAGGGATCGTCCAAGATCTCGTACCACAAGATCTCGTGAGCCAAAATTGCCACAAGATCTCGCACACACGAGAAAAATGATCTCGGGAGGGTTTTTTTCCCCAAGTGTTTACATTTGGATTGGACAAAAAAGAGTTACGCAATCATGAGTTACATCTGTTACAGTTCTGAAAAGTACGGAAGCCAACAGAGGCCATGTTCGTAATGATTATTTCCCACCAAAATAAACTCCAGATCGCAAGAAGACGACACAATTAATTCGTGATCTCGGGAAAACAAAACTGTTATTTCAAGATCTCGAGAAAACACTGTATCTCCGTTGGTAAAGACGAAGCCGGGCCAGTGTTCTGCGGAGGTGCCGCGGACTAATCTTGAAATTATCCCGAATTAAAAGACGTAATGCAATCTCCCCTTATCAGCTGATCAATTATTATTCCAGACATTCTAATGACCAAAAACGTGTCTATTCAGAATGAGAAATATCCCCGAAGTCAGACTGTCACAACATGGCCGTAGACGTTTCAGTTGTTTTCTCGAGATCACGGAATAATTGTTTAGTTTTCTCGAGATCTCAAATTAATTATCTCGCTATCTCGGGATAACAAGGAAGAAAAAATATTGCTTATGAATATGGCCTCTGTCGTCTTCCGTGGGAAAAGCAGTGCTGAAATGGAAACAAACATATGAAATAAATAAATCAAATAAATACAAATTTTGAGGCCAAAACTGGAAAATAAATTGTGAAATTTATATATTAGGAATTGTGTTGAGGGATTCTTCACATTGGAATTGTGTATCGAAATATCGTCTTGTCTCTTATCTCGTCTCGTCTTGTGGAAATTGCCCCAAAAACGGCTTTATGTTTCACTCTTTGTTATGCATTTTACTCAGTGGAGAAGTAAAATCACACACAAGTGCAGAGTTGTCTATTATTCTCACTGATTATGTGCGGTTTTGATGAATTCTGTGATCAAGTACTGCAGTATATACCTTTGATTTGAAAGTAACTGCATTCTGAATACAGCTGCCAAATGAAACTTATTCAGTATTAGTATTCAGAACATTTATTATTATGTATTTACTTCCCAACACTGATTATAACATGGCTTAAAGCTCACAAGATCCATTTTGTGTAATATAGGGCCTTTAAATAGATACATTAAGTAACACAAATGCACGAGTAAGTAGGATGTTGCAAGGATGAAGGACTGAACATGATGTTAAAATGTACATAATCCTGATCATACACTGAAAACATATGTAATCCATGACCCGGGACTGACCTTTTCCTGAAAATGTCACTAAAAATTACCTTTTGGAGTTGTTTTTCAGTTGTTGATCATGAAATAAAAGACTGTATAAAATATAACTGAATACATACACCGGAAATACAAATACTATGAAAGTGTGAACACTAATTTTGAGTTGTACTAGAGTTATAGTACGGTTACTCTTTCATTTGGTGGTTTTCTAAATAGAGTGACTTTCATGAATTAAAAAGAAAAGGAATTAGTACAAAAAATGAAAAAAAAAACAGTGTGCGCATGTGTGACTTTTTACTCTAATTAGAACAAATGAATGCGTAAGAAACAGTGGAACAAAAATAAAACTGTTTGTAATTATATGTCATGTTTTATTTTACATTATGAAATAACACAACTCTGTGTACAAGTATTCCAAAACTTATTTGTGTATTCAGTATTAAGTAATACACACATTTTCAGAGTATTCTAGAGTATTATATCACTGCCTGTAGTGTAGACTTAGACAAACTTTATTGATTCACAAGGGAAATGACTTGGACACAGTACAATACGTGACAATACAATATAATAACAAAGAGTACAAATATAAATGGTAATAATCAATTCAAAAAATAGCAAGAAAATGGTGCCAAATAAGACATAACTATATAAATTATATGTACAAGTAAAAATAAACATAGAATCCATCCATCCATTTTCTTTTGCTTATCCGGGGCCGGGTCGCCGGGGCAACAGTCTAAGCAGGGACTCCCAGACTTCTTTCACCCCAGACACTTCCTCCAGCTCCTCCGGGGGGACCCCAAGGCGTTCCCAGGCCAGTCGGGAGACATAATCCCTCCAGCGTGTCTTCCCCGGGGCCTCCTCCCGGTGGGACATGCCCGGAACACCTTCCGAGGGAGGAGCAGCGGCTCTACTCCGAGCTCCTCCCGTGTGACTGAGCTCCTCACCCTATCTCTAAGGGAGCGCCCAGCCACTCTGGGGAGGAAACTGATTTCGGCCGCTTGTATCCGCGATCTCGTCCTTTCGGTCATTACCCAGAGCTCATGACCATAGGTGAGGGGAGGAACGTAGATTGACGGTAAAATCTTCACCACAACGGTCCGGTACAGCGACCGACGCTGGACCGATCCGCCTGTCAGTCTCACGCTCCATCCTCCCCTCACTCATGAACAAGACCCCGAGATACTTGAACTCCTCCAATTATATACTACTATATTTACTATACTACATTACTATACTATACTGTATTATCAACATTTCCAAGTACTATAAGATTAGATAAAATAAGATAAGATAAGACTTTATTGATCTCACACAGGACAGGGACAGTTTGAACAAGAAACAAAAGTGCATGCAGGCAAGAATGGAATAAAATAAGTAATAAAATAAGTAATGATAAAATAAGTAATAATAATAAAACATACACTATACTATACTATATTACTATATTTACTATAGAAATATAGTAATAGAAATATATTTTGCGGTATACAATAGACCAGAACAGACACAACAGTGATTTGACCTGAAATTATCCACAACAGGTAAACAAAAACAAATAAAACAAAAAAAGATGGTCGAGAATTCCTGGTCAGCACCCCCTTAGGGTCAAAGTGTGACCAGGAACAAAGCCTGTTCTGGCACTGGCAGGAGAAAAGGGGAAAATAAAGAATAAATGAATAAATAAAAGAACAAGGAGGTAATTAAAGGAGAGGAAGAGAAGGAGAGTGGACAGGGGGAAGGGGGGAAAAACTCATTAATTACAAGAGTAAGAGTTTTTGCCTTTATCTTGTTTTTTTGTTTGTTTTTTTTTACTTTGTTTTCCTCCTGCCCTTGCACTCTTACATCTCTTACCCACACACACACTGTCTGCACTGCCTCTAAAATCACAATAAAAAAGAAAAGAAAAGAAGAAAATTTAATAATGCACTTGCGACTATGTTAATACAGCTGATGCCATTGCTGAAGGCTTCCACTTTAAAGGACAATTCGAGCTTAAAATCAATAAAGTTTGGCCTTATCTAAAGTCCACACATGCAACCCAAAGCATCCGTATTGCAGATTTGACTATATATATGGTTTATTTGTACACAGATTTCATTTAAGTTGTATTTTTGAATCTGTTTGGACATTAGGAAAGAAGCTTAAACCCCGAGCCAGATGTGAAAAAAGAGGATCAGTCACAGCAACATATGTTTTGCACCAAGAATTTCACACGTTAAGAACAGGCGGAACATGCAACACAGAGAAGATAAATTGTGTTTTCTGTGACTGCATGTATGGCTATGGATTTATGGATTTTGTGCTAATTATGTGTAAGCAACGGAAAGCAGATGTAAAGCCTAGTGTGAAAAACATGCTCTTAAAAGTCATTTTCTTTGGGGTAAAAAGTAATCTGCACGATTCCATGGACCATATTTCAGAACATTCTCCACAGAGATAGACAATGCCATACCGTGGAATATCATAGCCAAAGGGACCAACATTTCCAAGTAAACAAGCGCGAAGAGGCCCTCCTGCAGCCGGCGTGTTTTTAACGGTCTTATATTACGCAAAAGCTATTCTTGTGAGCTTTAAGTCACGTTATAAAGTTCTAGTTCAGCAAAGATCGGCGATTCCAGAGCTGAAACAATCCAAATGATTCTAGCGAAGGTGTATGGAGTTTAAAAACACAGTGGAGCCCTTTCTGTATTACCACATGACATCACAAGGTGGAGTTTTTTCTGTTTGAGGAAATATTAAGCCTAATATGCGGGGCTTGTGTGTTAAACACGAATGAAACTAAACAAAACTCAACATTGTGACATAGATAGCGGCGTAAAATGGGCACTTTAACCCTAGAACACTTTCGCTATAAAAAGTAACACCATCACTTTTGCCGGGTCATTTTTACCCGATATAATATACCCTACAAAAAGTACTTTTGTCATGAAAAATACAGTAGATCAAAATATGACAACACATGATAAATCAGAGAGTTTTCTTTTGTTTTCAACTGTGGTGTGTAACAAGACAACAAGACCCTAAAAACATGCTCCAAAATTACTGAAAAAATGGGAATTTGAGAACAAAAAATTCAAATAAATAAATAAATGAATGAATGAATAAATAAATAATACTGGAAACTTGGTGTTTGGTCCACCCATTCCTGGGACATGTGAGACTTCCCTGGTGAAGCACAGACTCCTCGACACACAAACAGTTGCAGGAAAGAGGAACAAAAATAGTATTTTTTCAGAGGGTAAAAATGACCAGTTGACTAAAATATTGTTTTCACCATAAGAATTCCCTTTGAAATCACCACTTTGTGATATTTATTCATCACCACTGCACTAAATAAGCATAGATACACATTCCAGGACCACTCTTACTTACCTATTCCTTACATCCTCTTACATTAAATTCATTACATTCTTACATTCCTCTTTCACTATCGCCGGGTGAAAATCACCTGAAAGCCTGTAGGAAAAAGTGGGCTTTGGGGTAGGGAAACACCTTCAAAGATGTAAAAAAAACAATGGTGAAGCTCCCCAGGGACCCATGACACTCAGAAAAAATGCAACATATTTCAAATCATGTAAATAAGTGATAAGCGATAGTGCTCTAGGGTTAATTATTTTTCAGTGCAATACTCGTACATCCATCCAAAATGAAAAAATAAAAACATGCTGGCAGGAAAAGTTACATATTAAGGCTTTAATTACATTGTAAGCAACAGATAGGACCAGTGTAAACAGCTAAACCGGCTTTGATAACAGCTCTATATGGAGAATACTAAAAAAAAAAGGCAAACCGAACTGTTCCAAGATTTTATTCTAGTCTCGGAATAAACCAAATTAATCAGGAATTTCTTGAGTTATGCTTTTATTTTAGTCTATTTTTTAAAAAGTTACATACTGGGGCTTTAAAGGAGAATTAACGTCTTTTACAATCTGAGCCTTATTTCGGAAATAAAACAAGTTATTTTACTCACTCATAGCACTTTGGTGTCATTTGGAGCATTTCCGGAGATGTTTTAGATTAGCGATCTCCGTAACGTGAGTTCTCGGGGCACATGTTTGCGGTCTCCAAATAACACAAACTTTAGCACTTTTCAAATCATAGAAGCTCAATGTCTTAGTCTACGCTTTCGTTTGAGTCAAAAGTGGCCTGTAATCTGAGATTTATCCATAGTTTCGATTAGATGAGGAGGCCAGTGCGCATGTGCGGAGTCACAGCTTATTTTGCCCTCAGCTCTCTGGACCCAAACATGAAACGCAAAGCTGTAAACTATGGATAAATCTCGGATTACAGGCCACTTTTAACTCAAATCAAAGTGTAGACTAAGACATTGAGCTTCTATGATAAGCACATTACTGTATCAGCAGCCTAGACTTACAATTTTCAGATAATTACTTTTGTCCTATAACACACCAGAGAGAGAGAGACAGAAAAGCCCGTGTTTGTGGTGTCACTTCCATCCCAAATCCCTTGACAAATCCTTGCTGTTTTCTCCTAATGTACACATCAGTCCTGATCTCTCCATAAATCTGCTCTGAATGACACAAACGAAGGTGCGCGCCAGTACAAATGATATCGTTTGTCGGAGAAGACCGCTTTAGGACGCAATCCAAACGGCTGGATTTATACGTAATCGATCTGGGGTCCTGCTGGTGACCCTCCTTTTGTTTTTTTCCTCTGCATCTCTGCTTTTTCTCTGCACGGCACGCTTTAGAATCAACCTCCCTTTTCCTCCTGCCTCAGATCCACACCGTATACACCTCTCAGTCAGTCACACGTTCATCTATGCGCGCTTTCCCCCGCGCGTAAAAAGGGACACGTTCGGGACAGCGGTGACTCATAGGTGGTCTCCGGAGTCTCCATCTCTCTCATTCAAAGCTGCTCTGCGTGTGGAAATGAGGAATCGATACATGCACGGACCCCTTATCGCGATAGAAGGCGTGGTTTGCTGAGAGAGGCTTCGTTTTTTGTTTTTTTTTCGCTCGTCAGCCTTCGTTTTTTTACGGACGCGGACTGAAGTAGTGGCGCCCCTCGGTCCTCCCTTCCAAAGGTAAGATTTCCCTTTGGCATTCACGTGTTTTCGGGCTTCACCTGCGCATTTTTGGCCCGCAAGGTCACGTCAAACGTCTCCGGGAGCCGTGCGTACTGTACATGACATAGATTGGAGCGAATCCGCAGACGGTCATTAAGAGCGCGCGTTGCAGGCTATACCGGAGAGAGCACGGAGCACGGGAGCGTTCAGGGGGGAAGCGGGTTAGATCTCAACACGGGCTACGGATGTTTTTCCTGCCACAAATATTTGCACTTTGACAACAGACGAGCGCAGGAATAAAAGTGGCACCGCACACACGCAGCGCAACGCACCAAACAGGCACCGCACCAAACAGAATACAACAGATTGGGTCAATTTTTTGGAGATAGTGGGTCGTTTTTTCGAACCACTGCAGGTCTCATATTTATGCGTAATGTGCCCTAGACAATTGGATCATGATTGGTTCGAGAAAAAGAGAAAGCAACTGTCCAGGTCGTGTTGAGTAAAATTGTTCATCAATAATGGTCCCTTGGAATTATGCGCTGTTGCTGTCTCCCTGATCTGCTTGTGTGTGTGTGTGTGTGTGTGTGTCGCATATATGATTAAGTTTTCATTGCTATTCATTTCTGTTCCGCACTAAAGTTGCAGAGAATTCGGGTCTACACTGTGTGCAGCCGTGTGCAGGGTTGACCTAGATGCTCGCACAAAAGAGAAGTCCATTTCAACAAGAAGCAAAACCTAAATGGTCAAATGCAATATCCAGCCTAGTGTTTGGGTGTTGTCTTTTTTGCCTTTTGGAAACACGGTGCTCGGTTCTCACTAATTATACAGTGAGGAATGGATGCAGTGACACGCGATCAATCTTTAGTTTATGATTTATTGGCCACACTGGGCTTTCTGGTGTGATACCAGCTATTGGGATGAAAGGCGACTCAAATCTAAAGTATGGAGGTGCAGTGTGCAAAAACTATACCAGGAAATACAACAAGGTGGTTTTGAATGTGTGGAAGAAACAAAACACAACTCCAAAATTAGAAAATACAGAATATATATAAGGCTAAACCAACATTATAACATAGAAAGTAGCATGAAATGGGCCCTTTAGTTATTTTCCAGTGCAATACACAGCCAACATGAAAGAATAAAAACATGCTGGCAAGAAAAGTTACATACTACTCAGACCTCCCAGGATTTCGCGGGCATTTTTTGTGATTGTTGCGGGCTAAAATACCTGAATTTGCGTGAGCTTTTCCAAAAAGGTATGATGAAAGTTGCGGTGCTTTTAAGGTTTTTGTTGCGATTTTGTTGCGGGAGGAAGTGAAAGTTGCGATAAATAGTTGCGATTTTCCCTTTTTGTAATTTAAATTGAGTAATTTTTGAATACTGAGTTATTATTGACAAAGAATAATACAAGGACACAGAGATCACAGATATGGTCCTAAAACAACCTTACCAATATCGAAAATAAATTACTACTAGGAGGGGAACTGTTTCGCCCAGTGTTTTTCTGTTATTTTTGTGGGCAAATGGCGCCGCAGACATGTTTCTTTGCCATTAGAAGCCGTGTCCCAATTCCCAGAGTGCACAGTTCGGAGCGTGGTTTGAAGGGCATGTGCGTCAAACATTTCAACAGTACACTGGCCGACGACTGCTGTCCCAGTTCTTTTTTGTCCCATGCGCAGTTAACACGCGGTCCGAAGACCGCAGTCGTTAAGTGGTCCGCGGACTGCAGTCGGGCTGAGCAAGTGTGCACCGCCTTGACTGCAGTCTGAGCCCCCTTCGGGCCGCGCTCCGAGCTGTGCGCTTTGGGAACTGGGACAGTTTCGTTTCGTCACACGGAAGTAAGGCAGAAGGAAGTTGGTCGGCGTTCAATACGTCACCGATGATTGGTCGAAATTAGTAAAAATTGCGGGAAAGTTGCGGTGATTGGTCAAAATTGCAACACCGCCCTGAATTCACGGGGATTGGCTGAAGTTGCGTTGAAGTTGCAAATCGCAACATTGCGAATTCCTGGAGGGTCTGACTACTTCTACTTGGCACGGTGGCTGAGTGGCTAGCACTCATGCCTCACAGCAAGAAGGTTCCAGGCCGTTCTGTGTGGAGTTTGCATGTTCTTTAGGGTTTCCTCCGGGTACTCTGGTTTCCCCCATCAACCCCAAAACATGCTCCATAGGTAAAAAATCCTGGCCAAAGCCGAGCAACAAGATCACGGAGATGGGTCCCCGGGTGCCTGAAAGATGAGCTGCCCACTGCTCCTGAAGGATGGGTCAGATGCAGAGGAATAATTTCCCTACAGGGATAAATAAAGGATAATAAAAAAAATATCTATAGAAGGGCTTATATTAAACAAACTCTTGTGAGCTAAAGGTGCACTGTGTAACTTTTCTGGTCACCATGGAGATAGATGCTTTGCCTGGAATTTTTTCACAGTTTGACATTAAACTTATCTATCTCCATGGAGACAAGCAACGTGCCAACTTACAAGTCCGATTTGTGGAACAGTAGAATCCATATTTTTCAAGGTATTTTTTTTACCTATAATTAAATAATAAGCCTGTTTAATGCCATACTGTGGTACATTCCAGGGAAAGCAGTCTCCCCAGCATATATTCAAGTATAAATAAAGGATAATAAAAAAAATACTAAGGCTTTGTAAGCAGCAGATAGGGCCAGTGTATACAGCTAAACCAGCCGTGATAACAGCTCTATATGGTGAATACTCTGCTGCAGAAAAAAGGTAAACTGAACTGTTCCCAGATTTTATTCTAGTCTCGGAATAAACCAAATGAATCAGGAATTTCTTTTACTTTTTTGTAGCGATAGGCCTGTCATGTTCAATACACAATAGATGGAACAGGCTCAGAATTTATACTTTTTTGTACTTAAACTTTTGTTATTTTTCTGTGTTATGATGAGATTTCAGCTGTAGAGGGTTGAATAAATAACTTCTATGACTCATTAAGTGTTTCATGGTCATGGTTTCATGCTCGTGTTCATTAAAGGTGCATTGTGTAACTTTTCTGGTGAAGGGTCTGTCTATGGATATGTTATTGCTGTCCCTGTAATGTTCCACAGTATGACTTTAAACAGCTCTACCTTATGTTTATTCAATTACAGGTGGTTAAATAGCTCAAAAATACCTATAAAAACACATTCTGACTGAGCGGGGTCCCCTCTACACAGATCTGACCTGTAACTTGGTCTAGTTTGGTCTCCATGAAGATATAAAGCTTTAACGCCATACCGTGAAACATTCCAGACAAAGCAATAACATCTCCATAGAGAAAAGCATTTGACAGACCCTCCAGCAGAAAAGTTACACAATGCAGCTTTAACAATACTGTACGTTTAGAATAGTTTTGGGAGGAAATCCTGCTGTAGGGTGATTGTGTCAGTGGCAGAATTGCATTGTATCAGGAAACAACATGCAGAGAAACCTAAAACCACATCCACTCTGTTTACTAACGGAGATGTTTTGCGGTTTGTCAAGTCAGAATTTTGCAGCAGTCACAATAATGCAAAATGTACAAAAGAAAGTGTTAAATGAAATCTGCATGACCCAAAATTTGCTGTTTTTCCATTTGGTTTGGACAATTTGACGTAAACAGATTTGAAAATGGAACATAATACTGTATTATATCTTAAATGACCCATATTATACTGTTTTCTGATCTATGTTAAGATCCCATGACATGGTACTTCTTGATGCTTTTATATGGCGCCTTAATGGTTCCCTAATACTGTAAATGAATCCTTCTTCAAAATCAAGCCTCAGTGCATGAGAGAGCCTCATGAAGACAGTCAGAGTCATAAATATGTCTCTGAAACACTTTATTATGGGCGTTGTTGCTTGAATGCAAATGAGGAGGACAGAGACAGGCCAGTGCAGTGAGTGGGTTGTGGCCAAATACGCCGCTGTTTCCTGGATTAGCGGTGTGCTGTGCGCTATCCCTACTTCCGTGTTTTATGCGCAAAGGAAGATAGGAGATGCGTTCCAATGAAAAAAAAAAAAAAATTTCACAGAAAATAAAATTAAACCACTGCTGTTTCAGAGGTTCGGAGGCTCAGATAAAGGACATCCAAGCCTGGAAACACTCTCACTTGTTTCCAGGCAAATAAAAAAACGCATCTCGCATTTCGTAGCTCGTTTGCGGTCCAAACTCTCTGGGCATGATTTCCAGAGACGGTGGGTAGACATCCAGACGGGGGGTGGAAACCTTTCCTCGTGTGTTACGTCAGAAAGTTCCCTTGTTCAGAATTGCCCGTTTGGGCTGTCTTTTTTTCAAACGCGGAAAAGGATCGCAAATGCTCAGTTTACACATTTCGCAACTTTTAGCCATGGGGGGGGCCTAAACAGGGTAGGGGAGTTCACATTAACGTTCAAAAAACCTCAGAAAGTGAAAATTTCATGCCATGGGACCTTTATAATGTTTCCTCATCACAAACACACCTGGAGTTGTGTTTTGTTTTATTCACACATGTTTTACACACAAACTCTGCATATTTAGGAGTTCTTCTCTCAAACGGAAAACACTCTGTGATGTCATCTGGTAATACAGGAAATAATACAGGCACCACTGCATTTTTTTTGTTTGTTTGTTTCTTTGTTTTTTATATTTTTATCAAGGAATCACAGTTTACTCATACAATATTTACAAATCTTTTTCCCTTTTACATTTTTTTCAAAACAAAAACAAACAAAAAAAACCCATCTTAATAATAAGTGTCAAATCCATAGATTATCAAAAATGAAATAAAGGCAAACAATTAAAAGGCAATAGTAATCGTGATGATGAAAGAAAAAATAAAATCAAAAAGGTAAAGAGAGAGAAGTAGAGAAAGAGAAGAGAAGAAAGTGTGGGTGTCAGTCTAAAGGCAGAGTTTTTAATGATTTGCAGTATTCCATAAACAAACCCCATTTCTGTTCAAATTTTTCTTCATTGCCTTTGGTTGCAATATTAATCTTTTCCAATTTAAGAAATCCTAAGACATCACAAAACCGCTTAGATATTAACGGAGCGGCAGCAGATTTCCACAGAAGCAGAATATTGTGTCGAGCTATAGCCTAAGTGATGTAAAAGCTCGTATTTTGAAATGAATCCACTGCGTTTTAAATCTCTCCATACCTTCACTAGAATCATTTGGACAATTTCAGCCCTGGAATTGCCAATCTTTACTGAAATAAATCTAAAAGGAGCTGTTAACTTGAAAACTACCTCTTTATGACATCACAAGGTGTAACGGAGCATTTTGAGCTTTGAAGATGTAGACAGACTAATAATAAAGAGCTACTCAAACATGTGTGAATGAAACAAAACACAAGTCCAGGTGTGTTTTTGAGGACTTAACATTATAACATGACTTAAAGCTCACAAGGGTCAATTTTGCGTAATATTACACCTCAAGTTATTCACATTTTTCTTTTCCTCCATAACACATAACATACCAGCAGTTCATATGTGAATCTTGACCCATAAGGTTAAACTCAGTATTCTTCATTATCGTTTAGATCTGGAGTATGTTGTTATATTCAAGAGGCAAAGCATTAGTTGTCTCTTTTGAATCTTTTATTATGGAAATCAGTGAGACAAAAAACAGTTGTTGCTCATAAACTGCACCGTTCTGCTTGTGTCAGCATATCCTCCCACTAAACTGAGGGCTGGAAGATTGCTCTCTGTATAGAAATAATACTACTGTTGTGCTCCTGGGCAATGCACTTATCACCTATTGTAATTAATGCAACTTTATTATGGTCCAATAAAGATGGCACAATACACAGAATGAACGTGCTGTGACTGTGTGATTGTTGGAGGGGCCATAACTGCAGATTTAGTGTTAATATTATATTGAAGGGCCTATATTAAACAAACTCTTGCATTGTGTAACTTTTCTGGTCACCGTGGAGATGCTTTGCCTGGAATCTTTCACAGTTTGACACTAAACTTACAGTATCTATCACCATGGAGACACGAAACATGCCAACTTACAAGTCCAATTTGTGGAATCCATATTTTTCAAGGTATTTTTTACTGTATACCTTTTTTTCTTTTATACTGTGGGGCAACAGCAGCTCAGTTGGTAGAGTGTTTGTCCGCTGATCCAGAGGTCGGCGGTTCGAACCCTCCTCTCGACAATGGGTTGAGCGGTCGGATCCACTGACCCCCGGGTTGTCTCAGCTCCCAACCTCCCACAGATGACACACCTCGCCTCCAGTGTCTGCGTACACTGGTAGCCCCCGTGACACAAAAATACATCAAAGCCGGTTGCGTCAAGCGACGTTGGGCCGTCCTCCCGTGGACCCATCACCCGCGGGGATATCCATGGGGGCCAGTGAACCGCGACCTGAAAAAATATGGAGAAAGTGGAAGAAAATGGGAAAAAAAATGTTTTTTTTTACTGTAAAAAACACCTATAATTAAATAAAAAGCCTGTTTAATGCCATACTGTGGTACATTCCAGGGTGAGCTTTCAGAAAGGGATCGAAAAAAGGGCATAGACTCAAGATTGAGGTTATTAGCATTTAATGTTGAATTAGGCAGATATACAAATGTAATTATGGCATCAGGACATCTTCAGTTGTCACACGGACATGTCCCCTTGACTCCCACTGGTCTCACAAAACTGCTGTCTTAAATACAGACAAACTGGTATGCAATGACATAAGCTCCCAAAAGTTAGCCAATAACAGGAGGGGAGTCCACCAACCAATAGTTAAAGTTAGCCAATAGTTGATGTATTGGGAACAGGTGGATATCCCATCACACCCAACCAGCTAAAACCCATTTTAACATATAGTTGTTTACCACAGTCCAAATTGCAAAACAGACAAGTTTCCACAGAATACTTAAACACAGAGTATGAGTATACAAATGTATCAGAGAATGAATCTCACACCAGCATATCTCCATGGACACAATCAAGTGCTGGACAGGAACAAGGTTACACAATGCACCTTTAAGCCTTGTTAGAATGTTGTTACCTCCTCAAAAACAGACCTGGAGTTGTGTTTTTTTTCATTCACACATGTTTGAGTAATCCTGCATAATTTTTCTGTCTACATTTACAAAGCTTCCACCTTATGATGTCATGAAGTGGTAGTTTTCATGTTAACAGCTACCCTTTAACTTTTGTTTAGTAGATGTTGTAGCCCAGTATGAGGAAACATTATAACGTTAGATTAAAAAAAAAAAAAAAAAACATAAATTGAAATAATGCTTCCTCAGTGTAATCCTTCTATTCTATTTTCTTCTTATAGGAGACGGAGCAGCAACTGAGGCCACCAGACTCATCCGTTTTCATTTCTGGATTATAATTAACTTTTTGAAAAGACTGAATCCAATATGGGCACCAACCCAAAGAGGACAGTGACAGTGCAGATGGTTCCTCAGCTGGCTACAGTGGACACGCTGGGCAATAAGGAATCCAACGCCAACTGGGCCAACGAACCCGCCCTCACGCCCCTCTGTCCAGATCCAATCCTCACCTCCCAGGATGCCAAATCAGACGCCGTTTCTATGGATACCGCCAATATCAACACATCAATAATAAGTGCGACAAAATCAGATGGCACGGCTGACACGGTTGGCACTGACAAACCCACCAATGGAAGTGCAGGGGAGGCCGTCGTGAGGTCAAAGCAACACCAACCCGATGGGTCATGTGATGTAAAGGATGCAAACGCTAACACGACAAAGATGAAGTTGGATACACAGATCAATGACTGTAAGGTAAAAGAGGTCAAAACAGAAGAGGTAAAAACGCAAATTATCGCCGGGAAAAATTTGTCTAGTCAAAATGGTAATATGGATATACAGGATACAGACATGGCAACGATTGACAAATTTATCTCATCGCCGCCCAAACAAAATCTGGAATCTTCGCTCCCCGCTAAAACTGAAACCACAGCTACTCCGAAAACTTCCACGCAAGAAGCCACCACTACATCTCCGCAAATCGCCGCCTCCTCGCAAATGTCCGTCGCAACGAATCAGCTAGCCAATGATCCGAGCCCCCTGGCGGCTGCGAAGGTGGGACTTGACCCAACCCCTGACCCTAAACGCTACACCGAAGCATCCACTATGACCTCCGAAGCTCAGCCAACGCCAACTGTACAGCGCCACGACATGGAGGTCCAAGCGGTCGCCCACACGTGCACGAGAGGCGTATGCACCAGTCCCAGTTTGCTCCCTTACGCGCCACGCATAGACGCGGGGGTGAGCCCCGGCCAGTTTGGAGCGTCGCCCATAGCAACGGATTCGGATAAGCTAACGGTGGAGGCGGAGTTATGTCCTCGGCAAAGCGGCGGTGACCTGGGAGCCAAACCCAAAGATGGTTCGGCAGCGTCTCTATGCAACACGCAGCCAGTCTATCAAATCAACATTGAACACAGTAAACATAAAGAAGAAGGGCAAGCTGGCAATCAAAAAGAGACGAATGCTGAAGCGGCAAGTTCTAAATCGGAGGGGTCCCAAGAGAAAGAAAAGGTCAGTGCCCAGTCCGTAAATGCTGCTGCAAAGAAGACTGAAGCATCAACAAGCAAAGAGGCAAACAAGGAGGTGGTAAGCAAGGAGCAGAGCAAAAAGAGCGAGGAAGAAGATAAACAAAAAGACAAAGGCGTCCAAGATGTAGTCTGGGACGAACAGGGGATGACGTGGGAGGTGTACGGCGCATCCGTCGACCCCGAATCGCTCGGTTTCGCCATCCAGATCCACCTCCAGTCGAAAATCAAGGAACAAGAGAGGAAACTTATAGCGCAGGCGTCTATAAGGAAGTCTATTTCGGACTCACCCCAGCGCAGGAAGAGCAAGAGAAGGCAGGGGAATTTTTTCAGGTCAATGCTACAGAATGTAAGAAGACCCAACTGCTGCGCTCGCCCCACTCCGTCCTCTGTCCTGGATTAGCGCCCTGGGGCACCACGGAGGGCACGACCAGCTCCTCCTCTCGTGTGATGATTCAAAAATGCCAAGCGAAAAACATTAATGGGACAAAAATGGGCCCTGTACTGTAAGTAAACTGGAATGTTGTAGCATAAAAACGAAGTACTACTATTTGTGATGTTTCTGAGCAGAGCAGACAAAAAAGTAGGTTATAGAGAACAAATTGAAGACATATTTTATAGATATACATATAGTCTATTATGAAAAGAACTTTTGGAATAACAAAAGGCAATAATAATGAAATAGTAAATCGCATGTTAGTTACAAAGACAGAGCTAAAGCAAAGAGGGGGTAGGCCTGTCACGATAACAAATTTTGATTATTGGTACAGAAAAATATTGTGATGAATTATAATATTGAAACTACTGTGACAAATCACTTTTTAAAGCAGCACTGTCACTTTTCTAGTGGAGGACCAGCCGCACATTTGTCTCATGGAGATGCTATATATAGCTTTGCCCAGAATGTCCCACAGTATGGCATTAAAGTCAGTTATTCAGTTACAGGTGTTTTTACTGCTGGGAAATACTTTGAAAAGCATGCGTCTGTATTGCGGGTGGGCTCCCTATCCACAGATCTGACCTGTAACTTGGCCTGGTGGTGTCACGTATTTGTCTTTATGGAGATACATAAGTTTAATGCCGTACTGTGGAGCATCTTGATTTAGACAAGCAGATGGCAGATGCTCCACAAGAAAACTTACTCAATGCATCTTTAAAGACAGGATCATTAAAAAGGCTCATCCGCAACAAATAAATAGCAGAATAAACTAGAGATAGACCAATATATTGATTAGCTGATGATATTTGGACTTTTTAGCATATCAGATATCGGCATTGTGTAACTTTTTGGTTGGGAGTCCGTCACGTTCTTGTTTCTATGGATATGCCAATGCTCTGTCTGGAATGTTCCACAGTATGATATTAAACACATTTATTTATTTA